>BPLQ01000970.1:0-175920 GCA_021605075.1 Caerostris darwini
ATTGTGAAAATTATAAGTAATACCTGAAATTTTGAACCAAGAAAATTAAAAACCACTTATATTAGCCCTTCAAGCCCTGTAAATCTCATGCACGGCAAGGGCCAGAAGTGATATGGGTTTGACATGAAATATAACCTTTAAACCTTTTTAGTAGTTTTTAATAATAAAACTAATGCTTTTTCTGTTTATACTTATGATATTTTACTATGTTTTTATATTTTAGAGAAAGACGCCGGTTGTTGATATGTTATATGATCTCATTTTTATATAATTTAACATGATATTTATAAATATTGCACTTATGTGTGAATTTCTCAATAAGCGCTATTCATAAAGCAAATTGAAAAAATTTTATACAACGAGATCAAAAAATTTTCAAAGAATTATTCGCTTTGATTTTATATTTTACTTGAAGGCTAGTATTAGAACACAGTTATTTAATTAATTTTCTTTCGCTATTTATACTAAATAAACTGTATAATTCTCTATGAACAAATACATACTTACCTGATAAATATGTACATTACTTTCATTGCATTTAAGTATTTTAACTTGCTTTTTATACTGTACTTGAAGGCTGGTATTAGAAGATAGTTATTTAATTAATTTTTATTCCTTTTTACATTTAAAAAGTATACTTCTTTATGAACAAATAAATATTTTCATGATAAAAATGTGCATTATTTTTAGTGTATCTAAGCATATGATTCATATCTTGATGAATAACTAAATTTCATTTTTGTAATAGAAATTTTTTTTTATATTGACCTGATGTGATTGGTCTTGTTTCGTTATTGTGACTTATTAGTGGACCAAAATGTTTGGAATCCTCTGATTTTTGCTAATAAGAGGATCAGACAAATGAAAGCCTTAAATGTTTCAGAAAATTTTGAAGTTGTATGTCTGGCATATTGTTGCTTGTAATGTAAGAAATATCCATTAAATGGCAGAAAAGTGTATAAAAACAATCATCTTTATAATAGCAAGCTGATTATCCCTTACAGAAAAAAAAACCCCACCCAGCAAGGTATAAAACCTATTTAAATTAATGAATGTACGATATTATGATGCGTGTGTGTCACAATAACAAGTATATGAATGGAAAAGAAAATTCACAAATGAGATGACATCAGCGAAAAACATGAGAATAATTTATGGATGAAATAGCATAAATGGCTTCAATTTGATGAAGAGATACATCTATATAATTGGATTCAATGCCAAAAATAAATATTTTTTTTTCAGAAATATTCAGCCATTTTCTAAGAATTGCAAGATTTGTACTTCATGTAGAATTGATTATGTAGAAAAATAATGTATACATGTTTCTCCTTTGATCAGTATATTTTTTATAAATTGTTTTTAAAGTTTTATTTTTTGACATCAGTGAAAAATATAAATACACTCATGTCCATAAATTAAGGATAATGAAGTTCAGGCAAAGAAAGAGACAGAAGCAAAACAAATTTGACTTATTTGTAAAGTCTATTTATTAAAGTAAAAGGTAAAGAGAAAAAAAGATGCTATATGTTTGACATAATTAATAAAAATTGCGATTTTTACTCCTTGGCGCAAATTTCAAAAAAGAACATATTGACAAAAAACAGTATAACATGGTTAATATGGAGTATGACTCCCGGACGATGCAATACAGGCCTTATAACGCCTAGGCCTGCTGAGTATCAAATTATCAATCTGATCTTGGGGAATATTACACCACTCATCAAGCAATGCCCTCCGAAGTTCCAGTTGACAGGTGGTTGACGGGTTGCAATTCGTCGGCCAAGCATATCCCACACATGCTCTATTGGATTCAAGTCCGGTGAGTATGCTGGCCAATCCATACGGGTGATATCCTCCAATTGAAGGCATTCGTCTACAATATTTGCACGGTGAGGACGGGCGTTGTCATCCATAAACAGAAATTCAGCACCCATGGCGCCCCGAAACAAACGTACATGTTGTTCCAGAATGACATCCCGATAGATGTGGCCTCTCATCGTTACACTCTGAACATGCAGGTCAGTTCTGGAACCAAGAATAATTCCTCCCCAAACGAGCCATCCTGCACCACCGTAACGGTGTCGTTCAATGGTGTTCTCTTGGTGGTAACGGGTACCTGGCGCTCTCCATATGAAAGTCCGGCGAGAATCAGACTGCAAACTAAACCTGGACTCGTCGGAAAACATCACACCAGACCACTGTTGCGGTGTCCACAATGCATGCTCTCTACTCCCGGTTAATCGCCGGCGACAGTGAGTTGCGGTAAGTGGAACACATCTGACAGGCCTACGAGCATATGGACCAACGTGCCCTAAGCGTCTGTGCACGGTCTGCCTTGAAACTGTCGTACCGGTAGCTGAAGAGATCTGACGAGACAGGTCTGATGCTGTGCTCCGTCTGTTTCTTTTGGCTATAACTGCTAAATACCGGTCCTCATTCGGCGTTGTAACTCGGGGGCGACCTGTGCTGTAACATCTACTCACATTACCATCATCTTGGAATCGTTGCCAAAGCCTGGAGATGACACTCTGGCGATTCCAAGTTCCTCGGATACTTCCAGCTGGGTACGTCCACATTCCAGTCATCCGATAATTCTACCACGTAAAAAATCATCCAAATGCTTCCTTTGTGCCATAACTATGCGGTTATTGCACTGAAAGGCTTTTAAAGCGCTTGTGAACAATTTTACTTCTTTGCCACCATTCCTTGTATACCCCTCTCTTACACTCGTCATTGTGACGTACTATCCGCGCCATCTGGTGGTTTCCTGTAATTTGCATATTCTTCTTCAAGATGTGTGTGATAATTCTACAGGTGAAATTTTTATTTTAGAGTTCAATTTCTGTGTGATTCTGAATTATCCTTAATTTATGGACATGAGTGTAATATATGCATAATATATGAACATAAAAATGTTTATTTTTCATATTCATACAAAATTTTGAAGTTTGATTTAATAATTTTATGATTATGATTTCGTCATTTTAGGAAAGATGAGAATACGAATTTTTATAATAAAAAGAAAATAAACGTATTAAAAGCTGAAATGTAAAAAACGGAATACAGTTTAATAATTTTCTTTTAATTTTTATTAAAAAAATTTTGAAAAGCATTACACTGCCAAATTTAGAAATCTATAAAAAACATAATAATATTAATTTGGGTCTTAAAATATTTTGATTGAGATTAAAAGCAGAAAGATTAATTCTGTTGAAATCCCTAAATAGTACGAAATTCTGACAGAAAAAAACTTTTGTGCATGAGAATTAGTTACTTTTATTAAATAACTTTCTTATCACTGTTATTACAGCAATAAATTGGTTTTTTCTGCATTTTTTAATGCAACTTTCTTACGCAGTCTGAAGTTGCATTATCTTTTTAAAAAGAATTTAGTAGGGAATAAATAATTTTTTTTTCTGAAAAAATTGTTTGCTTTTTTTCCGTTGCTTCTTTCTTTGATTAAACTTTTAAAGTTTTATCTTAATATATCTTTGAAAAAAAAAAAAGATATTAAGAAATTTTTTGGAAAGATATCTACATTATCACGTGTCATAATCTTTTTAGATACTTTTTGGTGATAGCAAAATTATCTAATTAAAAAACTTTTTCAAAATTTTTGAGAGATACTACAGAAAGAATCATACTTTTTTGGGGAATGAAGATGAGAGGATTTATTAAAAATGATTTTGGGAGTTATTTAATTAACCTTTTCACAAACAGAAATATTTCTTCTTCATAAATCTTCGGTATTTGAAATAAATCAGTTTAGATTTTGTATCGTTAATCTATGTTTTCACCCAAAATATTTTCTTACTATATTATTACTTTTTTTAAAATTTATTTGTGTCAAATATTTCTTTGAGAAATTCTGTTCATGGTCAAGTAACAGTGTTAGAGATCAACAGGATGTGGATTCAATTGCACAGGTGAAGTCACTTCTTTGGTAAAATAGCAGATTTTGTGAAAGAGCAATGGATAGTCGGACTTTCTGACTTTTTGCTTTCGTTTTTACTTATGACTGGAAGTCTTTTCCAAGAGTTAATAATCTTGAGTTATGTTTAAGTGAGTTCACTCAAAACAATTTCATTAATTTGTATGTTATACACTTTTTATATTGTACATAAAGAAATTCTTTATGACTTTATTATTAGAAATTCTCTATGACTTTATTATTAGAAATTCTTTATGACTTTATTGTATTATGACTTTAATTTTAATAACATTTATAAATTTGATACATGAAGAATTTTTGAAATCAATTTATGGTATAATTAAAAATCTCTGTATCATACATATTTTTATATATTTAAGTTATTAAAAAACTCAAATAACCAAAAAGCATTTAACAATTCAACTAAATTGAAATTTATTTTCATTGGATACAATTTTAGATAACTTTTGCTTCGCAATTTATGAAATGTAATTTTTGCATATGAATAGAAAATTTTTAATTAAAATGTTTTAAATTTTATCTTAGAATTTAGACGGTCATAAGAACACAGGTAAAGCTACTGTAAAGTTTTAAAGTTTTTACTGATTTTCATAACTACATTTAATGGGTCAATTGGTTCGCAACAAAAAAAAAAAGATTTTCAAAGTAAAACAAAAATGGTTGCAGAAAAATACATGAAATGATCCTCAGAAATCTATATATGATCTTTTTTCACAAATCTGTAAATGTACATGGTCGAAACAAGTTCCTTTACCTTATGGGTGAGATACTCACGATATTGAAATTATACATATGGTACTTCGCTGTACATTCATCAAGTATAAACTTATTTAATGGCTTCCGATTGCATTTAATGGCGGTGAATTGGTCTCGCAACACCATGATTGTACGATAGACCGAAATTCATTTACTACAGATGTGGAATATTCAATGCTGAGATAATGTTGATGGAAGCATTCCAACTGACAGCTTGATGGAAAATAGAAGAACTTTTCACAATGGAGTACATGATACTAAAAGCGGTGTATTGTAATAAGCGAAATATTGCGTGTTGTAATATAATAACTTGTTCCTTCTACATGGAATAGGAGTGTTCGGTGGTGATGTTGAGTAGAGCATGGAACCTATCATTTTGGGAAGTAATTTTTTCATGATTTTTTTATAAGTATTACGTTATTGAATTTGTTTTAGAAATAAGAAATAATACCTTCATCTATTTTCAATGATGTTTTGCTATTTAATAGATTGAAAAAAAAAAATGGGTGCATAATTTTTGTTTGTTGATTTTTAAATAAGATTTATTAAGCTATCGTATTTCTTTCGTGTATGTTGAAAGGAAAAATAAAGTAATCTTCTGATAAATATTTTAGATGGAGGCAATTACTTTTGGAGTTTTTGCATCAAAATGAAGTTTGTGAATGTATCAAATTATATCAAATGTAAAAATACTACAATAAAATGTTATGTTTTAGGATTTATAATCATAACTGTCTCTTTCTTATTTTTGATTGATCATTGTATTTATATGTGTTAATAATGAGAAAAAAAGTACAGATTTTGAATGTATCTACTTATTTCACATGTAATAACACTAGAATAAATTTATGTTTAAATGTTATGTTTTAGAATTTATAAGCATAATTTTATCGTTATTAATTTTGATTTATCAATGCATTTATTGTTAATAATGAAAAGAGAAAGTAGAAAAGCTTAATGTGTCTACTATCTTGTAGTATTATACAATTGAAATTTGTATAATACTACAATAAATTTATGTTTAAATGTTTAGGATTTATAATCATAACTCTTGCGTTATTATTTTTATCAATGTATTTATATGATTTAATAATGAAAAGAGAAAAAAAAAGTTTAGATTTTGAATGTTTTTGTTTAGATTTATTAATTTTCAATGGTAGTTACTAGTGCTAGTTTTATTATGAATTCGATATAATATCTAATATTGTAGTATGCAGACTAAGCAACCAGATTGTAAGTGTAGTTGGGTTGAGAACTTGAGGCACATTAGAACTCACAGCTTTATTTGCACACACAAACAATTACAGACATACACTATTTAACACATTTAACGACAGACAATTATAGATTTAAGGAAGGATTCCACCAGCCAAAACCCGATACTCAGTCTGTAGGTCAATTGGCCATTTTCCCTGAACGCCACAGGGCGACGCTGTTGCAACGGGTAGGAGGAACCATGGTTACAATATAATGCAATACGATAAACATTTATTTTTGTGTTACATTTATGCTTTTGAATTTAAATCTCTCTATAGAAAAATTATTTTTCATTTACCAATTTATCTTAACGTATTGTTAATTGTTAAATAGAAATTGTTAAAAAAGACACTTGTTGAATTTTTTGTGTGATTTATTAATTTCAGGTAATATATACATTTAAAACCCTAGTTTAGTAAAAGTAGCAAGTTAGTAAAAAAGTAGTAATTTAATAAAAAAGTAAGTTAATATAGAAAGTAATAGTATATTTGTAGTAAATTAATATAGAAAGTAGTAGTAAGTTAATAATAGTATATTAGTAATAAGTTAATAAAAAAGTAGCATAAATCTTCTTTTATGCTAATTTTTGAACAAAATTTATTAAAGTAAAATATATTGTATTTATTAAAGCTAGGTAATGTGTCAAATTTGCTAATATATATGGCATACTTTTTAAAAATAATATAAGTTCAGTTTTGAAAAAATATCTGTTTACGATAGTTTTTGATAGCTTCTTGATGGCTTCTTTTCATATTTATAATCAGTAAAAGATTTACAAAATATTCTACATTTTTTAAAAACATTTACTAAATTTTTACAGTTGATTCAAATGTAAAGGACTTTAAAATTTTTAATATTTCAATATGTGAATATATAGACATGCAATATATGAAATAAATACTAAAATACAAGTGTAACATTTCAGTAATTGCCTAGTCTTTTCTTTAAAAAAATTTCTCCTTTTTTAAAAAAACATTTAGTAATTTTTTACAGTTGATTCAAATGAAAAAACATTAAATCTTTTAATATTTCAATATGTAAATAATAAAGACATGCAATGCATGAAATAAATAGTCAAATACAAGTGTAACTTTTTGTAATTGCTTATAATCATCATCTTTTCTTTAAAAAATTATCCTAATTTTTTAAAAACATTTACTAAATTTTTTACAGTTGATTAAAGTGTAAAGGACATTAAAACTTTTAATATTCAATATGTAAATATATAGACATGCATTATGTGAAATAAATACTCAAATACATTTGTAACTTTTGTGTAATTACTTAATCTTTTAATAAAAAAAAATTTTTTTCGTTTTATTCATCTTTTCATTGGACGAAATAGCAAATAAGCAGTTTAACAGAAAGTATTCTTGTTGGAGATTTGCCAAGGTTATGCCATGTTTTGCCATGCTCAGGTAAACGCGGGACTGGAAACATTTTAAAAATAGCCCTCATAAAATGTATCCCGGCCGCGACAAAGTTTGACAAGATGTTTGTTTCCAATCAACGTCTAAAATAAGAAATCAGTTTGCTGTTTTCTTTTTTCTGCCACCCTGTTCGAGCCATTTTGCATTTTCCGGAGAGACAGTAAAACGAATCGCGATCGAGTGACAGGCCTGGCTTGTCCTCAAAAACCCTCCTCAAAAGAAAAACATACCTCCGTGCATGTCGGTTACCGGGGAGGATTTATTTTGGTTGTAAAAGCTTTAAAGAAGCGATTTTCCATGAAAGATTGCCTGTCGACACTCGTAGATCTCAGATAAATGATTCGAACTCCCATGCCGTATGCTGGTTTGGGTCCGTTTATGCGTTGCAGATAGAAGTGTGTCTTTTTTGTTCAAGGAAAATCTGTCTGTTCCCATTTTATTGCGTATGGTGAATAAATTCAGTTTAAAGAATGCTAAAAAATGTAATTTAATGCTTGAGGAATAATTCTTCTATTTTAATATAAATAGACTAAACTTCTAAATTTCTTAACAAAATAAATCGCTATGGTGTATTTAATTCAATTTGCAGTACATTATTTGTAGTTTTTCTTATACATAAATGGACTATATTAATTCACAACACAAAATTTCTAAATTGCTTAACAAAAGCTGTTTTTCTTCAATAGGTGCCTAGTCCATATAATATCCGTTAATCGCTGTGGTGTATTTAATTCAATTTGCATTACGTTATTTTTAGTTCTTCTTATACATTTTAGGTAAAATTATGTCTCTTTAAATCAAATAATGTATGTTTCTGTTTTTATTTCTGGTCTTAAATGTACTCAAGAAATGCATTTTTAGTTTGCCAAAAGAGAGTACTTTAAATTTTGAGAAATAAAAACTCTTTTAGATATAGCTGTACTAATTCTATTCATGGTAAAAAAAAAAAAATCCTAAACTGAAGTTTTTTCAAAAAGTTTCTCAACATATTCTAATATTTATGATTGATTATAAGATCATTCTGATATAAATCCAATTTTTCTGTAATTGGGAAAATTATAAGTAATATTTGAAGTTTATTGAAAGATTGCCTGTCGACACTCGTAGATCTCAGATAAATGATTCGAACTCCCATGCCGTATGCTGGTTTGGGTCCGTTTATGCGTTGCAAATGGAACTGCTTCTTTTTTTTTGTCCAAGGCAAATGTGCCTGTTCCCATTTTATTGCTTATGGTGAATCCGACTCAATAAATTCAGTTTGAAGAATACCAAATGCTAATATTTAATGCTTTATTATTAGTATTGCTAATAAATGTATTATTAGCAATGCATTTATTTATTACTTTTAATGCTAATATTTAATGCTTGAGGTATTAAATTTCTGTTTTATTGTAAATAGACTACTCTTCTGACCCTGATTATGTTTGAATTTATGTGTGAATTTCTCAATGGTCGCGAATGTAAGATAAACTTTAAACGTGAGATAAACTTTAATAAGATAGAAAAATCATAAACGAATTATTCATTAACTTCATTTTTTTTAAAAATTGTACTTGAAGGCTGGTATTTGAAAACATTAATTAATTTACATTCGTTTTTGTATTAAAAAAATTGTCTACTTCTCTATTAACAAGTACATACTTACATGATAAAAATGTGCATTATTTTCATTGCACCTAAACATCTTAACTTGCTTTTTATGTTGTACTTGAAGGTTGGTATTAGAACACACTTATTTAATTAATTTTTATTCTTTTTTACATTAAAAACATGTGTACTTCAAATACATACTTACATGATAAAGATGTGCATTATTTTTATTGCATCTAAGCATACGATTTATATTTTGATGAATAACTAGTTTTTATTTCTGTAATAGAAATGTTTTTTATAGTGACCTGTGTGTGATAGGTCTTGTTTCGTACTTGTGTCCTTATTAATGGACCAAACTGTTTCGAATATTCTGATCTTTGCTAATAAGATCAGTCAAATTAAAACCTTAAATGTTTCAGAACATTTTGAAATTGCATGTCTGTGCTAGTAATGTAAGAAATATCTATTACATGGCAGAAAAGTATAGGAAAACAAGTATCTTATAATAGCAAGCTGATTATCCTCTACAGAAAAAAAACACCACTCAGCAAGGTATAAAACCTATTTCAATTAATGAATGTACAGTATTGTGATACATGCGTGTCATAACAACATTGTATGAATGGAGAAGAAAATTCACAAATGATATGACATCAGCGAAAAACATGATAATAATTTATGGATGAAATAGCATAAATGGTTTCGATTTAATGAAGGGATACATCTATATAATTGGATTCATTGCCAAAAATCAATATTTTTTTTCTAGAAATATTCAGGCATATGCAGAATTTATACTGCATGTGGGATTGATTATGTCGAAAAATAATTTATACATGTTTCTCATTTGCTCAGTATATGTTTTATAAATTATTTTTAAATTATTATTTTTTTTTGACATTAGCGAAAAACATAAATGATATACGGATGAAATAGTATAAATGCTGGTTTTGATTCGATAAAGGAGTACATCTAGTACTATATGATTGGATTCACGGCCAAAAATAAATATTTTTTTTCAGAAATTTCAGGCATATCGCAAGCATTGCAGGATTTATACTGCATGTAAGATTGATTATGTATAAAAATAATGCACACATGTTTCTCATTTGCTCCGTATTTTTTTTTTATAAATCGTTTTTAAAGTTTTATTTTTTGACATCAGTAAGAAACATAAGTAATATGAATAATAGCATAAATGTTGTAATAGCATAAATGTTGGTTTCAATTTGATGAAGAGGTACATCTAATAGTACAGGGCCTGAATGGCCGAGTGGCTAGCGCTCTGGCGCTCGGTACCACAGGTTTCGGGTTCGAGTCCCGGTGGAGCCATGGATGTTGTAGTGGTTCGGAATCTATTTTATACCGTAGATCCCGGTCGAATCTGATTGTAGAGGGTTGCGGGGGCATTGTTACTCCGCGGCCGTGGCTTATCTTCAAGTTACACGCGCCCCCTGGTCGTGCAGAGTGAGTAATGTTTGTGCAGAGCTTGCCTTAAGGCATCCAAGACTAAGTGTTTGCCATCTGCTTTAGAAAAAAACATCTAATAGTACTATATGATTGGGTTCATGGCAAAAAAAAAATTTTTTTTTTCAGAAATATTCAGGCATTTTGCAATCATTGCAAGATTGATTATGTAGAAAAATAATGTACACATGTTTTTCATTTGCTAGGTATCTATTTTTAAAAATTGTTTTTAATGTTTTATTTTTTGACATCAGCGAAAAAAATAAATAATATATGGATGAAATAGCATATATGTTGGTTTCTATTTGAGGAATAGGTACATCTGTTACTATATGATTGGATTCACTGCCAAAAATAAATAATTTTTTTTTCAGAAATATTCTGGAATTTTGCAATCATTGCAGGATTTATATGCATGTTTAATTGATTACGTAGAAAAATAATTTATACATGTTTTTCATTTGCTCAATATATTTTTTATAAATTGTTTTTAAAGTTTTATTTTTGGATAACAGCGAAAAACATAAATAATATATGAAGGAAACGGCATAAATGTTAGTTTCAATTGGATGAATACATCTAGTACTATATGACTGTAATATATGAATGTACTATATGACAGGCCAAAACTAATATACTTTGTTTTCAGAAATATTCAGGCCTTTTGAAATCATTGCAGAATTATACTGTATGTGTTATTGATCGTGTAGAGAAATAATTTATACATGTTTTTCATATGCTCAGTAAGTTTTTTATAAATTGTTTTTCAAGTTTTATATTACTGAACCTCGTAATCGGACAGTTTTGCAAAAGAACTTTATTTTTGAAACTTTTAACAGACTGATAATTTTAATAACAAAAGGATGCTTAGAATACAGTTTTTTCTTCAATAAAATTGTATAGAAAAAGTTTTAATGGAAGAAAAAAACAAAGCCTTTGTTTAACACAACAATCTATGATAAAAGCGAAAATAAATAAAAAAGTTTCTATAACAATTAGCTTATTTGCACTTTAAAAAGTTACGAATATATTGAAATTAAACTTCTTATTACTTTTCACTGTTACAAAAATTAAAAATTTACTTTTTTCGTAGAACAATGGTTGTTTATAGAACAATAGAAGTTTACAAAATATTATTACATTGCAGCATTATTTAAAAAAAAATTTTCATGTTTTAGGCAATGATAGAATTTTTCTTACAATCAAGCTGTTTATTAACTGTCTTAATATTTTTTTGAAAGTTGGAATATTTTGTATAATAACAAGTAAATTAAATATTAAAATATTTGTTATATGATGTACATGACGGGTTTTGAAGAAAGACTATTTGTTACATTTCCTAATGAATAAGAAAAATAAAAATTCTTTTTTAACATTATACGAATATTAAAAAATAATTTTATCTTTCTTATTCATTAGGAAATGTTTATCAAACGAAAAGAAACTATGTATTTTTATTAAAAATTATTACAATAGTGTAGTTAAACAGACTATTATCTTTCTTAACAGTTTGAACAATGGTAAGTTAAATGAAAGTTTGTTTAAAAAATCAGTTATTTTGCTACACACATGCACATAGAATATTTCAATTTTTTCACTAAAAAAAAAAAAAAAAAATTATAAAAAATATTTGTTAGCACTTTTATACAAGTTATGAAATTCTTTGATTAAAACAAAACATATTAAAACAAAAACGTATATGAGATAAACCTTTTTTTTCCATAATAGAACAAAATGTAAGGAAAAATTTATTACCCTCACTCGTATTTTTGCTATTCTAGATCTCGTATTGAAAATATTTTAAATTAAAAAAGAACAAACAACATACGAAAAAAATTAATAAAAAAAACAATTGTTAATTTATTAGAAGGTTTCCTTTTAATCATCAACGGTATTTATTGAATATTGAATATCAACGGTATTTATTGAATTTTTCTTTTTTCTTTTATTCTGTTATTAAAAGTCAAGTCACAAATTACACAGTCATAATTGAAATGATCTTTTAAAATATCTGAATATGGTATGCAAATACAATATAAACCGTAGATAACATGCAATTTACGTTTTTTTTGTCTACATCATACATAATTAAACATAGATTGAAATATCGATTAATGCTATTTTAATTATAGATAAATGGAAGTTAACATTTTTAAAACTATTCGAGTTTAATTCAAAATATTAAGAAATGCCCACAATTCCAGGTGGGAAGCTTTTAGTAGCAAACTTTTTTTTTTTTTTGTAATGGTCGAAAGTAGTAAAGTAGCAGAAAATAAAAGTGTATCATCGAAATATACAAAAGTGCAAAATAAACAGTATTTTCATTGAATAAAGTCAAGTTCTAAAATTAAATATTTATTAGTTGGTGTTTTTCTGAGAGAATGCCATATTGTCAATGTTTAATAAATATCGATGAGATATTCATTAAAAAGGGGCCTGAATGGCCGAGTGGCTAGCTCTCTGGCGCTCGGTACCACAGGTTTCGGGTTCGAGTCCCGGCGGTGCCATGGATGTTTGTAGTGGTTCTGAATCCCCTTTAAAACCGTAGGTCCCGGTCTAATAGGATCGTAGAGCGTTGCGGGGGCATTGTTACTCCGCGTCCGTGGCTTATCTTCAAGTTACACGCGCCCCCTGGGTAATGCAAAGTGAGTACGTGTGTGCAGCGCTTGCCTTAAGGCATCCAAGACCAAGCTGTCTAAGTTGTATGCCAGCTGCATTAGATAAAAAAAAATATTCATTAAAAAAATGACACAGTGATTTAAATTGTTATTCCTATCAATACCAGGATTTATCTGTAGCGCGTTAAATTGATTGGAAAAATTACCTAACTTATTAAGAAAGAATAATATGACTCACCATAACTTGACTGTTCACGTTAATAATATGCTATTAAAGCGTTATTATTTGTTCCTATACAAAAAAATTGTCACTCGATGAGTAGTATTTCTTATTAAATTCAGACATATGTATAGGGAATCTCAAAAAGTGCAAGAATCTCTCAAATGCTAAAAATTCAGGTAAAATTACAATAAAAAACGTCAAGATATTTGAATTGAATGGCGGGGGGAGGAGAAGTGAATATGTGCTATCGACATCCTTTGTGATTTTTGTTTAATCCCAAAAATTTAGTGAAAGCTGCTAACATTAAAAATTTGAAAAGATTTGTCAATGAAATTACTAATAAGTCATCAGCCAGAAATATTGAGGAATCCATAAAAGCACTAGGACATTTAAGCATTCAAATTTGTTCTTTATGCGAATTTGTACTAATCCTCTTAAAGTTTGTATTTAATCTTTATTATGAAATTTGTTGATATGATTATCATATTTAAACTATATTATAAGAAATAAAAAGAAAATGTACCACGATCGTATGCAAACACTTATCCATCTAACATAACAGCACATAATATGATGATTCCATTTTTTTTCACTGCGCACACAACAGGGTGTGCCCAGTTACTATCACTTTGTTCGATTATCTTCAATAATAACTATTCTAACTATTCTTGAACTTGCTGTACGACTTCTTCCAACGCAACAGTAACACGATAGGGACTCGGCCTCTTGGGACAACAGTCCTCGTTAAACTTTATGTTATGACCCGAAACCTTTTCTTGATATGGGACTTCACTGAAAGCGTCTTCCTACCTGCACAAAAATCTTTATAATTTCACTTTGTTGTTTAAGGTCCAAATCCCCACCCCCCTTCCAAAATGTGAGGGTAAATATAATTTTTAGTCTTTCGTCTCGAATCTACTGGTTCATAATATTTAGTATATCGCCGAAATATATTACCTTGATAAAGAAAATTGGGGTAATATATAAATCTTGATTATATATTACCCCAACTTGCTCTATTTGAAATATATAATGTCTTATTTTCACATGCATTTCTCTGGTTTATCAATTTTCTAGTTCAACCACAACTAAATGAGGTCGTGTAATGGCCACTACATGTATAGGTCCAATCCATTTTTTCAGTAGCTTGTGTGAGGAATTAGAATACAAAATAAGCACTTAATCTCCCACTTAAAACTTCTTTATTATTGCAATTAAATTGTATCCTCACTTCATTCAATATTTATCAATGCTATTCTATAAGACTTCGTCAATATTTATTGTAAATTATCTACAGATTTTTCAATTGAACGAGGGGTTTTCAACTCAGAATTATTTCATAAAAAAAAAAGATACTATTTGGCAATCTCCATATACACTCAAAGGCCAAAACATTATGACCACCCCTACATTTTGCAATGAACTCGCCTGGATGATGTGGGAGGTACGTGATCAGGTGGAAGTGGTATTTAACTGCTGCTGGAGAGTCTGCAGAATCATTCTTTCACTTACTTCTGTGTGTGATGGGAAAGGCTGCGGATCTAAGCAACTTTGATAGAGGGCAGATTGCAATGGCTCGAAGGCTCGGAACAAGTATTTCCAAAACTGCACGACTCGTGGGTTGTTCGCGATCTACAGTTGTTAGTACTTATGCAAAGTGGATGAATGACGGTGAAACCAGCAGTAGACAACATAGTGTTGGACGTCCACACGCTATCAAAGAAAAAGGTCGTCGGAGACTGTCTCGCATGGTGAAGCAAAACCGGAGCCAGACAGTGGCTTAGCTGACAGCCCAATACAATGCAGGGCCAAGTAGAATAGTATCGGAGCACACTGTTCAGTGGACACTGTTGGATATGGGGCTACGCAGCAAACGTCCCACTCGTGTGCCTTTGCTGATTAAGCGTCATCGCCAACTGCGCCTGCGCTGGGCCCGGGAACATCGTGACTGGTCCATGGATCAGTGGGATAGAGTTGCCTGGTCAGATGAATCACGGTTTGTCATTCATCATGCCGATGGCCGTGTCAGGATACGCCGTCTTCCAGGTGAACAGTTGCTCCCTCAATGTACAGTATATCGTACACAGGCCGGTGGTGGCGGTATTTTGCTTTGGGGGACGTTCTCTTGGGTGTCTCTGGGACCCGTGGTTGTGGTAGAGCAGACCATGAATGCTACCGGGTATCTGAACATCATTGCGGACCAGTTGCACCCTTACATAGCCTCTGTTTTTCCAGCTGGAAATGGAATGTTCCAAAAGGACAACGCCCTTTGTCACAAGGCTAAAATTGTGTTGGAGTAGTTCCAGGAACATGATGTTGAATTCCAGTTAATGTCCTGCCCACCTAACTCACCGGATATCAATCCGATAGAACACATTTGGGATGTCCTGGGACGGCAACTCAGAGTTGAAAGACCACAAATTCGCATTATCTCTGATTTGCGTGACCGTTGCTTAAACATCTAATACAATCTGATTCCGGCCATCTACCAAGGACTTGTGTCATGCATGCCAAGGCGGGTTGAAGCTGTGTTGTGCACCAAAGGTGGGCCAACTCTTTATCCTCTGCTTAATCCTCTCGTTCGATATTTTCAACAAGATGTCCCGCTAATTATATCATGAGCCCTTTTGAGCGCACAAAAACATTTACTTTTTGGTAGTAAAACCTGCCTAATCCTATCGCCCCATTCCTACACATGAATGGAATTGCTGTTCTCAATCACGTATCTATTTTGCTAATCCTTACCCAAAGCCCAAGCCGTATCCAATGAATCCTTTGTAAATTAGCAAATGAGTATCCTTACCTTTGAAAATATCCTCCACTTTTCTCCGCATATTGGGTAAAGTAGGCATTTGTTATCGTCTCAACTGTTACAGCAATATCATACGAGTATATCTCTATTTTTTTCCTTCAATACCGTTTGGGTGACAGAAGAAATAAGCATTTCTCTAACCAATTTAGTTGATATTTAGCACGTAGATATTTAGTTGATTGTTTAGCACAAACTATATGAACGCTGCTAATACTCTTATCAATTTTAATCTGTATGGTAGGGATTCTGTAGATTAGTGGATAAATACGCTTAATTTAAATCTCACATCGTTGAACAACAACCAATAGAAGTCCAAATGGAAAGTTTTTCTGATGATTGGCCAATGTTCTCCGGCCCTAATCCATTAGAATATTTTCTGGCCTTCAGATTTATCATGACCATTTCTAGCACATATACCTCTTTTTGGATCCTCTTCGCTTTCCTTTTTCATACCATAATTCGTTATTTTAGAAATTCAAAATCCTACCTTCCTATTTAAAAACGATAAGAATTTGAAAATTGTATATTATTAAGATTTAAAAGGAAATTAACCAAATGCTTATTTTTACTATTAATTAAAATTCTCATTTTAAAGGCATGACAAAATAATTGCCTCTTGTAATTCTATACATATATATAGGGCAGATTCAATATCTATTCATTTGAGGCCACAAGCAACAATGAATCGAGGTTAGTGGCGATAGAATGGCGCTTCTTTATTCTTCTCACGCCAACTAACTAAATCAAATATTATATCAAGTTCCAGTGTTTAGTATCCAACAATTGGCTTTGAACTCCGGCTGTCCCTTCTATTGAGTCAGGAACTGTCTATTGCAGTGTTTAAGTAAAGAGAGCGGGGAAATAGATTTTCTCTTATTACCGCAAATAAAATATAGCAGATCGTTTTTCTTCTTAACTGTAACTTCGACCTTAGTCAGAATTGAATTAAATTTTAATTGACTAAGAAGTTAAAAGGAAATTCTCATATATTTACTATTATTTAATAATGATTGTTTATAAACAAATTTGATATATTTTATGAAAAATTAATACAAAAATTTATCATTAAAATTGATTTTTATGTATGAAAATTATCTCTTCTAAATTTTGAATTAGTTGAACTAATTTTTTGTTTTCTAAATAAAAAAGTAACTTTTAAAATTCGAGAAAAACAATGCTCAAACTTTAAAATACTTGAAGAGATTATAAAACGATTTTTTCTAATGCAGCTGGCAATATGAGACAGTTAGTCATTATGCCATAAACAATGGGCTGCATCGCTTCTACTCATTTAGCACTACCCAGGCGGTATTTGCAGTTTGAAGATATGCTAACGACGCGAGTAACACTACCCCCACAACGCTCTACTATCACATTAAATCGGGACCTAAAGTGGATTCTGAACCCCTACAAACATTCATGGCACCGGCGGGCTCGAACCCGAAAACTGCGGAATCGAGCGCCAGAGCTTTAGTTACTCGGCCCTCAGGCCCTGAGTCTATGAAAGTTCAAATGCTGTAATAACACATCAAATCAATTTATGTAGCATGCATCAAGTAAATAAATATTTAGGTAATATATATTAATTGGGTGCAGCTGGCCTTCGGTGCCAAACATTTGAAAATTTTAGAGAGAGTCATCCGGGTGGCACATCCCTCCTACACTGATTTCCACGAAGTCAAGTCAGAATTCTTCCTATGGGTGCTCCATCATAACAGAATCTGCTCTCTCCCTTCCCTTCTTCCATAACATATGGGTTCATGGACTTGGTCTAGATGCTGATGTTGACCCAGTTGGATAAGAAACAACAATATAATACCTGTATAACAAATATGCAGAAACGCAAAGAATTGACTGACTTACACCTTTTTTGATTTATTTAAACATGATAAATATACACTTCCTAAATAAAAAAAAAGCACTGAAAGCATTAGCTTACAAAAAAATAAGAATTTTCAGCGTATATTCACTTTATAAGGTTTTCAGATGATGAGAATCGAAAAGAAGCTATTGTCCTGAGATTACGGTCTCCAAAGAAATCTACGCGTGATTTCTACCTCAAACAGGACTATTAGGCAACGGAGGCACGTTCCTTACTGCCTGTTCGCTGGATTTAAGCAACTATTTATTTGATGTGCTTCACAAAAAAATTGTATCATTTTGTATCATCGTATAAAAATCGTCCTGAGAGATTACATTTCGGCGGTGTAAAGCAAGACTTCAAATAATTTTCTTTATATAAAATGTTATTAAAAGAACTTTGTTATGATTTTTTTTCCATTTTGGTAATGCCTCTTAAATGACAAAGCTTTCATTTATTCTTTAGAATATCAAAGTCACAAAATTCACAAGCTGAAAAAAAGAATAACAAATGCAAATTGTTTTTGATTTTTTTTGAGGAAAAATTTATTTTGGTAATTAACTAAGAATTTCTTGGTTATTTTCTTTACTTTAGACAAAATTGAGTGCACAGACATCTTTCAAAAAGCAGCATAAGAGTATCACTTTTAAATTATTACCTTTTAGGGAGTAATGGTTTATTACTTTTTAAAAATACTTTTTTTTATTTTGATGTTGGTTCGCATAATATTTTTTTATTTTTAAAATTTAACGATGGTTTTGATTAAAATTTTAATTTTTTAATACCATTGATAATCTCTTGAATATAATTCTTTTTAATATAACTCTTGAATTACTTTTTTAAAGAAACTTTTTTACTTTGATGCTTGTTAGTATTATAATTTTTAATTTTTAGAATATAATCATGGTTTTGTTTAAAATTTTATTTTTTAAATACCATGCATGATCTTTAGAATATAATTCTTCTTCAAAAGGAATTTGATATAGAATAATTATAAATGAGGATAATTATTGTATTTTTTTTTGCAGTCTGTCTAATTAACATAGATAGTGGATATTTATACTTTTAGAAGATCTAAGTTTAAGAATTTTAGAAATAATTGCCTTAATCTAAATATTTTAAACTATTTTTTTCAACTAATTTTATTCACATAGTTTTTAATTAAAACAGTATGTCAACTAATGCGTATAAATTTTTTAAATTGACACAAAAGTAAAATGAATTACAACAAAAAACGTTTTTGCAATAGCTTATTATAATTTTCAATTTTATATTAGATATAACAAATTTTATATTAGTATATAATAAATAACGCACGAAAGCAAAGAATTGAAGGACTTACACCGTTTTTGATATCTTTGAACACGATAAATATACACGTTAAAATAGAATAAGCACTGAAAACATTAGCTTACATGAAGATAAAAACTTTCAGCGTATATGCACTTTATAAATTTTCAGATGATGAGAATCGAAAAAGAAGCTATTGTCCAGAGATTATGGTCTCCGAAGAAATCTACACGTGATTTCTACCTCAAACAGGACTATTAGGCAACGGAGGCATGTCCCTTACTGCCTGTTCGCTGAATTTAAGCAACTATTTATTTGATGTGCTCCACAAAAAAATTTTGTATCACCGTATAAAAATAGAGTCCTGTGAGATTACATTTCGGCGATGTAATGCAAGACTTCAAATAATATTCTTTATATAAAATGTTATTAAAAGAATTTTGTTATAATTTTTTTTCCATTTTGGTAATGCATCTTAAATGACAAAGCTTTCATTTATTCTTTAGAATATCAAAGTTACAAAATTCAAAAGCTGAAAAATAATAAATAAATGTAAATTGTAATAAATGTAAATTGTTTTTAAGAAAAAATTTACTTTGGTAATTAACTAAGAATTTCTTGGCTATTTTCTTTACTTTCTACAAAATGGAGTATACAGAAATTTTTAAAAAAACAGCATAGAGCATAATTTTTAAATGATTACCTTTTGTGGACTAATGATGAATTACATTTTAAAAAGACTTTTTTTACTTTGATGCTGTTTCGTTTTATATTTTTTTATTTTTATTTATATTGATTAAAATGTTATTTTTAAAAACCATGTATAATACATAATACATAATATACCATGCATAATACGTAATACATAATATACCATGCATAGTATGCCATGGATAATGCATAATACATAATATACCATGCGTAATATGCCCTGCATAATACCATGCATGCATGCAGGGCATCCTTGCATGGTATATGCATGCCCTGCATATACCATGCATAGTTATTTCATTACATCTGTTACAAGCTGAAAAAACTTAAAAGTTCCCCTTCAAAAGTCCTCCCGGAAGGTACTACCATCCTGGAGCGACACGGTTCCAAGTCAGACGTTCCACCAACCCTGATGACCTTCCCGCACTGCAGGACACTGAGGATTAGTCACAAAATATCTTTCTAGTGAACAATGTTCATGCAAAGAATTAATGTCCATTGTTATAAAACATGAACAACAGGTCACAACAGAAACTGTTCCCTAGTTTCCTCTTTCCATGAGAACACACGGGTTCATGGTCTTGGTCTCGATGTTGATGTTGACCCAGTTGGATAAGAAACAACAATATAATTCTTATATAAAAAACAAGTAATATAAAATTTTTTTTTTTCAAGACAATTCCTACTTTTTTTCACTCTATTACAGAAAGTCCTTTATAAATAATTTTCATTCATTTTTTTAAAGTTTATCTGGCGTCATCTATTGGTAGATATATGCAACTTAAATCTAAAAAAAAAACTAAAAGTAATTAAGCAAATTTAATTACTGAATTAATATTTGAAAAAAGTGTATTAACATCAAGTGTCATCCACTACAAGTTCAAATACATTTTTTAAACTTTAGTGGATGAATAAAAAGTATTTTATGAACGATGGAAAATTTGAACAAGATATATATAGGGAGACTGTGAACTAATAGTAGGAATTGAATAAGCAGAAACGCAAAGAATTGACTGACTTACACCGCTGTTGATTTCTTTAAACATGATAAATATATACTTGTTAAAATAAAAAAAAAAGCACTGAAAACATTAGCTTACATGAAAATAAAAAATTTTAGCGTATATGCACTTTATAAGGTTTTCAGATGATGAGAATCGAAAAGAAGCTATTGTCCTGAGATTATGGCCTCCAAAGAAATCTACACGTGATTTCTACCTCAATCGGGGCTATTAGGCAACGGAGGCACGTTCCTCACTGCCTGTTCACTGGATTTAAGCAACTATTTATTTGATGCACTTCACAAAAAAATTTTGTATCACTGTATAAAAATAGAGACCTGAGAGATTTTCGGTAAGACTTCAAATAATTATCTTTATATAAAATGATATTAAAATAACTTTGTTATGATTTATTTTTCCTTTTGGTGATGCATCTTAAATGACAAAGGTTTCATTTATTCTTTAGAATATCAATGTCACAAAATTCACAAGATGAAAAAGGAATAATGAATGCAAATTGTTTATGATTTTTTTTGAGGAAAAATTTACTTTGACTAATGATTTTTTGACTATTTTCTTTACTTTCGACAAAATAGAGTAAACATAAAGTTTTAAAAAAGCAGCATACAGTATCATTTTGAAAATATTACCTTTTGTAAAGTAATAATGAATTACCTTTTTAAAAAAATTATTTTTACATTGATGCTGTTTCATATTATACTTTTTTATTTTTAGAATATAACGATAGTTTTGATTAAAATTTTATTTTTAAATACCATGCATAATATACCATACATAATACATTATGCATAATACCATGCATGATATACATTATATAATATACCTATGCATAATATACCATGCATAATATACCATTCACAATATACCATGCATAATATACCATCCATTCACAATAGTATGCATAATAATATACCATGCATAATTATTTCATTATATATCGCACAAGCTGAAAAAATCTAAAAGTTCCCCTTCAAAAGTCCTCCCGGAAGGTACTACCATCCTTCAGCTACACGGTGCCAAGTCAGACTTCCATCACAACAAAAGCTGTCCTTTTCCCACCATCCATGAGTAGACTACTCATGGGATGTCCGCCCTGCAGGATACTCAGGATTAGACACAAAATATCTTTCTAGTAAGCAATGTTCATGCAATGAATTCCTGTCTATTGTTATAAAACATGAACAACAGGCCACAACAGAAACTACTCCACCGTTTCCTTCCCCCATGAGAGCACACGGATTCATGGACTTGATCTAGATGTTGATGTCTAACAAGTGGGATAAGAAACAACAATATAATTCTTATATAAAAAACAAATAATATAAAAAAAATTTTTTTAAAGACAATTCCTACTTTTTTTTCACTATATCGCAGAAAGTCTTTATAAGTAATTTTCATTCATTTTTTAAGTGTATCTGGCGCCATCTATTGGTAGATATATGCAAATTAAATCTAAAAAAAAAACAAAATTAATTAATTAAATTTAATTAATGTATTAATATTTGAAAAAACTGCATTAACCTCAAGTGTCATCCACTACAAGTTCAAATACATTTTTTTAAACTTTAGTGGATGAATAAAAAGTATTTTATTAACGATTGAAAATTTGAACAAGACATATATATACATATATATATATATATATACGGAGAGTTTCAATCAACTCATAGTAGGAATTGAATAAGCAAAAACGCAAAAAATTGACTGACTTACACCGTTTTTGATTTCTTTAAACACGATAAATATACACATGTTAAAATAAAAAAAAGCGCTGAAAACATCAGCTTACATGAAAATAAAAACTTTCAACGTATATGCACTTTATAATGTTTTCAGATGATGAGGATCGAAAAGAAGCTATTGTCCTGGTATTAGGGTCTCCGAAGAAATCTGTACGTGATTTCTACCTCAAACAGGACTATTATGCAACGGAGGCACGTTCCTTACTGCCTGTTCGCTGGATTTAAGCAACTATTTATTTGATGCGCTGCACAAAAAAAATTTTGTATCACTGCATAAAAATAGAGCCCTGAGAGAGTACATTTCGGCGATGTAATGCAAGACTTCAAATAATTTTCTTTTTATATAAAATGTTATTAAAAGAGCTTTGTTATGTTTTTTTTTTCATTTTGGTAATGTATGTTAAATGACAAAGCTTTCATTTATTATTTAGAATATCAAAGTCACAAAATTCACAAGATGTAAAAAAAGGAATAATGGATGCAAATTGTTTTTGATTTTTTCTTAAGGAAAAATTTACTTCGGTAATTAACTAAGAATTTCTTTACTTTTGGTAAAAAGAAGTGCACAGAAAATTTTAAACAAGTAGCATAGAGTATCATTTTTAAAATATTACCTTTTGTTGGAATAATGATGAATTACTTCTTAAAAATACTTTCTTTTATTTTGATGCTGGTTCGTGTTTTGTTTTTTTATTTTTAAAATTTAATGATGTTTTTGATTAAAACTTTGATTTTTAAATACCACGCATAATCTCTTGAATATAATTCTGTATATAATTCTTGAACTACTTTTTTAAAGAAACTTTTTTACTTTGATGCTGGTACGTATTATAATTTTTAATTTTTAGAATATAACCATGATTTTGATTAAAATTTTATTTTTTAAATACCATGCATAATCTTTAGAATATAATTTTTCTTCAAAATAAATTTTGATATAGAATAGATAATTATAAATGATGATAATTATTGTATTTTTTGCAGTCTTTCTAATTAATATAGTTAGTGGGTATTTTTACTTTTGTAAGATTTAAGTTTAAGAATTTTGAAATAGTTGCGTTAATCTAAACATTTTAAATATTTTTTCTAACTTTTATTCATATAGTTTTTAATTAAAATAGTATATGAACTAATGCGTATAAACTTTTTAAATTGATAGAAAACTAAAATGAATTACAACAAAAAAACGTTTTTGCAATAGCTCATTATAATTTTTAATTTTATATTAGAAGTTTAAAGATGCCAATGTTCCAAGCATTTTTTATGACAGTAACATTATAAAACAAAAATTGTTGAAAACATTTCAAAGTAATATTATTAGGGCTATATAATGTAAAATAAGAGACTATCTACCAAGCTCTCTGATATATATATTCTCCAATGTTGCAGTTATTGTATTGCATTATTTTTAAAATTTTCCAATAATTTACCTTATGAATTTTTTATTTTTTGATATATTCTCACATCTCATATTTCCCCCTTTTTTTTAAAAATAATTTTTTTGATATGTTCTACTATTTTTGTAAAATTTGTCCTCATTGTGTAGCAATAAATAACTCCAATAAAGCATATTAATATCTATACAAGACATTCTGATATAATTCTGATTTCCAATTTATTTTTCAAATCAGTATCCATAACACAAACAGAGTCTTTTGCATGCTGTGACTACGACTATCGTGTTTTTTTTTTTCGGTGGTTCAATTTCTCTTATTAGCCGCAGCTTTCTGATGGTTCGAGAAGTATTGATCAATCCATACAAACATTTATGGAATCTTCATTTATTTACAAGCAATATTTACAAAGATGTACATGGTTGATGGTAACAGTTCAAAGGCAAAAGCTAAACTGCTAGAAAAAAGTTCTTTTTAGAATAAAACAACTCGTTTCTACAGCAACAGATGGTCTCCACGGCAGCAGCCCGTTTTCACAGCAACCAGCAGCCCGTTTCCACGGCAACAGCGCAATTCTGAATCGGTTCCAAACGATTTCTATAAAACTACCACGTGACGCTGCGTGGAGCGAACTAAAGCATAAGAATTCCAACACATGCTAGCTACACACTTCCATAACATGAGCACCTTTAAAAGTCTGATTTTTAACCTATAACACATTTAAAATATAAAATTAGGAAATCTCTTTATGTTTCTATAAAACAAAAATATTGGAATTGAATATTTTAGTAAGGATCCATCATATGTCTTTTCGAAACCAAATATAGCCAACGGGGAAGAGTTCGAAGTTGATAGATCCTGAACCAAGATCATAGAACGATCCAAGAACGGATTGACCCTTACGTTACACTTCGGACACTTTACGGTTTTTCTCGTCCATTAGACTTTGAGCCGATAATAGGAATGGGAGAATGAGAAAAGGGAGTGTGCGGAGTCGAGTGACGAGTTCCTAGCAGTACAGAGGGTACAAAACTCTCAAAAGAACTGACTTATAAGATGATTTTATAAGTATATAATTTCGTATATTTTGTACTTAATTTCGTTTTGTGTGTTATGTGTTACAGTTGTACAATGCTATCTTTGCAATTTTAATAAATATGGCAGCTAACCATTGCGTTTTATGGGGAGAGGGAGAAAAAGAAAAGGGAGTGTGCGGAGTCGACTGAAGAATTCCAGGCAGTATGGAGGGTACAGGAGTCGAGAGAGGAGTTCTATGGGAGATACAGGAGTCGAGAGAAGAGTTCCAGGCAGTATGAAGGGTACAAAGACTCTCAAACAAACTGACATTTAAGATGATTTTGTAAATATTTGTTATATAATTGTGTTTTGTGTGTGGCAGTTGTGCAGTGCTGTTTTAGCAAATTTTAATAAATTTGTCAGCTTAATATCCCGTATTTATTTTTATAAATAATTTAGTCTATCCATGAACAACGCTGAATGAAGACCACACTTATATCCGGCCCTAATTTTTACTATTTTTAAATAATATGAGCTCAAAAATTAAAAAAAACCTTTATTTGGATTTAAATACCTTATTCAAGAGAATATCTTTTCTTCTATATTTCAAGGTCGTTGTTTTAGAAAAGGAGAATACTACTTCTTTTTCGTTAAGGTGTCATTATTTTGATTTTTCAATTACTAAGGATATCTCAATTTCGAGCTAATTTATAGAGAGCAGATATTTCAGAATGCCTTTTACCACTTCGCACCAGGTGCGGCAAATGATGGATTGGATATTTTTTTTTGGAATGAAATGCTTCACTTCCAAAGAAACTCAATAAATTTAATGTCAAGCTTTTGCAACAAACAGGAACCGTTTCGGGTTAAAGGAAGAATATAATAATTCTTTATTTTTTTTTATTCATTCCTGCGTCGGAAAGATATCGTATCGTGAATTTTGTTTGACATTATTAATGGAACAGCTTTTCAGAATATTGATCTTTTCCATCGCTTAGAAATAAATGCAAGTCTTCAGATCTCTCATTTTGCTTGCGTTTTTTAGCATATTTTAAGATTTTACTTTAGGGATTTTGGGATATAAGACATTTATTGTTTAAATTTGGTTGTAGTTTTTTTTATCACTTTAAATAATTATATATTAATTCTTAAAAATTTTATTCATTATTATACAAGGCTAAATTTCTCCAAAATTTAAATTTTTTCTTTTGTTACAGAGAATAAATAATTTATTTGTTTAGTCATGTGAACAATTGAAGATGATACAACCGAATATTTTACTGAAAAAAAATTACATTGGTACACAAGATGCAAAATTTTTTTTACACATAATGTTTTTTTGTAAAAATACTACACACAAGTTAAATGTAAGTAATCTTGTTGCTATTTGAAATGCCAAAAATTATTACAAAGCCATGATAAATAAATTAAATGTTTATGTTTTAATGATAATGTTTTAAAATGACGAACGTTAATGCAATGTTTTAAAATTATGAATGTTAATGTAATGTTTTAAAATGATGAACGTTAATGTAATGTTAAACATGATAATGTTTTAAAATGATAAATGTTAATGTAATGTTAAAAATGAAAATGTTTTAAAATGAGGAGTGTTAAGATAATGTTTTAAAATGAGGAATGTTAATGTAATGTTTTATAATGAGGAATGTTAATGTAATGCTAAAAATGAGAAAAATAATTATTAATTATTAATTATTATTTATTAATGTTTTAAAATAATTATTTTTTACGTAATGAAGTTTGTTTTATATACAAAATCAAAATGATTAAAATTAAAATTGAAATAAATAAGAAATTGAAAGAAATATTTCAATATTAAATAGGAAATTGGAGATGAAAATCAATAATTTCAAAATTGTTTAAAGATTATATGTGAGACAATTGTTGTAACTTTTGTTTCAAAATTGAGGAAACACTTTTACATATTTATTATTATATTACAATGAATCTATTTAAACATCTTTATTGGAAGATTGAAGAAGATAAATAGTTTAATATCAACTACATTACATGTAAAAGGATATATTAAATTTCATTTATTAATATCATAATATTACATTCCGTTAAAAATTTGTCAATAAAAACATAAATGAATTTTAGTGTGTTTAGCTCTAATATAAAATAATGATTTTTTTCCTTTGAAGATAAAAAATTAATTAAAAAAATAAAAAGCCAATATTAAATGCTCAAACAGAAAATTTAAATACATATTATTATATAGTATAATATATAAAATACATGTATATATAATAATATATATTAAAATTTTTCTGTAAAATGTAACTATTGTAATATACGAGTAAATACATGTATAATGGTAAAAATACACGTATAATGTATTTTTATTAAGTATACACGTATTTTACATAAATAAAGATTTCTAAATCATATTTGCAGTCCACTTAGTGCGCTTGTCCTATAATTGTAAAATGGAATAATAATAAATATGAACGGTAAAATACTTTTAAAATGGAAGACAAGAATAGTACTCTCCTACATCAAAAGTAGGAAATAAATTTTAATGATTTTATATGCATTTTAGTTCTTTTCAAAGATAACAGTTCTCTGCCTATTACTTTTCTAGACGAATGGTTGTTTATCAAAGCTAATAATATGTATATTTTGTGAACTGAAAAATGATTGATTTTAATGATTACAATTTGATATAAAAGTCTGGCTCTAAAAGATGTCTGAGAATTTTCTAAAAATGAATATCACTTATTGTATACGAGTACATTATTAATATAAAAAGTGATAAATGGATAGGATCGAAAGGAAATATAAAATATATTCAAAAATGTGGCAGACATTTAATTAAATCTGCAGTTTATTGATTTTTAAAAAATTACTTTAACATACTTGATAATAAAATGGATACTGAATTTTCAATTAATTTCAAGCATCTTGGTCATTACAATTACCTATTTCATTTTAATTTTATACAAAAGAATATATTGTTGCATTGTAAATTAAAAACAAAACAATAAACAACCATTTTATTTTAAATATGAATGAAAATTGTTAACAGTCATCTTGAAAGACATGGAATTTTAAGAGGTTAAATATTTAAAAGTAAAAATTTCTAAACGTTTTCAGCGAGTGCGTTTTATTTACATTTGAATGATAATAAAAGTTTAGGTAATGAGTTTCTAGTTTATTTTTTATCAAAATAATTGAAAAATATTTATCATTTAAAATTATGAAATAAATTATTGGTGAAAAATTGTACTTTAATTAGGGTTGCGGTCAAAATACATTTAATGTGTTATTCGACTTTTCTCAATAAAAATGTGTATTCAACTAATGTGTTATTCAAAGTTACTCTTAACTTTTCATTTTTTAACTAATTGACTGACTATTCTCAATTATTCCTGAAATGAGTTAACTATTTTGTGTATTGTATGTAATAATGGTTTATAAATAAAAAATTTGTGAATTTGAATATATTCTAACTGAAAAGTGTGTGAGGCTTCTTTCGCATACGATTTTTAAGTATTAGATTAATTATTTTAATTATTTTATAAAAATAAAAATTTAAAAATTTAAAAATTTAAAAATAAATTTAAAAAAATTAATTAATTAAAAAAATAAAATATTTTAAAAGTATTAGATAAATAAATTAAATAAATAATTTAATTAATTAATTAAAAAAGTTATAATATAAAAAAATTAAATTATGTTAAAAATGTTTTGAAAATAATAATATAAAAGGTAAATTATTTAAAAAATCAATTATTTTAAAAATTTTAGATAAATTACTTATTTAAGTAATTTTATCTATTTGAACTTATCTATTTAAACTATTATTTGATAAATTATTTAAATAAATAATTTGATAAATGATAAAATATTTAAATACATAATTTAATTAATTAATTAAAAAATTAAATTCTTAAATTTTTTTTAAAATAATAACATAAAGGATAAATTATTTAAAAAATAAATAATAAAATTTAAGAATTATTAAAATAAATTTTAAAAAATTAATTATTTAAAAAGTATTAGATAAATTATTTAAATAAATAATTTAATAAATTAATAATTTATAATAAAAAAAATTAAATTATTTACAAAAAATTTTTTAAGAGAATAATATAAAAGGTAAATTATTTTGATAAATTATTTTAAAAATAAATAATTATTTAAAAAAAGTTTGAAAGTATGTATAATTAATTAACATAACTTAAAAAATTTAAATATTCCCTTTTAAAAGAAAAAATATTAAAATTCAATGTATCATATGTGAAATTTATAGCATTACACAATGTGACATTTGCCTCGTCTACTTTTACTAAATGATTTTTGCCAAGAATGTAAAATTACAAAGGTTCAAACTTATTATTTTTTAAATTTTTATTATAAAATATAAAATGTTTTGATAAACGTTTGAATACAATAAATTATTTTTTCCAGAAAATATGTGACAAAGTAAAGGAAATATATCTGTTCTAAAATGAAAAGCAGCATTTTATCTTCGTCTATCTAACATTATTCTTTAAACAAAAATGGGACACGACAAAAATTAAATCTCAACCCAAAAAAAATAAAATAAATCATTATAAAATTGCTTTCAATGGACATAATATTAAGTTACACAGAAATTCTAAGAAAACAGATTCTAGATCAATTGTAAATTAATTGTATCATCTGATAAAAAATCTTCCATTGAAAAGATCCGATTCTTCCGCGTTACAGTTTCTTCCTTTATAATGTCATAAAAAAACGACGGGAACTTAGATTATATCTATCAAATTTTTTTTCTCCTTTTTTTTAAATAACGAGGAAAAAATTAATGTTTCGTGTGAAAAAAAGATTCTTCGTATCCGGAGGAACTGGATACTGGGTCACTTTTCTTCCATGCCGATATGCATGGTCGCCAGTACTAACTGTACAAAGAAAAATATGACACTTTTGTGACAGATATTCTCATGTGGTATTCTTTTTCAATTTCATACATTTTTTTTATCTTGATAAGTCATTCTTCTAAGATGTATGAAAATATCAAAACAAGATAATTTTTTTTATTGGCGCCATTTTTTACATTTTAAGGTTCAATAACCTTGTAACATAACTCAGATAATTTTCCGAGTGCTCTAAGTCAAGAAAATATAAAATATTTCATGATGTTAATACTGGGACATTTGATTTTGCTACAGTTGACAATTGTAGGATAGGGTATTTAAATAGATATTTTATTTTTTAAATATTTTATAGATTTCGCAAGTTTCCTTTTTTATGAAATGGTTGCTGATATGCATGGTCGCCAGTCCTAACGGTACGAAGAAAGTTATGACGCTTTTGTAGCTAATGTTATCTTTTTCTATTTCATATATATTTTATCTAGAAAAGCCATTCTTTAAAGATTCATGGCAATGCAATTAAAATATCAAAACAAGAGAATATTTTTTATTGGTGCCTTTTTTCTAAGGTTCAATAACCTTGTAACATAACTCAGATAATTTTCCTAGTGCTCTACGCCATACTATAAAATATTTCATGGTGTTCTTTGACATTTGATGGACATTTGATTTTTCTGCAGTTGACAGTTTTTGGTTCGGTTATTTAAAAATTATATTTCCCTTTAAAAATATTTTATAGATTTCCCAAGTTTTCGTTTTTATAAAATGGTTGCCGATATGCATGGTCGCCAGTCCTAACGGTACAAAGTAATATATGGCACTTTTGTAACTGATATTCTTATGTGGTATTCATTTTCAATTTCATGCATTTTTTTATTTGGAAAAGTAATTTTTCAAAGATGCATGACAACGCAATCAAAATATCAAAACAAGAGAAGGTTTTTTTTATTGCCGCCTTTTTTTTTTTTTTATTTTTATGGTTCAATAACCTTGTGACATAACTCAGATAATTTTTCGCGTATTCAACGTAAAGTACAAATAAAATATTTCATGGTGTTCGTTCTGGAACATTTGATTTTAACGCAGATGACAATTTCTGAACAGGTTACTTAAAAATATATTTCCTTTTAAAATTTTTCATGAATTTCCCAAATTTCCTTTTTTAGGAAATGGTTGCCGATATGCACGGTCGCCAGTACGAAGAAAAATATGACGCTTTTGTAACTAATATTCTCTTTTCTATTTCATATATTTTTTATCTAGAAAAGTCATTCTTCAAAGATGCAGGATGCAGGACAAAGATGCAATTAAAATATCAAAACAAGAGAACTTTTTTTTTATTGGCGCCTTTTTGTTTTGGTTTTTAAGGTTCAATAACCTTGTGGCATAACTCAGCTAATTTTTCGAATGCTCTACACCAGGGGTCGGCAACCTGCGGCTCTTTGGATGTGAAGGTGCGGCTCTTTAGTTCCATACGCAAATATTATTTATTTTATCAAAAAAAAAAAAAAAAAAAAACCATTTAAAAATCATTCTGATTCGATTAACGAGGATTAGGCACCGATTCTATCTCTCAGCCATTTGTACTCGCTTTTTACCGCACCCCTCCTCCGTGACAAGCGTCGTCACTGTCGTCTGTCCATCGGAAGCTCTCGAATGACGCCGTCGTCGGATTTTCTATGTAGGTTTTAATTCGCTTTCGACGCAAGACAATTTGGCGTCTTAATCAGTGCTTTGGCTGTGACGTATAGTTTGTTGTTTCAAGTAAAAGAGTTAGTAGCGAATTATCTTCTCAAAGTTATGTATGTACACACACACACACACACATATATATATATATAATAATACAAAACCCGCAGTAAAGGTAGGTAACATAATAAGTATTATCTTTTTAAAATACATATTATACATATTTTTTCCAAATAAGATACCTAACTACTTTTTTGAAGTCAATAAGAATTGTCAAAAAAGAAACAAAGTACTACTGTTGGATATTACCGCGAAAGTGTTTTTATTAAAATATATATTTAATACCTATTTTATTATTTATCTATTTTATAGCTTTTATTATTTAAAAATTAGCGTTAAAATAATAATTATAAGTACCTATAAATTGTTATTCAATAAACCTATTTTCAAACTCTGAGTATCACAGTAGATAGGTATTTGCAGTTTTAGATTGTTTATATGTTTGGCAATTTTCACTGATTTCGGCATACGTGGGTATAACACCTTTACTCGTAAACTAAGTATCTAATATTTGCCAAAATTAAAAAAAAATGGGGATTGGATGGAGTCATTCGCTTTCATATGCAACTCAGATGGCCTTCCGAATTGTCCCATTGGCCACGAAAAACTCGCACCCAATAAGAAATCAAATTTAGAGAGACATTTCACTAAAAAACACACTCAGTTTGCTATTAAATATCCAGTCGGCGAAGAAAAAAAAAAGCTGTCGACGAGCTCCAAAAACAAAAACAGCAATCAAGTTCCATGTTAAGTAATTGGACGCAATCTACAAATAATGTTAATCTGGCAAGTTTCGCGGTATCACTAGAAATTGCAAAAAAAAAGGCAAACCATTCACAGATGGTGAGTATGTCAAAGATTGCTTCATATGTGCATCTGAAGAACTGTTTTGTAATTTCAAAAACAAACCAGAAATCTTGAAAAAAATCAAAGATTTCCCACTATCTGCTAAAACAGTACAAGATAGAATAGCTAAAATGTCTTCAAATGTAACATATTTGCAGGTGGAAGATATTCAACTTTCTTCTGCCTTATCTCTTGCTATAGATGAGTCGTGCGACATAAAAGACACGGCACAAGCTGCCCTTTTTGTCAGGTATATGTCTTCCCAAAGTTCAAAAGAAGAACTTCTAGGATTGTTACCGCTCTCGGGACAAACTAGAGGGGAAGATATAGCGAATGCCGTGCAAAAATGCATTGAAGACAATGCATTGATTTAAATAATTTCGTTTCAATAGCAACTGATGGAACCAGAAGTATAACAGGAAAAAATAAAGGGGCAACAACGATTCTTCAGAGCAAAATAAACCACGGAATTCTTACGTTTCACTGCATAATACACCAAGAAGCGCTTTGTGTCCAAACATTTCCGGCCAAAATAGTTGAGGTCATGAATTTGGTAATCAAGATTGTTAACAGTATCTTGTCAAAAGAACTCTACCATCGTCAGTGTAAAGAATTAAACGAAATAGAGACTCAGAATTCCGACCTCCTTCTTCACGATAAAGTGCGATGGCTTTCCAAAGGTAAGGTGTTGAAACGTTTTGCTTTGTGTTGGAATGAAATAAATACATTCCTAAATGAAAAAGGCATTAATCACCCTGAATTAGAGAATGACAAATGGTGGAAAAAATTTTACTTTATGGTGGATATCACAGCGAAATTAAATGAGCTGAATCTAAAACTGCAAGGAAAGGGAAACCCAGCCTATGTTTTGGTAGAAGAATTGGTTTGTTTTGAAGAAAAATTAATTCTTTTTGCAGAAGATATTCAGAGCGGTAGATTACGTCATTTTTAATTTCTAAAGCAATATCGCGATAAAACCAGTGCAACTGTTTACACGGGGTACTTCAGCACAGTTATAAAAAAAATTTAAAGATGAATTTGCTGACAGATTTGAGCAATTCAAAACCAACAAAACCACTCTAGCATTCATAGTAAATCCTTTTAACATAAATAGTAACGAAATCCACATTGATCCATTTGGAATTGATACTGGATCTCTGGAAATGCAATTGATCGACTTAAAAAGTAAAGCTTTGTGGGGTGGAAAATTTACAGAATTGAAAAGCAAGTTGGAAGAGTTGGAGGTCCAGAAATGTATGTACGTAACGCAGCAAAACTGGACAACTTTAAAAGAACTTATATTCGACACATGGAATAGTCTTCCAGATTGCTACAGTGAGGTGAAGAAGTTGGCATTTGGAGTGTTGACTATCGTCGGATCGACATATTCATACGAGCAAGCATTCTCTTGCATGATTATAATTAAAAGTAAAGTAAGAAGCCAACTAACAAATGAAAATTTAGAGTCCTGTTTGAAACTCAAAGCAACAAGCTATGAGCCAAATTTATCAAACTTTCTAAAACCATGCAAAGTCAACGCTCCCGTTGAACTTGTTTGCTCAAATGTATGTAATTGTTTTTTTTTTTTTTTTATTTTAAGTACAAGTTACATTGTTTAGTAAAGCTTAAATTTTCTACTTGAATAAGCATGCAAAGCCATCGCTCCCATTGAATTTGTTTGTTCCATTGTTTGTTATTGAAGTATAAGTTAGTGTTGCAATAAATGCTTAATTGTTTTAATTTTTTACTTAAATAATAAGTAATTATCTAAAAATGAATAAATAGAATGATATATGAATAAATAGATATTTTTTCTTATGAATAAATAGATTAGTTTTTTTTTATCAAAAAACTTTATTTATGCGAGTACTACCAGGTGGGCTAGTATTATTAAATCGGCGCTACTAGTATTAAATCCCTATGATTTTTAGTTAGCCTTAACCTTCAAAAGACACGTGTATAAATTTGACAGCTTTTTCACTATTAGTATGTGAGTTATAGCATTTTTAGTGAAGCAACTTTTGTTAGTTTGAAAAAATGGATAAAAAGGAATTTCATGTTAATTAAAGCATTTGTTTTTGGCGAAAAAAAATACTATTGAAGCCAAGGCTTGGCTTGATAAACATTATTCGGACTTTGCACCAAATAAATCAACCGTAGAGTAGTGGTTTGCTAAATTTAAACGAGGCGAAATAAGCACCGAGGACGGTGCACACAGTGGACGCCCCAAAGAGGCTGTCACCGACGAAAAAAAAAAAAGTCCACAAAACAATTTCTGATAACCATAAAGTGAAGTTGACTGAGATAGCTGAGACCCTAAAGATATCAAAGGGACGTGTTGGACATACCGTGAATGAATATTTGGATATGCAAAAGCTCTGTTCAAAGTGGGTGTCGCGCGAGCTCAAAATCGACCAAAAACAACAACGAATTGATGATTCTAAGCAGTGTTTGGAGCTGTTCAATCGTAATAAACCCGAATTTTTGCGTCGATATGTGACAATGGATGAAACATGGCTCCATCATTTCACACCGGAGTCCAATCCACAGTCTGCCGAGTGGACTGCACGTGATGAACACTAAAAATGCTATAACTTCACTAAAAATGCTATAACTCACATACTAATAATGCAACAGCTGTCAAATTTATACACGTGTCTTTTGAAGGTTAGCGCTAACTAATAATCATATAGATTTAATACTAGTAGTGCAATCTATGTGACGGCCTACGAACATTTCAGCCCACCTGTCATTTATTGTTAGCAAGAAAAAATTTTGTGGCTCTTTAAAAACTTTGAAATTTTGTAAATTGCATTTTTGGCTCTTCCGACTGAAAAGGTTGCCGACCCCTGCTCTAAACCATACTATAAAATATTTCATGGACATTTGATTTTGCTACAGTTGACAGTGTTTGGATAGGTTACTTAAAAAAATTAATATTTCACTTTAAAAATATTTTATATGGATTTCCCAAGTTTCCTTTTTTATGAAATGGTTGCCGATATGCATGGTAGCCAGTACTAAAAGTACAAAGAAAAATATGACACTTTTGTTACTGATAATCTCATATAATATTCTTTTTCAATTTATAAATTTTTTTTATCTAGAAGGAAAGTCATTCTTCAAAGATTCATGAAAAAGCAATTAAAATATCAAATCAACAGAAATTTTTTTTCTTCGCGCCATTTTTTTAAATTTGTTTTTTTAGGTTCAATAACCTTGTAACATAAATCAGATAATTTTCCGAGTGTTCTAAGCCAAGTAACTATAAAATATTTCATGGTGTTCATAGATATTTGATTTTGCCACAGTTGACAGTTTCTGTATAGGTTACTTAAAAATATATTTTACTTTAAAAATATTTTATAGATTTCCCAAATTGCCTTTCTTATGAAATGGTTGCCGGTATGAATGAACGCCAGTCTTAACGGTACGAAGAAAAATATGACACTTTTTTGTAACTGATATTCTCATGTGGTATTCTTTTTCATTTTCATACATTTTTTTATCTAGATAAGTGATTCTTTAAAGATGCATGACAACCCAATTAAATTATCAAAACACCATACATTTTTTTTTTCTTTCTCTTGGCGCCATTTTTTTTTTTTTTTGGTTTTTAAGGTTCAATAACCTTATGACATAACTCAAATAATTTTCCGAGTCCTCTAACCCAAGCAAATATAAAGTATATTATGGTGTTCATACTGGGACATTTGATTTTGCTGCAGTTGACAGTTTTTTTTTGGATAGGTTACTTAAAAACATATTTTACTTTTAAAATATTTTATAGATTTTTCAAGTTTCCTTTTTCATGAAATAGTTGAAAAACTTATGATTTGTAACGATTTTAGACAGGAAAAAAGAAGCCATATTTTTATAGGATGTAAAAATATGGAGTGTCGGATCTTTTTAAAAGTATATTTATTTATTTATTAGTATAAGAAATATTTTAAAGATATGAAGATATGGAGAAGGAAGAACTTGACATATTTTACTAACTTGAATATTTAAGCACTGAAATAAATAGTTTTGGACGATCGCCGTTTCCTCTCCAAATTTCAATAGCTTAATTCGTAACACTGTTATTTGTAATGGTTCGACCATTCATTCAACATCACGGAATAGTGGCAATGCTTTGATTCCAATGTCAAAGGATCCTTTGAATTAGCCTTGCGTTTTTTAGAAAATTGCATGACCTCCATTAAATGGCGAGATATGCCTCATGAATGGCATAGGTGCAGTCAAAATTAGTAAATAAAATTAATTTCAAATGCAAGAAGTTGAATTTCTCTTCTTTTACACATAATCTTTATACTCAGTAGGATGTTTTGGATATCATTGATTGCCAAAATGTAACAATTTGATCATCGATCGCCAAAATTTAAATTCGCCAAATTTAAAAACTAAATACTACTGGTATACTTTTCTTTCTAATGCAGCTGGCAAATACTTAGACAGACATTTTTATGACATAAGCAAGGGCTGCATTGACGTTACTCATTTAGCGCTACCCAGGGAGCATATGTAGTTTGAAGACATGCTACGGACGCGAGTAACTACTGATATACTAGGTACAGGATTAAAAAAAAATTTCCATAAGAAATTTCGTAAAAATCTGATAACTCTGTCTTAATTCATCATTCCTCCTCAGAGATTACGAATTCAAAGATATGATCTGATATCCCTATAGGAAAAATCTACAAACGAAATGGAATCATGTATCTTTTGAAATAATTTTATAGATGTCAACAGTTTAAATATTAAATAGTTTATTTTCCTAAGGTGATTTTTTATCAAGACGAAAATTACCACTATATATTATAATCCTTATTTGATGATACCTACATATAATGAGGATAGGTTCACAAGTTGAACGTTACTATGCAAAAACCAAGTAGGAAAATACAAAACCCAGCTACTTAATTTTAATCGGACATTTTTTTTTTATTATCTAAGTAAAATAATGATATTTTTAAGCTTATACAATTTTCGTGCATACAAAATGGATGGAATTGCCATAATTGCAATAAAGATCCATTCAACAAAAAAAAAAATTTCATCTATGCATGGGAAACATTGTATAGATCCTCCATAACAAAGATACCAATTGAACCTTATGGATAGAATTCCATAAAAGGAGGCCGTGAATAGGACGGGACAATAAGAAATAGGAGGACACCATTATTTTCTTGTTTGGGTTTGATAATTGTCCTTGCTATTGCAGAAGCAGTCTTCTCCTATATATTGCTTCATATTACCACACACACAAAAAAAGAATGCTTCTATCTGTTTTGGGTTATATAATTATTTTCAACGTTAAAGGGACAATGCTGTTAATAATGAAAAAATAAACATTAGCAAAACAAATAAAAATGACTCAAATATAAATTTTTATAATTTATTATATATTTATTATATATTTTATTATATTATATATTTTTATTATATAAATTTTATTATATATATTTTATTATAATTTTTTTATTATATATATTTTATTATATTTTTATAATTAATTATTTTGACTTTGTTCAAGGACAAATACAGATATTATTTAAGTTTGCGAAAGGCATATCAATGACTTTTATTAAAAGTTATATTTAATGTTAATTTAAAAATGTCTATTCATTTCTACTTTTTGCGTGCGAAAAATTTTAACTTTTTTTTCATTTGATTACGAAACAATACATGAACAGTATACATAAATTTCTAGTAGATTTGTTTTTGTAAGGATCAAACGGAAAATAGCTAACTTTTAATAATTTTGATGACTTAATAAGAATATATTTCGTCAACAAAAGCTTCTAGCCCGATACATCTCTATATATTTCTTTTATACTAATTACAATTTATTTGTATATATTTATTTTAAGCATGTTTATACACCCAAATCAATCAAAATGTTGTATAAAAATAATTATATATATTTATGTTGTTAAATAAGATTGTTATTAAATTTTGTATACAATTATTTTATTTGCATTAGTTTAAATCCTAAAAATTAATAGAAATTGAAGCGCATTTTTTTCAAATGAAGAATTTTACTAAAATATTTTTATTTCGAAAAATTATAATACAATATGGCGTAAATAAACTTCTACACTCAAATCAATAATCTTGTATAAAAAAAGAATTAAATATATATTTATGTTGTTAAATAAGATTTTTATTAAATTTTGTATACAATTATTTTATTTGCATTAGTTTAAATCCTAAAAATTAATGTTTTCTGATTTTGAAGCGAATTTTTTCAAGCGAAGAATTTTATTAAAATATTTTTATTTACGAAAATTATCATGCAATATGGCGTAAATAAGCTTCTAAATCTATGATGCTATCTAGTTATAATAATTTACTCATTAACAGTAATAACTAATTAAAATACGCAATTAATTAATGCTTCTTCAAATCAATCTTGTAAGACTAATTTTATAATATACTGGTATTTAATACTAAGGATAAATATTAAAAAATAGTTTTGCAGAAAAAAAAAAAAAAAAAAAAAAAACTGATCTATTTGAATTTTAATTATTGGATTTCTTTTCAAATGCAGTTACAGGAAATGAAATTGGTAATTCATTTTGCTGCAAAAGGAAATCTTAAAATATACCTTTTTCCCCTCCATTTATCAAAATTAATTAATATTATAAAAGACTTATGCAATTCTTTATTCAAATAATGCTTTAATATAAATGCATGCCCAGAAAGAAAAGAGAATCCAAAATTGAATTTAATTATTTCAACCGTTAAACGAAAATACCATTTTTTTCAGGTGAAATGAGATTTCAAAACATTCAATACCATCATTTATTGGCATTTCATTCTCAGATGTCAGTAATATTCAATTCAAATTATTATGCTTTTGTAATGATTGAATCATTTATAAAATCTTAGATTTTCCAATCTTGGATTGGAATTATTCAGATGAATTAAATTCGAAGTATGCATAATTCTTTATTCAATAGGCCAATGAGTGAAAGATGAAAATCTTCATTCTTATTTAATTAAAACTATGTGTTTATGCAAAAGTATCTTTCTAAATAAATCTATAGTCCTATTGGGGGAACATCCTTTTAACATAATAAAGGAATTTAATTAATTTTCTGAAAAGTAGTATTATATTTCCAAAAAGGAAAATAATGAGAAGAGAATTAATTTTAACGAAGGATCAGGATATTGAATTTGACTACCTGTCAGGAACATGTGCTGGAATCCATTTTATCAGCTCTGCTAAAACCACTTTTGCATAATTTTTGGTTTAAATTTTCTTTGTGAATTATTTAATAGCGTTTTCTATTCTTCAACTTCAAATTTATAAGAAATTGTTTTAACTTGTAAATTAATTAGTTTTAAAATATTGTTTTAAATTTCTTCATATCATGAGAAATTTAATTATTTCATTGTTAAGTTTTTTTTACATAATTTTTGATTTTTTTTATAAATTATTTAGTAGAATTATATTATTTTCTTGAATGTATTTAATTTAGAAAATGAAACTAAATTTCAAATTTACAGAAAAGGATTTTAGTTTGCAAAGTGCTTTAAAATAATATATAAAATTGATCAGATATAATCGGGGTAAAATAATAATGTGTTAGTGTAAAATTATAATTTACAATAAAATTAATTATACTAAAGTTCATACTAATAATTATACTAAAGTTCATACTAATAATTATACTAAAAAGTTATTTTAATTTGTAAATTATAACAATACTAAAACATTGTTTTAAATTACTTCTTTTAAAAATTCGTTTTCATGCGCTTTGTTAAGCTTTTTTAATACAATTTGTGATTTTATTTTTCTTTTGTAAATTTTCTAATATTGTCTTGAATGTATTTAAATAAGAAAACCAAACTAAGTTTCAAATTTATCAAAAATGTTTATGATTTTTGAACTGTTCTAAAATAAAATTTGAAATTGATCTGATATAATCTGTGTAAAATAATAAGTTCTTAGTGCAAAATTATAATATGTGATCAATTTGCTTGTTACATTATATTTCTTCGAATAAATATTCTAAATTTAATTTTATAATAAACTGGTTTTTATATTAAATACTGAAGATATTAAAAAATGGTTTTCCAGCACAATAAAGAAAAAAGATTGATCTATTTGAAGTTTAATTATTGGATTCAAATGCAGTTACAGGAAATGGAATTGGTAATTCATTTTGCTGCAAAAGGAAATCTTAAAACATAATTTTCCTCTCCATTTATCATAATTAATTAGTAGTATAAAAGACTTATGCAATTTTTTTATTCAAATAATATTTTAATATAAATACATGTCTGAAAGAAAGGAAAATTCAAAATTGAATTTAATTATTTCAACCGTTAAACGACAATGCCATTTTTTTCAGGTGAAATGAGATTTCAAAACATTCAATACCATCATTTATTGGCATTTCATTCTCAGATGTCAGTAATATTCAATTCAAATTATTATGCTTTTGTAATGATTGAATCATTTATAAAATCTTAGATTTTCCAATCTTGGATTGGAATTATTCGAATGAATTAAATTCGAAGTCTGCATAATTCGTCTTTATTCAATAGACCAATGTAAATGAAAGGTAATAGAAGGATGAAAATAATGAAAAACTTCATTCTTATTTAATTAAAACTACGTGTTTATGCAAAAGTATCTTCCTAAATAAATCCATAGTTCTATTGGGGGAACATCCTTTTAACATAATAAAGGAATTTAATTAATTTTCTGAAAAGTAGTATTATATTTCCAAAAAGGAAAATAATGAGAAGAGAATTAATTTTAACTAAGGATCAGGATATTAAATTTGACTACCTGTCAGGAACATGTGCTGGAATCCATTTCATCAGGTCTGCTAAAACCTCTTTTGCATAGTTTTTGGTTTAAATTTTCTTTGTGAATTATTTAACAGCGTTTTCTATTGTTGTCTTGAATGCATTAAGTTTTCAAACTCAAATTCAACTTCAAATTTATAAAAAATATTTTAATTTGTAAATTATTAATTATAAAATATTGTTTTAAATTACTTTGTTTTAATTTCTTCATCTCGTGAACTATGTCGTGAACTTTGTTTATTTTTTTTCTTTATAAATTATTTATTAGAATTTTAAATATTATCTTAAATGCATTTAATTTAGAAATTTAAACTTAATTTTAAAAAGAATTTTAATTTGTAAATTGTTCTAAAATAATATTTGACAAACTATAACTATAGTGTAAAACTATAATTTACAATAAAAATGACTTAAAAATCAATGATATTGCCACTTAATATACTTTCATTAAATTTAAAGAAAAATTAATTAATATAAAATATAATATTAATTATAATTAATATATTCTAACATATAACATTTTGATATTAACAAGCATGCTTTCGTGAGTCTCAGAACAAAGGAATGATGTCAATTACTCAGAAAAATAATAAATATATGTAAAAAATCCAAGTGCCCATCTATATATATATACACTGAAGTGACAAAAGTCATTGGATACCTCTTAATATCGTGTCGGCCCTCCTTTCGCCCAGCGAAGTGCAGCAACTCGAAGTGGTATGGACTCAACAAGTCGTCCACTACCAAGTCTTCTATAAGTCTTCTATAAGTATATTCGTCCACTATAAGTCTTCTGCAGGAATATTGAGCCCTGCTGTCTCGATAGACGTCCATAATTGTGAAAGCGTTGATGGTGCAGGATTTTGGGCACGAACAGACCTCTCGATGATGTCCCATAAATGCTCGATGGGATTCATGTCGGGCGATCTAGGTGGCCAGATCATTCGTTGGAATTGTCCAGAATGTTCTTCAAACCAATCGCGAACAGTTGTGGCCCGGTGACATGGCGCATTGTCATCCATAAAAATCCCATCGTTCTTTGGGTACATGAAGTCCATGAATGGCTGCAAGTGATCTCCAAGTAGCTGAACATAAGCATTTCCAGTCAATGTTCGGTCCAGTCGCACCAGAGGACCAAGTCCACGCCATGAAAAAACAGCCCACACCATTATGGAGCCACCACCAGCTTGAACAGTGCCTTGCTGACAGTTTGGGTCCATGGCTTCGTGGGGTCTGCGCCACACTCGAACCCTACCATCAGCTCTTACCAACTGAAATCGTGACTCATCGGACCAGGCCACGGTTTTCCATTCATCTAGGGACCAACCGATATGCTCACGTGCCCACGAGAGTCGCTGCAAGCGATGTCGTTCTGTCAGTAAAGGCACTTGAATCGGTCTTCTGCTGGAATAGCCCAAGAAAGCCAAATTTCTCCGCACAGTTCTAACAGACAAGTCCCTTGTACGTCCCACATTGATTTCTGCGGTTATTTGACGCAGTGTTGCTTGTCTGTTAGAATTTACGACTCTTTGCAGACGTCTCCCGTCTCGGTCGTTAAGTGCAGGCGGTCGACCACTGCGCTGTCCATGGTGGGATGTTATGCCTGAAATTTCATACTCTCGGCACACTCTTGACACAGTGGATCTGGGAATGTTGAATTCCCTAACGATTTCCGAAATGGCATGACCCATGCGTTCAGCTCCAACTAACATTCCGCGTTCAAAGGCTGTTAATTCCCGTCGTGCGGTCATCATCACGTTAAAACCTCTTCACATGAATAACTTGAACAGAAATGAAAGCTCTGCGCATTTATACCTGTTCTACGCGATGCTACTGCCATCTGAAAATTTGCATATTGTTATCCCATGACTTTTGTCACTTCAGTGTGTATATATATATATATATATATATATATATATATTGCTTATTATTTGTCAATCTGCTATTTCATATCGTTTTACTTATAATTATACAAATTCACTCTTACTGACCGTTATGACCCTGCATTGCTTCTATGAAACTATTAAGTGCATGGGAGAAATATACATGATTTTTAAATCTGTACTGTAGTAATTAATAGGATATACTGTTGGAAATGCAAAGATTTGCCAATTTAATATAATTTTTCTATGTAAAATTCGATGTTCAAGTCGAGTTTCGTTTGAGTTTTAAAAAATTTTGTTAACATTGAATAAAACAATCAAGATTTTTGTATTCGTATCTTGAAATTTTATATCACCTTTTCTGTTACACCGTTGGGAAATAATGTTGCTCGTGTCTGGGACAACCTTAAATCACACGCGTCTCCTGGGTGTGCTAAATGAGTAACCACTAGAGTCTATGGCTACTTGCCGCGGAAAAATGACCATGCGTCATCTGAAAAGGGAATAGAAGTTTCTGGATAGTATCCTGTTCCTCTTGACTCTTTTAGGAAAATTATTAGGGACGAAATTAAGCCATATGATATGAGTGAATTATTATCTGACCCAAAGGAAAAGTCTAGGAGACAATCGGGGATGATAGGAAAAAAAATTGAATGGAAAAATTCGCAAAGAGGCTGCTGACGATTTTGGATTTAGAACTGGACTGCCTTCCCGAACACCTGGCCAAAATAAGGAATGTCAATGAATATATGTGTTTTATGTAAGACAGAGAAAAGGAATAAGGCCCATCTGCTTGTTTGATCGGAACTGGACTTTTAGCTTACAACAGAATGTGATTTGTGTACTCTTTACTGGATTGCCAGAGAAAACATGTCCTGATCACACGGACTTTTATGATGCTTCTAGCTTTTTAAATTTTTATCTTTAGAACATTTAACTTGTTTTTAAGGTCTTTTGGTCGTTTTTATTAAGAATGTCTGGTCTTTGCCCTTTGTAATTTTGATTTGTTTATATGTTTTTTTTTGTTTCTACGGTAAGTAGCCAAATTTGTGGGGATTAAGTTCCGATAAAGCCATAGGTAACGACAACAACCTTTTTATTCATTATCCGGGGCGCAACAGCCCTGTGATGGACGAAGGCCGTCTGTCTACGGGCAGATTTTGAGACTGGAAATGTTATCTTTTTACGGAGTAGCAGCACTACGACCAATTGTCATATTAGTCTGGGACCTACGGCTTAAAGCGGATTCCGAACCACTACAAACATACTTAGCACAGCCGGGATTCGAACCGGAAACCTCCGGCACCAAGCATCACAGCTCTAGTCACTCGGCCATCAGGCCCCAACCTTTCTATTACATCTGGGAAATTCGAATCTTAAAAATTATAAGTAATACATTTTCAGGTTCAGTATCAAAATACACTTTATAAATATGACATTATTTAACTAACAATTTATTTTTATATTTTTTTAGAATAATTAAATAAAAAATTCACCTTTTAATGAAAAGGAAAAACTCTTTATTAGTGTTTTTATTGTAAAATAAGATTACGTTTCTGAGGACAAATATGTATTTATATATTTCCTGTGTTGCGAAATATTCGGGTTTTTCTTGAAATGGAAAGGAAGTATTTCCTGTCAATTCCATAAGTTCCCATACTTCCTGAAATGCGTGGAAGTGCGTTCATTCAGAGAGAGATTATATAAAGTACGAGATTTAAAAGAGATTTCCATAAAATCAGAAAATAGGTTTTTCTTCTTCTCTATTACCTTTATTATTATTTTTTTTTGAAAGAAGTTTTATAAGCAAGAAATGTTTTTGGGTTTTGAAGACCGAAAATTTTCTTTTATTCAATCTTAAATTCTCAAATAAAGTTTTTCAGCAGTTTGAAATAAAAAAAAAAAAAAAAAAAAATTGAAATAGAGATTTAATTGATGGTACATAATCAGTAATTTTTAATCAATTATTAATAATCAATTGAATTATTATTTGTAATCAACTTGAAGATATTACTATATTATAAGGTACGAGATTTAAAAGAGATTTCCATAAAAGCATAAAATAGGTTTTCCCTCTTTTCTGTTACCTTTATTATTATTTTTTTCAAAAAAAATTTATAAGAAAGAAATGCTCTTGGGTTTTGAAGACAGAAAAAGATGTTTTATTCAATCTTAAATTCGTAAATGAAGTTTCTCAGCAATTTGAAATTAAAAAATTGAAATTGAGATTCAATTGATGGGATATAATCAGTTATTTTTAAACAATTATTAATAATCAATTGAGTTATTATTTAAAATCAATTTGAAGATATGACTCAAATTAATGGTTTTTTTGGGGGCAAAAACGAGCTGCTAAATTTTATGAATAGATGGGACTTGATTCAAATCTTCCAATAAAAGTTGATCAAAATCTTCCAATAAAAGTTGATCAAAATCTTCCAATAAAAGTTGATCAAAATCTTCCAATAAAAGTTGAACCTAAACTTCATGTGTTTATACATAGGATGTGCGTGATAAATGTGTAGGCAAGAATGACTTATTTTAGTAGAAGGAGTTTCTGGGGAAGAAGACATACCCTTTAAATGCCACTACCAAGAGTTTTCCTTCCAGTTGTGATTGGTAATAAAATGTGATCACAACGCAGCAACTGTACCGAAGGAATCCTGAATAACTCTGAATTTACTATTTAACTACAATTATCTTTCTGGATGAGCAATTATTATCAAAACGGGATTATAATGCATTGATTTATAAGTGTTTGTGTTGAATTAAAAGAACAATTTAAGTTTTTTCTTACTTTATTTAGATGTACCTACAACTAAAAATATAAGAGATCATGAGAAACAATTAAATTGTACAGTACTGCAATTTTTAAGTTTTAACCGACTTAAGTAACCATGACAATATTTTCGGATTTTGAGATAATTATCTGAAAAAAAGATTACATGATTGATAACAGAGGTAAGTTTGCAAATTAGAATAATGCTGTATACTGAAAAAATAACAAAAATATCGCAGCTACGCTTAAACATTTAAATAAGGTAAGAATTTTTACTTTAAATAAAAATTTTCTTAAAACAGTGATATTCAAAATTCTATATAGCACTTCTACAATGGTATAATGGTTTTGTATATAAATTGTGTTGAATTTCGCTTTTTGTAACATACACAGGATTAAGTACTTTATATCAATTCCAATTCTACATTTTGGTAATTTTAAAGAATTTTTAAGTTGCTTCTTGTTAAAAAAATGCATTTGCATAATTTCATAAAAGCTCATTTTAATAAAGCAAAGAGTGTATTAAAAATTTCAATTCTATAATTTCTGATAAAATATGCATTAATATTAGATTAAACTGAAATATTTTGCATAATCAAAATCCATTATTCAATTGCTGTTATTTTATTTTCAGTTGGGATTTTAGGAATTTACGTATCTTTTTATTATTTCAGAAGCCCTAAAATCCCTACTGAAAATAAATAACAGCAATTGAATAACGGATTTTGATTATGCAAATTATTTCAGTTTAATCTAATATTTAAAAAAAGAGTTCATTAAAGATTTATCCACTGAAAAAATAAATTTCATCACATTTGAGCGTCTTTTAAATTGATTGAATTTTAGTTTTGAATACATTTCATTTCATGGAACAATTTTGATTAATTGTACCATTTAAAGATTTCTCGCGTAATTCAGTTTATGAAATTCTCCAAATTAAGAATCTTTAATTAGCAACGGCAGAAATTACAAGAGTTTTGAGTAGCTCATTTCAAATAGAGTCCGTGATAACGAATTTATATATCACATTACATTAAGAGACCAGAGTGATCTAATGGATGTTGCATTTGGGTTCTGAATTAAGGACATTAGATTCGAAAGTGATGCTGAATCATAAATTTCCTGTCTATGGGTATGGCAGTTCTGTGAAATTTCTTCTGTTAGATGTCGATCATGTTGGAAGAAAAGTGCGAAGCTCTCATGCGCCATCCTTCAAATATTCATTTTAGAATGTCGGTGAAAAATACCAGGTCTTCATTAATATGTCCTGGGTAAAGCTGTATCTGCTACTATCTGCCGTTGTAGTAGCAAAAACTTCAAGTGAAAATATGTGGAGAGGGAAAAATAAATAATCACTTTAATATTCGTAAAATAATACAATAATTTATTAAAACAAATTTAATTCTTTAAATTCATTATATACGATCTAGTAATAATCGTAACAGCCCTAAAGTTGGCCAAGACCGTCTGCCTACTGACAGGTTTCGAGATAGGCGACTTTTTCCTTTTATGGGGGAGGGTTGTCACAATCCTACACCCAATGCTCTACAGTCATATTACACAGGACCTACAGATTAAAGTGGATTACGAATCACTACAAATTTCCATGGCACCTCCGAGACTCGAACACAAACCATGCGGCACCGAACACCGGTCACTCTACTACACCATAGCACAACGCTGTGACTAAAGCTGAGTTGCTCCTTTACAGTTTGGGAATGATGTCGGTCTGATTGGTCTCTGTGATGCTCTACTGTCATGTGAGACCAGGACATTTGGCATAAAGTGGATTTCGAACCACTACAAATTTCCATGGCACCGCCGGGACTCAAACACGAAACATGTGGCACTGAGCACTAGTCCCCCAGCACCAGTTACTCTGCCATCAGGTCCCATACGAGCTAGTACTGTTTATGAAAATGAAAACGACAATCCGACGAAATAGATAATAAAGCTTGCCCAAGCATAATAATTATAATTTTCAAACTTTTCATATAAAACTAAAAGAAGAGTTTCTCTTTTAAATGTTCATGATATTCCATTAATTTTTTTTATACAAAATACTGAGTAAACATTTAAGAAATTAACCACAATCATAAGTAATTCAATTAAAATCTTATTTATTTTTCCCCAATAAATTACTTATCTCATTTACAAAGAACAACCGCAAAAAAATAATTAAAGACTTAAAAGTTATACATTCCATATCTACTTAACAGAAGTGTAATGAAGGGTTTATTTAACTTTTCTGAATAGATTTTGCAGAAACACTTTGAAACTTTTACACGCAAACAAATCGTTACCGGCGTTTAGAAAGGGTTTCATTTGTAACTAAAAGCTGTGAGAAGGAATTAGTTTTATTGATTACAGCAAGTTTGAAAAAAATGCAATTTCTTAGTTTCTAAGAAATAAATCTTTTTTAGGTGTTTTTTATTTTTCAAAGAAAAGTTTATTTTATAAAGGTCGAAAGAGATATTTTTCGCCTTTTTTTTGGTTTTTCGAAAGGAAGAATGTCGGTTTAAAGAAGACATTAACCTGATACTAATTATCAGAAAACTATTGTGGAAACACTTCACATTGTTTTCTATAAAAGTTTTTTATTGGATAGAATGAAAAGAAAAATAAATAAATATTTTCCAATTCTTTTCATTTTGTTGACACTCCAATTTGTGAAAATAATGGGTATACAACAAAGTTAAAAAAAAGAAAAAAAATTTTTTTTTTAAATTCACTTGAAGAAGTCGTTCAATTAGTTTTGAAAAATAAATTGAATCTTTTTATATGATTTGAAGTGAAAAAAATAGCCGTCGAAAGATTTGATTGTGTATTTATTGTATTGTTTACTGAAAATGAAAAATAAATGTAAAAAAAGGTTAAAGAATTAAAATAGGAAACATTTTAAGATTATGAAGGTTAGATAAACAGATGTATTTAATAAAATGGCTAACAGAATAAAATAAAATAGGAAACATTTTAAGATTATGAAGGTTAGATAAACAGATGTATTTAATAAAATGGCTAACAGAATAAAATAGGAAACATTTTAAGATTATGAAGGTTAGATAAACAGATGTATTTAATAAAATGGCTAACAGAATAAAATAGGAAACATTTTAAGATTATGAAGGTTAGATAAACAGATGTATTTAATAAAATGGCTAACAGAATAAAATAGGAAACATTTTAAGATTATGAAGGTTAGATAAACAGATGTATTTAATAAAATGGCTAACAGAATAAAATAGGAAACATTTTAAGATTATGAAGGTTAGATAAACAGATGTATTTAATAAAATGGCTAACAGAATTTTAAAATAGGAAACATTTTAAGATTATGAAGGTTAGATAAACAGATGTATTTAATAAAATGGCTAACAGAATAAAATAGGAAACATTTTAAGATTATGAAGGTTAGATAAACAGATGTATTTAATAAAATGGCTAACAGAATAAAATAGGAAACATTTTAAGATTATGAAGGTTAGATTAGATAAAAAACAGAATAAAATGAAACATTTTAAGATTAATAAAATGGCTAACAGAATCTTTATACAGATTAACCGATAAAAAAAATAAAGGAAACAACAAGAGTTATATTTGAAGTACATTTTTAGATTAAAATGATTGCAATAATAATATTGTAGAAAAAAATCTAACATTTTAAGATACTGAAGGTTGATAAACAATATTTTTGGCCATATACAGCATTGTAGAAAAAATTTAAATTGTAATACTAGTGTACAAATTGTAATAATTGAAGTATAGAAATTGCAATAATTGCAATACTAGTATTGTAGGAGAAATCTAAATTGCAATACTAGTATTGTAGTAAAAATCTAAATTGCAATACTAGTATTGTAAAAAAAAAATCTTAATTGTAAAACTGGTTTCCAAAATTTATAATGATTTGCAATACTAGTATTGTAGAAAAAATCTAAATTTCTAATAATTTCAATATTAGTATGAAGATTGTAATAATTGCAATACTAGTATTAGAAAAAATCTAAATTTTGTATAAAAATTGCAATAATAATTGCAATACTATTTATTGTATGAAGATTGTAAAATCTAAATTTAATAAAATATTAGTATGAAATTGTAATAATTGCAATACTAGTATTGTAGAAAAAAAAATCTAAATTTCAATGCAATAGTATGAAGATTGTAATAATTGCAATACTAGTATTGTAGAAAAAATCTAAATTTCAATATTAGTATGAAGATTGTAATAATTGCAATACTAGTATTGTAGAAAAAATCTAAATTTCAATATTAGTATGAAGATTGTAATAATTGCAATACTAGTATTGTAGAAAAAATCTAAATTTCAATATTAGTATGAAGATTGTAATAATTGCAATACAATATTAGTATGAAGATTGTAATAATTTAGTATTGTAGAAAAAAATCTAAATTTCAATATTAGTATGAAGATTGTAATAATTGCAATACTAGTATTGTAGAAAAAAATCTAAATTTCAATATTAGTATGAAGATTGTAATAATTGCAATACTAGTATTGTAGAAAAAATCTAAATTTCAATATTAGTATGAAGATTGTAATAATTGCAATACTAGTATTGTAGAAAAAAAAATCTAAATTTCAATATTAGTATGAAGATTGTAATAATTGCAATACTAGTATTGTAGAAAAAATCTAAATTTCAATATTAGTATGAAGATTGTAATAATTGCAATACTAGTATTGTAGAAAAAATCTAAATTTCAATATTAGTATGAAGATTGTAATAATTGCAATACTAGTATTGTAGAAAAATCTAAATTTCAATATTAGTATGAAGATTGTAATAATTGCAATACTAGTATTGTAGAAAAAATCTAAATTTCAATATTAGTATGAAGATTGTAATAATTGCAATACTAGTATTGTAGAAAAAAATCTAAATTTCAATATTAGTATGAAGATTGTAATAATTGCAATACTAGTATTGTAGAAAAATCTAAATTTCAATATTAGTATGAAGATTGTAATAATTGCAATACTAGTATTGTAGAAAATCTAAAAAATCTAAATTTCAATATTAGTATGAAGATTGTAATAATTGCAATACTAGTATTGTAGAAAAATCTAAATTTCAATATTAGTATGAAGATTGTAATAATTGCAATACTAGTATTGTAGAAAAAATCTAAATTTCAATATTAGTATGAAGATTGTAATAATTGCAATACTAGTATTGTAGAAAAAATCTAAATTTCAATATTAGTATGAAGATTGTAATAATTGCAATACTAGTATTGTAGAAAAAATCTAAATTTCAATATTAGTATGAAGATTGTAATAATTGCAATACTAGTATTGAAGAAAAAATCTAAATATATGATAAAGTTTACCTATGCATAATAATTAAAATTTTCAAAATGATTTCAAATAAAATTAAAAATTGCGTTTCTTCTCTAAATGTTGATCTTATTCTGTTAAATTTCATTTATGTAAAATATTCCGTAATTATGTAAGAAATTAATCACAATCATAAGTAATTCAATTAAAATCTCACTTATTTTTTCCCAATATATTTCTTATCTCACTTACAAAGAGCCACCCCAAAAAGTCATTAAGGACTTAAAAGTTAGACGTTCCGTATCCACTTAAGTGTAATGGAGTGTTTATTTAACTAAGTATCGATTTAACTTTTCTGAAAAGATTTTGCAGAAAAATGTGCAACTTTTACACGCAAACAAATCGTTACCGGCAAATCGTTAATTCTATTTACAAAGGGATTTCATTCGTAACCAAAAGCTGCAAGAAGGAATTAGTTTTATTGATTACAGCAAGTTTAAAAAAATGCATTTTCTTAGTTTCTAAGGAATAACTCTTTTTTTAGTGCTTTTTATTTTTCAAAGGAAAGTTTATTTATAAACGTCTAAGAGATATTTCTGTACCCCTTCTTTTTTGTTTTTGGAATGTCAGTTTAAAGAAGACATTTACCTGATACTAATTATCAGAAGACTATTGTGGAAATGCTTTCAGAAAGAAAAGTTTGTTTTATGAATGTCGGAAAGATATTTCTCGAGTTTTTTTTTTTTTTTTTTTTGGAATGTCAGTTTAAAGAAGACATTAACCTGATACTAATTATCGGAAAACTATTGTGGAAATACTTCACATTGTTTCCTTTGAACTAGTATGAAAGTTTTATTATTGGATAGAACGAAAAAAATAAATATATATTTTCCAATTTTTTTTTTTGACACACCAATTTGTGAAAATAACGGGTAAGTAGAAAACAAAGTTAAAAAGAAAATATATTTTTTAAAATTCACTTGAGGAATTCGTTCAATTAGTTTTGTAAATAAATTGAATCCTTTTATAAGATTTGAAAGAAAATAAAAAGCCGTCGGAAGATTTGATTGCATGTTTATTGTATTGTTTGCTGAAATCGAAAAATAAATGAAAACAAAAGGTTAAAAGAAATTAGGAAACATTTTTTGAATTATGCATGTTAAATTAACGGATGCATTTAATAAATTGGCAAATAGAATCTTTATATAAAATATACGATATAAAATAACTAAAAGGGAAGCGCTATCAATGCTATTGTTCAGTTATATTTAAAAAGATGTAAGTACACTTTTATATTGCAATAATAATTGTAAATAATAATTGCAATACTAGTATATAAATTGTAATAATTGCAATATACCTGGCATCATTATGTGCCCAATAGCCGCTTGTTGGGAGAAGAAAGTCTGCCTAGTTGCAGATTTCGAGGCAGGAGACGTTTTCTTTTTACGGGATAGACGCTTTACAGTCATATGAGACAGGCACTTACGACTTAAAGTGGATGCCGAATCACTACAAACATCCATGCCACAGCCGGAGAAACCGAAACCAGGGGAACAAATGCTAGAGTGCTAGTTACTCTGCCAAAATAATCATTCTATTATTCGTTAGATAACATACTTAAACTCGAAATTTAATTTTTTAATACATTTTATGCGAGCTAGTACTATTTATAAAAATGAATTAGAAAATTAGAGTATCCTACGAAATAAATAATAAAGCTTACCTGTGCGTAATAATTAAAATTTTCAAACGTTTTCATACAAGATTAAAAGAAGCGTTTCTCCTTTAAATGTTGATCTTATTATGTTAAATTTTATTTATGTAAAATATCGAGTTAGCCTTTAAGAAATTAAAACCATTAATAAGTAATTCCATGAAAATCTTACACTGATAGACTTATTTTTTCCCCAATAAATTACTTATCCTTTTACAAAGAATTACCCTAAAAGAGTAATTATTACAAATAATAACTCTAAAAAAGTAATTAAGGACTTAAAAGTTATGCATTCCGTTTTTCACTTAACAGTTTCAAATAAATAACTCATCTCACTTACAAAGAGCAAACTCTCCAAAAATAATTAAAGTCTTCAAAAGTTATACATTCCGTATCCACTTAACAGAAGTATAATGGAGGTTTTATTTTACTAAGCATCGATTTAAGTTTTCTGAATAGATTTTGCAGAAAAAATTTGCAACTTTTACACGTAAACAAATCGTTACCGGCATTTACAAAGGAGATTCATTTGTAACCAGAAAGCGGCAAGAAAGAATTAGAGTTTTATTGATTACAACAAGTTAAAAAAAATTGCATTTTCTTATTTTCTAAGAAATAACTCTTTTTTTAGGTGCTTTTTATTTTCTAAAAGAGAAGCTGGTTTTATAAATGTCGAAAGAGATATTTCTCAAGTTTTTTTTTTGTTTTTGGAATTTCACTTTAAAGAAGACATTAACCTGATACTAATTATCAGAAAACTATTTTGTAAATACTTCACATTGTTTCCTTTGAACTAGTGTAAAAGTTTTATCATTGGACCGAAAAAATAAATAAAAAATATTTTCCAATTCTTTCTTTTTTTTTTTTTTTTTTTGACACTCCAATTTGTGGAAATAATGGGTAAGTATAAAACAAAGTTAAAAAGAAAACATTTTTTTTTAGATTCCCTTAAGGAAGTCGTTCAATTAGTTTCGGTAAATAAATTGAATGCTTTTATAAGATTTGAAAGCAAAAAAAAAACCGTCGAAAGATTTGATTGCTTGTTTATCGTATTGTTTGCTGAAAAGGAAAAAATAAATGCCAAAAAAGGTTAAAAGAATGGAGGCATTTTAAATTATGAAAGTTAAATATAAGGATCATTTAATGAAAGGGCTAACAGAATCGTTTGTAATAACCGACAAAAAATAGCTATAAGAGAAACGCCACCAATGCTTTTTTTCAGTAATATTTAAAAAGATGTAAGTACGCTTTTATATTCTAATGCTAATAGTAAATAATATCTAAATGTATTTATTGTAAAAAAAACCTAAGTTGCAATACTGGTATACGAATTATAATATTAGTATAGAAATTTTAATAATTTTAATACTAATTAATATACAAATTGTAATAATTGCAATACTAGTATACAAATTGCAATAATTGCAATATTACTAGTATCATCATCATCATTGGCGCAACAGCCCAATGTTGGGCCAAGGCTGTCTGCCTACTGGAAGATTTTGAGACAGGAGATGTTTTCTTTTTACGGGATAAGGAGATCAGCTTTACTCCCTAGAGTCATATGAGACCGGGACCAACTGTTTAAAGTGGATTCAGAACCACTACAAACATCCAGGGCACCGGACTCGAACCCGAAACTTAAGGCCCCGAGCTCTACTCACTCGTCCGAAAAACAACATTCTAGTATTCGTTAAATACTACAACAAATTATTAAATCAAATTTTAATTCTTTCAATACATTACATACGAGCTCATTTATAAAAATGATAAATAAATCATTTATAAAAAGAACACTAAAATTACATGTGCCCGACGCTAAAGGATGAAGTTTGCCTAAGCATAATAATTCAAACATTCAAGCTTTTTCATATTTTATTTCCAATGGCGAGGAGTACATACACATAAACAAATACAACAAAGAAAGAACAAATGACATCAAAACACAGTAGAAGAAGTAAAGATCAAAGTCATCGCCCCAAACTTTTTCATATAAGATTAAAAGAAACGTTTCTCCTTAATATGCTTATCTTAATGTGTTAAATTTTATTCGTGTAAAATATTGAGTAATTATTTAAGAAATTCACAACAATCATAAGCAATTCAATTAAAATCTTACTCATTTTTTCCCAATAAATTACTTATCTCACTTACAAAGAATAACCGCAAAAAATTAATTAAGGACTTAAAAGCATTCCAAATCCACTTAACAGAAGTATAATGAAAGGTTTATTTTACTAAGTATCGATTTAACTTTCCTGAATAGAATTTGCAGAAAAATGTGCAACTTTTACAGGCAAACAAATCGTTACCGGCATTTACAAAATATTTCATTTATAACCGAAAGCGGCAAGAAAGAATTAGTTTTATTGATTACAGCAAGTTTGAAAAAAAATTCCATTTTCTTATTTTCTAAGAAATAACTCTTTCTTTAGATGCTTTTTATTTTTCAAAAAGAAAAGTTTATTTAGATATTTCTCACCTTTTTTTTTTTTTTTTTTTTTTTTTTTTTTTCGGAAAGGAAGAATGTCAGTTTAAAGAAGACATTAACCTGATACTAATTATCAGAAAACTATTGTGGAAATACTTCACATTGTTTCCTTTGAACTAGTGTAAAACTTTATCATTGGAGAGAATGAATAAAAAAATAAAAATATTTTCCAATAAAACAAAGTTTCTTTTTTTTTTTTTGACTTAAGGAAGTCGTTCAATTAATTTTTGGTAAATAAATTGAATTTGTGAAAATAATGGGTAAGTATAAAACAAAGTAAAAAAAGAAAACATTACGCAGGTTTTTTTTTTAGATTTAACAGAAACTTTAGATTAGAGAAAAATCAATGCTATTTTTCTGTTATGTTTAAAAAGACATAAGTACAATTTTATATTACAATACTAATTGTAAATAATCACTGCAATGCTAGTATTGTAGAGCATTCTAAATTGCAATAATGGTTTACAAATTGTAATAATTGCAATACTAGTGTAGAAATTGTAATGACTGCAATATTAGTATTGCAGATAACTTAAAACTTACTAAACATCCATTTAACTTTTCTGAAGAGATTTTGCAGATAAGTTTGCTTATAAATGTCGGAGAGATATTTCTCACACTTTTATTTGTTTTTAGAATGTCAGTTTAAAGAAGACATTAACCTGATACTAATTATCAGAAAATTATTTTGCAGATGCATTTAATAAAATGGCAAACAGAATCATTATATAAAATGGCTAACAGAATCATTATATAAAATGGCTAACAGAATCATTATATAAAATGGCTAACAGAATCATTATATAAAATGGCTAACAGAACCATTATATAAAATGGCTAAAAGAAACATTATATAAAATAGCAAATAAAAAATGACTAAAAGAGGAATGCTATCAAAGTTATTTTAATTATATTTAAAAAGACATAAGTACACTTTTATATTGAAATACTAATTGTAAATAATAATTGCAACGCTAGTATTGTAGAAAAAATCTAATTTGCAATATTAGTATACAAATTGTAATGATTGCAATATTAACATAAAAATTTTTTGAATGATTAGCATACAAATTGTTAGCAATACTAGTATTGTAGAAAAATCTAAATTGCATTTATTATAAAATGGCAGATAATTGAATATTAGCATACAAATTGTAATAATTGCAATATTAGCATACAAATTGTAAAAATTGCAATATTAGAATACAAATTGTAATAATTGCAAATTAGAATACAAATTATATAAAATAGCAATACTAGTATTGTAAAAAAATCTAAATTAGCAATTATACAAATTGTAATAATTGCAATAAGCATACAAATTGTAATAATTGCAATATTAGCATCAAATTGTAATAATAGCAATACTAGTATTGTAGAAAAATTATTATTTAAAAAGCAATATTAGCATACAAATTTATAATTGAAATAGCATACAAATTGTAATAATAGCAATACTAGTATTGTAGAAAAAATCTAAATTGCATTACTATTATACAAATTGTAATAATTGCAATATTAGCATACAAATTGTAATAATTGCAATATTAGCATACAAATTGTAATAATAGCAATACTAGTATTGTAGAAAAAATCTAAATTGCATTACTATTATACAAATTGTAATAATTGCAATATTAGCATACAAATTGTAATAATTGCAATATTAGCATACAAATTGTAATAATTGCAATATTAGCATACAAATTGTAATAATTGCAATATTAGCATACAAATTGTAATAATTGCAATATTAGCATACAAATTGTAATAATTGCAATACTAGTACAGTAGAAAAAATGTAAATTGCATTAACCATTATACAAATTGTAATAATTGCACTACTAGTATCGCAGATAATATCCCTTTAGATAAATATTCAATTTTTGTACTCAAACAATTAAATAATTTTTTTTTTAAATATCGTTGGCTAAAGTATTATACGCGGCAAATGTTCTTATATTAAATTTTTATTTCAAACATGTAAAAGACATTTCTGAGTTTAGACAAGGTATATCCAATTAATGAACAAACATGTTCTTCAAAACACTAAGATTTAAGTAATTTGTAACCTGCGGTTTTCCATAAGAACCGTTTTAGTTTCAGTCCGAACTTCCGCGAGACCAATGTTGATTCTGGGCATGTGGCAGCTATGAAGTGCTCCATCGTTTTATTTTTAAATTAAAAAGTTTGTTAGTTGTAGTTTAGGCTTTGTGTTGTAGCCATTGCTTTGTGTTTTATACAATAAATAATATTATATAGCTGAACTTCAGTATTTTTCCAAGAACTGCATCTTAATGTTGCACTTAGCATTCTTGTTGAAATAATTGTAATTTTAATCTTCTCTCGATGCAAGGAAATTTGAGTTAGTCGAAGAACGTTTGGGTGATAAATTTGGTAAAATCGCAGAATAGGTGTCGTTAGGATTTGTCGTCAAAAATTCTTTTCGCCAAAGTCCGCCAAGTAAAGCGTTGCAATTGTAAGTGAAGTGAATTGCAAAAAGGACAAGAAGCACGAGTTACCACATTTGGCAACTTATCGCTTATTTGGCTCGACAAAAAAAGTCGCCAAATACCAATGGTCCCTATTTTGCGATTTGGCCATAAATTTAATTTTATAAAAATTTTAAATACATAGAAAGATCTAAATACATAGAGAGAAAATTTATCAATGTAGATATATCTGTACAATAATTATTAACTATCACATAATGCCAATATAATCTTTCCTTGATTATCATTGATTTAACAAGGGTCAAGCGTAAATTTTCTTTACTCTTTTACATGGAGTACTTAAGAAACTTTGAGAATAAATAAATAAACCCATTGTATATAATATTTCTAAAGTAAAATAAATCCAATAACTGCATACTGAAATTTTTTTTATTAAACATTTAAGCAACTAACCACAGTAATAAGCAATTCAATTAAAATATTACAGACAGACATATTATATTACAGACATAATATGTCTGTCATAATATGTCAGACATAATATATTACAATATATTACATAATATGTCAGACATAATATATTACAATATATTACATAATATGTCAGACATAATATATTACAATATATTACATAATATGTCAGACATAATATATTACAATATATTACATAATATGTCAGACATAATTAATATATTACATAATATGTCAGACATAATATATTACAGACAGATATATTTTTTCCCAATAAATAACTTATCTCACTTACAAAGAGCAAAAATAATTATAGTCTTAAAAGTTATACATTCCGTATCCCCTTAACAGAAGTTTAATGGAGGTTTATCTTACTAAGCATCGATTTAAGTTTTCTGAATAGATTTTGCAGAAAAATTTTGCAACTTTTACACGCAAACAAATCGTTACCGGCATTTACAAAGGATTTCATTTGTAACCAAAAAGCGGCAAGAAAGAATTAGAGTTTTATTGATTACACCAAGTTCGAAAAAATGCATTTTCTTATTTTCTGAGAAATAAATCTTTTTTAGGAACTTTTTATTTTCAAAAAGAAAAATTTGTTTATAAATGTCTAAGAGTTCTCCCCACCACTTTTTTTTTTTGGAAAGGTAGAATGTCAGTTTAAAGAAGACATTAACCTGATAATAATTATCAGAAAACTATTGTGGAAATACTTCACATTGTTTCCTTTGAACTGGTATAAAAGTTTTATCCTTGGAGAGAAAGAAAAAAAAATAAACAATGAATATTAATTCTTTTTTTTTTTTTTTTTGACACTGCAATTTGTGAAAATAATGGGTAAGTATAAAACAAAGTGGAAAAGAAAAACTTTTTTTTTTTTGAAATTCATTTGAGGAAGTAGTTCAATTAGTTTTGGTAAATAAATTGAATCCTTTTATAAGAATTTAAGTGAAAAAATGCCGACGAAAGGTTTGATTGCATGTTTATTGTATAGTTTGCTGAAAATGAAAAATAAATGCAAAAAAAGTTTAATGAAAAATAGGAAACATTTTAAAATTATAAAGGTTAAATAAACGGATATATTTAATAAAATGGCTAACAGAATCTTTAATAACTGAAAAGAAAGAAACGCCAACAATATGATTTCTTCAGTTATATTTAAAAAGACATAAGTACACTTTTATATTGCAATACCAATTTTAAATAATAATTACAATACTAGTATTGTAGAAAAAAATCTTAATTGTAATATCAGTATACAAAATGTAGTGATTACAATACCAATATACAAATTGTAATAACTGCAATACTAGTGTACAATTTGTAATAATTGCAATACTAGTATACAAAGTGTAATTATTGCAATTCTAGTATTGTAGAAAAAAGAAGAATCGTAGAAAAAATCTAAATTGCAATACTAGTATACAAATTGTAATAATTGTAATACTAGTATATAAATTGTAATAATTGCATTACTAGTATTGTAGAAAAGTACAAACCGCAATACTAGTATACAAATTGTAATATTTGCAATACTAGTGTACAAATTGTAATAATTGCAATACTAGTATACAAATTGTAATATTTGCAATACTAGTGTACAAATTGTAATAATTGCAATACTAGTATTGTAGAAAAATATAAATTGCAATAAAATACACCAATGATTGTAGTAGATGTAAAAACAAATTAGTATAAAAATGATTGCAATACTAGTAGATGTAGAAAAAATCTAAATTGCAGTACTAGTATAAAAATTATTATAATTGCAATACTAGTATTGTAGGAAAAATCCCTTTAGATAAATATACGATTTTTGTACTAAAACAATTAAATAAAGTTTTTTCTAATGTCGGTGGCTATAATATTATAAGTGCCAAATGTTCTTATATTTTGAATTTTGTCAAAGAATTTAAAGAGAATTATGATTTTAGACAAATTATATCCAATTAATGACCAAACATGTAATTTGTTAAAACATTAAGATTTAAGTAATTTGTAACGAGCGAATTTCCTTGACAATTGTTTAGCTTTCGGTCTGAACATTCGTGAGATCAATGTTGACTCTGGGTGTGTGGCAACCATGAGGGGATGTATCGTTATTTTTTTTAATTCAAAAGTTTATTAGTTGTAGTTTAGTGTTTCTGTTGTAGGCATTGCTTTGCGTTGTATAAAATAAATAATATCATGTAGTTGAACTACAATCTTCTTCTTACAAGAACTGAATTTTAATGTAGCACTTAGCATTCCTGTTGAAACAATTGAAATTTTAATCTTCTCTTAATGTAAAGGAATTGGACTTAGCAGAGGAATGTTTGGGTGATAATTTTGGTAAAACCCAGGATGTGGGTCGTTATGATTTGCCGTCAAAATGTTTTCGCAAAAGTCCGCCAAGTAAAGGGCTGTAATTGTAAATGAAGTGAATTACAAAAGACAAGAAGCATGGGTTACCCCATTTGGGGACTTATTGCTTAGTTGGCTCCATAAAAAAGAGCCAAATCCCAATGGCCTCCATTTTGCGATTTGACCACAAATTTAATTTTATAGAAAATTCTAAATACATAGAAAAATAAATAAAGTATTATCAATGAAGATATATCTGTACAATAATTATTAACTATCACATAATTCCAATATAATCTTTTCTTGAGTATCATAAATTTAACAAGGGCCAAGCGTAAATTTTCTTTACTCTTTTACATAGAATACTTAAAAATTATCAGGGGAAAAAATTTGTATATAATATACTATAGTAAATAAATACATTAACTGAATACCGAATTTAATATTTTAATCTTAGTACTGATCAAATAAACTTTTAAATAGAAAAAAATTAATTTTTTTTTTCTGTTTCTGAGTATAAGGGGAGAGGAAAGGCGAAAGCTTCTGTTGTGATGGAGAACTTGTCTATGGTAGAAGTTTGACTTGACTCCAAGTAGCTGAAGAAGAAGGGCAGTGCCTTTTGGAAGGATTCTTAGGGAAATATATCCCGCATTTGCGTATTGTATGAGAGATAACTCGGAAAATTTCCCACCTGGTAGTGTGACTAACTAGGCAAGATGATGAATATCACAAAAACCACCGAATTTCCTCATTTTTCAAATATTGTCTACAATAATGCCGCCAGCGGATTGAACTTCAGTCCTAACGCTCATGAGCGATGTATGTTAACACTGAGCCACGAGTCGGACGACCACCTTCGTAGGGTTATTTGTTTCGAAATGTATGGTACAATGTGTTTGCAACCAATTATTGTAGTATACCAGCTGTGATGCATCCTGAGTAACTCTGAATTTCCTGCATAACTGCTACTAAAATGAAAAACGACTTACAATCAAATTTTTTTTTCCTGCAGTAACGAAAGAAATCCTCTTTCCATTAAAATCTAGTTTTACATCTGTAAGCAAAATATTACAAAAAAGATATTACATTTAAGCAAAATAACTATTATTATTGCAAAATATATTATTAAATAAGATATATTTTGCAAAATAATATTTTAATTATTATATTATTTATTTAATTATTATTATATATTAATTATTAAATGATATATTATTAGATTAATATAACATATATTATAATATATTAATTAACTAAAATATATACTATTATAATATTATATATATATATATAGTATTAAAATAAAACAAGTAATATAAAAAAAAATTTTATTGTCAATTCCTATTTTTTTTTCACTCTATTGCAGAAAGTCTTTTATAAATAATTTTCATTCATTTTTTTAAATTTATCTGGCACCCTCTATTAATAGACATATGCAACTTAAATCTAAAAAAAAATTGAAATTAATGAATTAAATTTAATTACTGAATTAATATTTGAAAAAACTGTATTAACATCAAGTGTCATCCACTACAAGGATGAATAAAATGTATTTTATTAACGATTGAAAATTTGAACAAGATATATATAGGGAGAGTGTAAGCTAATAGAAGGAATTGAATAAAGCAAAAGTACTTTATTTGACTGCGTGGTGGGTGAACACCCTAAATGCTTGTTTACGTTATTCCTATTAGCATACAAAAGCAACTTAAAACTTTCACGAAAATTTGTGATTCTGGTGTTGGCGGATTAGAATAATATTTTCGTATTTACGTAAACGAAATCATTTTGTCAGGAAATGACCTCAGTAAGTTTTCTTTCCCTCTTTCTACAAATTATTCACTGGAGGAAATTGGGGAGCGAACAAATAGCATAAATTCGATGCCGTGATCTGTTTGAAGATGAGATTGAGTTTCCCAACTCTTTTCGCAGTTGCCGTCGTTTCAAGAATAGAATTTCGTTCGAAGTTTAACTTCATTCACTGCGACCGGAGCATGCAATTTTTTCTTCCTCCTCGTGATTTCTGCAGTTGGAACAATATAATCCAATCAAACAAATGATGCTGCTCAAGCCAAATGACAGTGATTTTCAATCTTTCTAAAACTTTTATATACTACCAAATATTTGTTGTCGTTCTTTTTATACATGAGTTGTAAGGAGAAACTTTATATTTCTTTTTAAATTAATTAATAATATTTTTTTTAAATTATTTTTTGTTTATCATAATCATTATTTGTGTTTTGGGTTTAAGATGTGTTTTTTGAATAATAATTAAGCGCATGTGCATGTTATTGCCTTGTTGATGTGACTAATCCTCAGTGTCCTGCAATGCTAGACGGACATCCCATGAGCAATCTACACATGGATGGAGGGCAAAGAGGCAGCTTATGATGTGAGGGAGTACACATAGGTAGAATCCTTGTTTGGCTCCGTGATACTTTTACAGTCATAGGAGACCGGGACCTACGGCTTAAAGTGAATACTGAGTCACTATCAACATCAATGGAACAGTCGGAATTCGAACCCGAAACCTGTGGCACCGAGAACCAATTTTTTGGTCTTGGTTTTAAACATACTTGACTAGCTAAAAAAACAGTTTATAACAAAACAAACAGTAGTTTTTAACATACTTCAGCAGTTACTTTTGAAGGGTATTATTAATTATAATTTATCTATTTAAAAATCCTCGAAGGGCAGATACTCCTATTAGAATAAATCTCCCTGCTGTGACTTCAAATTAAGATTCATTTATGAGAATTAATTACTCAGATTTATGCAAATGGCTTATGTATGTTAAGAATTCAATTACTTCCACCATACAATGTAGCCGCGAGACCTGGCAGCAACTGAATACCGCCCGAGTCCAGTAACAGCTGCAATTTCTTTGACTAAATGTCATGCTCGAGGCCAAGTTCGTGTGAGCGGGAAGATTCCCTGACGAGACATTAATAACATTCTTCGTATTTCTGGTGCACTCGACGACTCCGATTCGTCCAACGGTTCACTTGCTTAATTGCTAATCTCGAGTTCGGACTGCTCATTCATCTCGGGAACCTGGAGGCTCCCTTTTAATGTGCACTGACCTATCTGAGTATCGGCCCATTTAATCAGGGGTCTGAGGAATTCTGTTGCTTTTAATGGCCGAAGACGGATTAAGGGATGGTCAGTGGGCTGATAGAGATAGGGTCGGAATGGGCGCTGAAGAGGATTTATAACTGTGATGAAACAGAGAAGCGGTCGACGGTGACCTTTCGAGAGGGTTTATGATGTCTGATTTAGTATTTACTGAAAGACAATGCCTCGTCCTAATAAAAGTTCAGATGTAATTGCTTTTTCTCTCTGAAGGTTGTCTTATCGAATTGATTCAGTTTCAGATGTAACTCGTTATTGAGAAGTGGTTTTTATTCTTTTACGGACATAAAGGAGAAGAATTTCAAATATGTTTAAACGTAATTGGACAGTACCAATTTTAGTTTGAATGAAATTTAATCTATTAATATTTAAAATTTGCAATTTTAATAATATATACAAGTAACAACTTTATTTCTATTTGTTCAAAATATATAGTTATATATTGTGCATTATTGATCTGAATTGCTTTGTTTTAGTATAAATGAAAATGAAATATAAATTGCTGCAAATCAATTAGTTTGTTTTTAAAATTATTTATAGGAAATTCGAAAAAAACTATTTGAAAGGGTTGAACATATTTCAAATGCTGTTGTTCAATTTCACGAAAAACATGTATCATTTTTATTAATATACGTGCAAGCGAATATATTAGAGGATAGTAAAAGACATGAAACAAAGGAAGCTTAAGCCATAAAACTGCATAACCATATTTAAAAAACCAATTTAATTATGTCTTTATTTATAAAATCGAAGATTCGTATACTTGTACTGATGTTTCCAAAAAATTTAACAATTGTAATTCTTATAAGAGAACCTGATGGCCAAGTGACTAGCGCTCTGTTGCTCGGTGCCACAGGTTTCGGGTTACAGTCCCGGCGGTGCCATGGATGCTTGTAGTGGTTCGGAATCCCTTTTAAATAGTAGGTGCCGGTCTATTATAACTGTAGAGTGTAGAGCTGACAGCCCTATACCGTAAAACTAAAACATCACTTATCTCAAAATAAGTCAGTAGGTAGACAGTCTATTGCGCCAATAAAGAAGAAGAATCTTAATAACTTCAATTTTTTTCTATATTTTTTTGTACGTAGCCAAGTATCCTGAACGATCTAATTTAGCTATCTTTTAACTAAAAGTACATTTTTTATTATTAGATAAAATCTATTAGTTCTTATTTAATATTAGTATAGTCTTTAGATAGTAATATCTTTCAAACAATTTAGTTCATACAATTTCAATTCAGTAAGATATCTGTAAATTGGAAAAGCCCTTATTGTATCTCAAATTTTTGGAACGACAACAATGGAAGCTGATTCATTACGTGAACATCGTTTATCAGAAAGATATGAGAAAAATAAATGTTTTATAGCAAAAACTGCTGAACTTTTCATGTATCAAAACAAAAGCCAAGCATTGCTTATAGACGTCATATGTCTGTCATAATATCTACTAAAGTGTTGTTTTTTGATAAAGGGCCTAGTTGGGTTCAAGGCCATCACTGGGATCGAAGACGAGCTCTTTTGCCCATTTCATTTTATCACTGCACACTTAATCATTGCACTCTTATTGAAGTCATGAGCTTTACATAGTGTAGAGCTAACAACTTCGCAGTCGCAAAGTGAATAATATGGGCATGTGCTTAGTTGTTATGAAAAACATATTTTGAAACCCAAAAGCATAATAATGATTATAATTAATTATAATAAGCAACAAAACTAATTTTTAAAGTATTACTAATTAATTTAAAAATAAATAAAGTTCCCTCCTACAACGGATGTAAAAAGAACGAAAACAAATATTTGGTAGTATATAAAAGTTTTAGAAAGTTTGAAAATCAGGGTCATTTGGCTTGAGCAGCATCATTTGTTTGATCGGATTGGTTTGTCAGAATATGTTGTTCCAACTGCAGAAATCACGAGGAGGAAGAAAAATGTGCATGCTCCGTTCGCAGTGAATTAAGCTAAACTTGGAAAGAAATTCTATTCTTGCAACGACGTCAACTGCGAAAAGAGTTGGGAAACTCAATCTCATCTTCAAACAGAGCACGGCATCGAATTCATACAATTTCTTCGCTTCCCAATTTCCTCCAGTGAATAATTTGTAGAAAGAGTGGATGATGGTGGAGCAAAACTTACCGAGATCATTTCCTGACAAAATGATTTCGTTTACGCAAATAAAAATTATTCTAGTTCGCTGACACTCAGAATCGCAAATTTTCGTGGAAGTTTCAAGTTGCTTTTGAATGCTAATAAGAATAACGTAAACAAGCAGTTAGGGTGTTCACCCACTACATAGTCATATAACGTACCACTGCTTTATAGAAGATACGTTAATGTCAGAGCAAATTTAATATTTATTTATTGTGTGTGCATAAAAATATTTTTCTTCTTGTAATATTTTGCTTAGAAGCTTTAAAACTAGATTTTAATGGAAAAACTTTTCGGTCTTTTGAAATGCAAGGAAAAAAAAATTAGACTTTAAAGTCGTCTGTCATTTTAATAGCAAATATGCAGTAAATTCAGAGTTATCGAGGATGCACCATAGCGGATATACTACAATAATTGGTTGCAAACACATTGCACCATACATTAAACACAAATAATCCCATGAAGGTATCCGTCCTACTCGTAGCTCAGTGGTAACATTCTTCCCTGGTGAGCATTAGGGCTGAGGCTCAATCCGCTGGCAGTATCGCTGTAGACGCTGTTTCAACGATACCTACCATACGATACGCAACTGCGAGGTAGTTCCCTTTAAACTTCCTCTCGGAAGCCACTGTCCTCCTTCTTCAGCGACTGGGTGCCTAGTCAAACTTCTAGATACGGGAGCTGCATCATAAGAAAAGCTGTCTACTTTCCCTACTTCCATGAGCAGGCTACTCAAAGGATATCCGAAACGCCCTGCCAGGGACTGAGGATTAGTCACACCATATTCGATAAATGTTTGGAAGTACAAGCACACGAATCTTTGGCTTTATATATAAAGAAATAATTACATTGCTTTTTAAATACAATTAATTAATTTTATGACTTAAGTTCACTCTTTTCATGTCTTTTGCTTATCCTCTAATATATTCGCTTGCATGTATATTAATAAAAAATATGATACAGATTTTTAATATTGAACAATGAATTTGAAATATGTTCAATTCTTTTCGTTCAACAATTTTATTGGGATTTCGTATAAATAAGTTTAAAAATAAAGTAATTAGTTTGCAGCAATTTATACTTAGATTTATGTCTTAAAACAAAAAAAGTCATATCAATAGTGTACAATAAATAACTCAGTATTTTTAGAAATTAGAAATAAAGTTGTTATTTGTATGTATTATTTATAAATGAAAATTGAAAATATTAATAGATTATATTCCATTCCAAATAAATATTGGATATACCATTCAATTACATTTAAAAGTATTTTGAAATTATTCTCCTTTATGTCTGTGGAAGAATAAAAACCACTTCACAATAACGAGGAACATCTGAAACAGTTCGATAAGACAATCTTCTGAGAGAAAAAGCAATTACACTTGAGCTTTTATTAGGACGAAGCATTGTCTTTTACTAGCTACTGAATCAGACATCATAAACCCTCTCGAAAGGTCACCGTTGACCGCTTCTCTGTCTCATCACAGTTATAAATCCTCTTCAGCGCTCATTCCAACCCTATCTCTATCAGCCCACTGACCCTCGCTTAATCCGTCTTCGGCCATTAAAAGCAACAGAACACCTCGAAGCCCCCTGATTAAATGGGCCGATACTCAGACAGGTCAGTGCACATTAAAAGGGTCTTTGGAGCCTCCAGTTACCCGAGATGAATGAGCAGGCCGGACTCGAGATTAGCAATTAAGCAAGTAAACCGTCGGACGAATCGGAGTCGTCGAGTGCACCAGAAATACGAAGAATGTTATCAGCCTGGCGTCCGGGAATCTTCCCACTCACGCGAACTTGGCCGCGAGCAGGACATTCGGTCAAAGAAATTGCAGGAGTTACCGAACTCGGATGGCATTCAGTTGCTGCCAGGTCTCCGGGCTCCATTGTATGGTGGAAATAATTGGATTCTTAACATGTACACGACCTTTGCATAAATCTGAGTAATTAAGATCTCATAAATGAATGTTGAATTAAAGTCACTGTAGAGATATTAATTCTAATATGAGTATCAGCCATTATTTAATTTTAATGAGATAAATTAAAATTAACATCTGCATATCAGTCCAAGAACCTAGTTCTCTTTAGATAAATCTATTTAAAAAAAGAATTGAAAAAATTTTTAAATTTTGAAAAGTGGTTATACGACTTGCTTATGTCAAAATCTTTATTAAAAACATTGCATTAAATAACATTGCATTGTATGGGGAAAGTAGTTGAATTCTTAACATACACTAGCCCCTTGCATAAACTGAGTAATTAAGGTCTCGTAAATGAATGTTAAATTAAAGTAACTGTAGAGAGATTAATTTTAATTTCAGTATCTGCCATTCGTTGATTTTAAGACAGATAAATTGAAATTAACTCATGTGTAGCAGTCTAAGACTTAGTTCTCTTTAAAAAGATCTTTTAAAAAAAAATTGAATCTTTTTAATTTTTAAAAATGGTTACTTTCCTTTACTTTCTTACATTTATATGTTGGTTATGTTTTTACGACATAAAAAAAGAAAAAAGTAACTGTAGAGAGCTTAATTCTAATATAAGTATCTGCCATTCGTTGATTTTAAAATAGATAAATAAGATTTGACTCACACTTATCAGTCGAAGAACCTAGGACTCTTTAAATAAAGCTATTTAAGCATGAGAAATAGATCCTTTTTATAGCGCTCTCTAGCAAAAGAACGTGGAACGATGTCAAAATTTAGAAATATGGTTACCTGTTTTTTTATTTTCTTACATTTATATTAATTGTTGTTTGATCACATAAAAATTTATATCAGTTGCAGCAACTAAAGCTACTATATATATATATATATATATATATATTAAATAGAATAATTTCGTTCTTAATTCTGTATGTTCGCCCAAGATAATACAAAGGTCTCAGGTTGGAATTCATTCCGAGAAAAGCCAAGACTTACTAGAGTAAATACATAAATGGATTATGAAATATGCATGATTTGTATGTGTTATACAATTTAGGGTGTGATTAATTGAATATCAGTTTGCATCTAGTTGGATAGATTGGTTATATTCATTCAATTTCTAATGTGTTTATGCAAAAAAATCTCTCTATATAATATTTTAATAAATTTTATTACTAAATATTTAAAGAAAAATAAGTTTCTCCTTATAATGTGAAGCTTATTACATTGTAATACCCAATATTCAATCTTAGAGGACGAATTCTCAAGAAAATAGAGAGATAAAACATAGCTAAGATGGATATATTCTGGATGTTTGGCTACGTATAAAAAAATACAGAAAAAAAGCTGAACTTACTACGAGTCTTCTTCTTCATTGACGCAACAGCCCTATCGCGGGTCAACGTCGTCTGCCTACTGGTTGACATCGAGACAGTAGATGCTTACTTTTAACGAGATAGGTTTGTCAGCCCTACGCTCTATGGTCATATAAGAGTGGGATCTACGATTTAAAAGGAATATCGAATCTCTACAAACATCCATGCCACTGCCGTGACTCGAATTCAAAACTCGTAGAACCCGAAACTAGAGAGCAGGTCACTCGGCCATCAGGCCCCCTTATAATGATTACATTCGTTCAATGTTTGGAAATAACCGCACAAGTACACGTATCTTCTATTTTATAAATAAATAGATAATTACATTACTTTTTAAATATAGTTATGTATTTTTATAGCTTAATCTTCATTCGTTTCATGTCTTTTGCTAACCTCTAATATATTCTCTTGCACGTATATTAATAAAAATTATGATCCATGTGTTTTGTGAAATTGAATAAAAGCGTTTAAAATATGTTCAACCTTTATGCAAAAATTTTATTCAGATTTCTTATAGATAATTTTAAAAATAAAATAATTGATTTGCATCCATTTATACTTATGTTAAAATACAAAAAAAAAACAAAAAAAAACACATCTATAGTGCACAATAAATAACTAGATACTTTTATCAATTATAAATAAAATTGTTACCCGCATATATTCTTAAAACTGAAAATTTTAAATATTAATAGATTATCTTACATTTAAAATAAGCAATAATATAATCTTTTTAATGTCCGTAAAAGAATAACGATTCTCAATAAGAGGCGCATCCGAAACTGAATCAGTTCGATAAGACAACCTTCAGAGAGAAAAAGCAATTACATTTCAGCTTTTATTAGGACTAAGCATTGTATTTCAGTAAATACTAAATCAGACATCCTAAAACCTCTCGAAAGGTCACCGTCGACCGCTTCTCTATTTCATCACAGTTATAAATCCTCTTCAGCGCCCATTCCGACCCTATCTCTATCGGCCCACTGACCATCCCTTAATCCGTCGTCTGCCATTAAAAGCAACAGAGCACCTCAGAGCCCCCAGATTAAATGGGCCGATACTCAGATAGGTCAGTGCACATTAAAAGGGTCTTCGGAGCCTCCAGTTGGCCGAGATTAATGAGCAGGCCGGACTCAAGATGAGCAATTAAGCAAGTGAACCGTTGGACGAATCGGAGTCGTCGAGTGCACCAGAAATACGAAGAATGTTATCAGCGTCACGTCCGAGAATCTTCCCACTCACACGGACTTGGCCACGAGCAGGACATTCGGTCAAAGAAATTGCAGCTGTTACCGGACTCGGATGGCATTCACTTGCTGCCACGGCTCGTGGCTACATTGTATGGTGGAAGTAATTGGATTCTTAGCATACACTAGCCATTTGCATAAATCTCAGTAATTAAGTTCTCTTAAATGAATGTTAAATTAAAGTCGGTGAGGGAAGATTAATTCTGATATGAGTATTTGTCACTCATTGATTATAAAATAGATAATTTAAAATTGACACTTGCATATCAGTCCAATTACCTAGTTCTCTTTAAATAAAGCTATTTAAAAAAAGAATTGAACCATTTTAAAATGATTGCCTTTTATACATTTATATGTTGGTTGCTGTTTTACCACATAAAAATTTATATCAGTTCTAGAAAATTATAGCAACTATTTATATTTCTTTAAATAGAATAATTTAATTCTTAATTCTATATGTTCGTCCGAAATAGTACAAAGGTCTCAGGATAGGATCCATTCACAGGAAAACCGAAATTTCCTGGAGTAAATCTATAAGTTGATAAGGAAATCTATAATTTGATGTACCATACATTTCAGGATCTGATGAACTAAATATCAATTCGCATCTTGTAGGATGAGTATGACATTGATTGTATTCATTCAATTTCTAATAAAAACTAATTTGTGTTTATTCAAATGAAATCTGTATATATTAAAAGATATTATAACTAAATATTTAAAGAAAAATAAATTTATCCTTATAACTTGAAGCGTATTACATCGTAATACCCAGTATCCATTCTTAGATGATGAATTCTCCAGAAAATAGAAAAGTAGAATATAACTAAGTTGGATCTTTTCCGGATGTTTGGAAATTTCTGGATATATACAAAAACATACAGAAAAAAAAACAGAACTTATTACGATTCTTTTCCTTTATTGATGCAACAGTCCCATAGTGGGCCAAGGTCGTCTGCCTGCTGGCTGATTTCGAGACAGAATATGTTTACTTTTTACGAGATAGGGTTGTCAGCCCTACTCTCTACAGTAATATTAGGATTTGACCTACGATTTAAAATGAATTGCGAACAACTACAAACATCCATGGCACAGCAGAGTCTGAACCCAAAAGTAGAGCGCTAGTTACTTGGCCATCAGGCCCTCTTATAATGATTATATTCGTTAAACGTTTGGAAATATCAGCACAAGTACACGAATCTTCGACTTTATAAATAATAAAGATAATAATAATTAAGATAATTACATTGCTTTCTAAATATAGTTACGCAATTTCATAGCACAATCTTCATTTGTTTCATGTCTTTCGCTATTATCTAATATTTGTTATAAACAGTTACAGTTATAAATCCTCTTCAGCGCCCATTCCAATCCTATCTCTATCAGCTCACTGACCTTCACTTAATCCGTCTTCGGCCATTAAAAGTAACAGAGCACCTCGAAGCCCCCTGATCAAATGGGCCGATACTCAGATAGGTCAGTGCACATTAAAAGGATCTTTGCAGCCTCCAGTTGGTCGAGATGAATGAGCAGGCCGCACTCGAGATCAGCAATTAAGCAAGTGAGCCGTTGGATGAACCGGAGTCGTCGAGTGCACCGGAAGAATGCCATCAGCCTCGAGTCCGGGAATCTTCCCACTCAGACGGACTTGACCGCGAGCAGGACATTCGGTCAAAGAAATTGCAGCTGTTATAGGACTCGGATGGCATTCAGTTGCTGTCAGGTCTCACGACTACAATGTATGGTGGAAATAATTGAATTCTTAACATATGCAAGCCATTTGCATAATTCTGAGTAATTAAGTTCTCATAAATCAATGTTGAATTAAAGTTGCTGTGAGGAGATTCATTCTATTATGAGCATCTACCATTCGTTGATTTTGAAATAGATAAATTGAAATTAACACATGCATATCAGTCCAAGGACCTAATTCTCTTTAAATAAAGATATTTGAAAAAAGAATTTAACCATTTTTAAATTTTTAAATATGGGTTATCTTTTTTATATTTATATATTGGTTGTTATTTTACAACATAAAAATTTATATCAGTTCGAGCAATAAAAGCAACTATTTATATATTCTTTAGATAGAATAATTTCATTCTTAATTTTATATTTTATCCCGAGATAGTACTTAGGTTAAAATTCATTCCCTGAAAAATCAAAAATTCCAAACACACCAACACTACTAAATTACATCTATAATGTGCCACTATGATTTCCAAACCATACTTTCAAAGATGAAATATCGTGGCAGTTCTCCTTCACTTTTCCTCGAGTCCAAATCAAAGAATTTCCAGTGAATTACATTTAATTAATATGTCACTAAATTTCATTTACAATGTGCCACTAAATTGAATTTACAATGCGTCAATAAATTCCATTTACAATGAGCCATTAAACTGCATTTACAATGTGTCTCTAAATTGAATTTAATATGTGTCAATAAATTCCATTTACAATGTGCCACAAAACTGCATTTACAATGTGTCTCTAAATTGAATTTAATATGTGATACTAAATTTCATTTACAATGTGCCACTAAACTGCATTTACAATGTGTCTCTAAATTGAATTTAATATGTGATACTAAATTTCATTTACAATGTGCCACTAAACTGCATTTACAATGTGTTTCTAAATTGAATTTAATATGTGATACTAAATTTCATTTACAATGTGCCACTAAACTGCATTTACAATGTGTTTCTAAATTGAATTTAATATGTGATACTAAATTCCATTTACAATGTGCCACTAAACTGCATTTACAATGTGTTTCTAAATTGAATTTAATATGTGATACTAAATTCCATTTACAATGGGCCACTAAATTGAATTTACAATGTGTCAATAAATTCCATTTACAATGTGCCACTAAACTGCATTTACAATGTGTCTCTAAATTTAATTTAATATGTGATACTAAATTCCATTTACAATGTGCCACTAAACTGCATTTACAATGTGTTTCTAAATTGAATTTAATATGTGATACTAAATTTCATTTACAAAGTGCCACTAAATAATATTTACAGTGTGCCACTATAATTTCCAAAACATACTTTCAATGATGAAATATCGTGAAATTCTCCTTCACTTCTCATTGAGTCCAAATAAAAGAATTTTCCAATTTATGGATAAGTACCCATCACCGTAATGGACACATGATCTTTCGCTTTGGTTCCCTTTGTCGAATTTCGAATCCGGTTCCAAAAGAACAATTTTGTCTTTCTAAAATTATAAAAAGATAACTCTAAATAAAATAGCCTAGTTGTAATTTAAAAGAAAAATTAATTATATAAATATTGTCACATTGACAAAACATGCACTTTTATGTTTTCTGAAATTGAAATTGAAAAAGTTGTACAAGGGCAATATTTCAGTATTTTTAATTCGGAGTTAAAAGATGTTTAGAGTTACAAATGATATTTTCCAAAAAGTTTAGAAAACCTTCTGAATCTTACTTGACTTTTTGCCTTTATTCTTACTTTACCTGGATACAATAGAAAAGAAAACATTTCGTTCGAAATTTAAGAATTTCTCTGAATTCGGTAGCGAAGGAAGCATTCCACGTATTGATTCTGATTTTAATGATATTTCTTTGAAAAGTTTGAATGGTATTTCTCAAATTACATTTTTCCAATAATTGGGAATATCTTGTAATTGTGATTTTTTGCCAGTTAAAAAAATTGAGAAACTATTTTCTGTGGATAGTAATTTTCTTATTTTCCAAAAAAAAAAAAAAAAAAATATATGTATATATATATATATATTTTGAAGGTACGTTTTTAAATAAAATAATGGACAGAAAAGTTTATTTTTCAAATTTCTTTGAACTTTTATTTTTATATATGGATTTGAATCTTGCCATTTTATATAATGAGGAAATAGTTCTGCCAAATATACTCCCAGATACGCTACAAATAAAATACGATAAATATACACAAAGTTTTCCTTTAATGAAAATGATTTTTCGGTATGAAAAGGAAAGGTAAAGAAATCAAGTTAAGAAAAGTTTTCGTAAAGAAGTCTGAAAAGAATTGGAACATGCTTTATGTCACAAAATATAAAGACGACCCCGTGTGGTTCCGGGTTAGAGTAGCTCCATTGTAGCCAATGCATGTCGTAACAGGAGACTAAAATGGATACCCAGTGCCCGGAGGTATAACCGGGCGGGGTAAAATCATACTTCTCCCTTTGGGAGCCCCATGGCTTTGTGCCACAAGAATAAAAAATAGTGAAAACAAACATATTGTATGAATTCATCCAATTTACTCAGATAAGCGAAAGATTCAAAGTGCAAGATTGTGGCTTCAAAATTCATGCTATCGAATGAAAGATTGGCGCAATCTTTTGAAGATTCCTGGGGTCATTTTGATGTCCTTATCTTGTCCTTTATCTTGCCATCTGTAATAATGATTTTGGGAACGAGATCTTCCATAGATTTTATAGACATTTTGTACACCAATGCTATCATAATGATCCGAATCCTTGAGGATCTAGAGCTTTTAAAAAGAAGCACGTACTTTGAACTGTACTTCTTATTTATTCTACTGCTTTGACTGGCTTTCTATTAAGTATTAAACCTTAAATAGACAATCAGCTGCAACTGTTGATGTTAATTTTTTCCATTGAAAATTAGACCCTAAGAAGATATGAATAACAACTATGTGAGAAAGTCAAATGTAGTAAAAAGAAACGAATATTTTAATGTTAAAAGTTTTTACAATAACTGTGCCCAAAAGTGGGACTTCTAACAGTAATACAAGATTCACAGTCATTAGCAAAAAACGTCAGGATGTCTTGCACATTTCCAGCTGTAACTCACAGTTTGCTCCTTATAGACTTTAATTGAAGTAAATGCTACTTTTGTAGATCATGACCATACATTCATGAATGCCAAATCTGGTGATCGTGATGGGCAATGAACAAGTCCACCTCATATCCAGTGCGGTCTCTAAGTAGTCCTAAGTTTTTGATATAGCTGTTGACGGAAACTTGAGGCTACTTCGTGCTGAAATCACGGCAAAAACACCAGAAAGAAGTTCTTAGAAGATATCGAGAATAAAGATGCCATAAATGTAGCCTAGAAATGCACTTGACATACCTGGCAATTTGGCAGAAATCCATCGATCCATATGCTGCCACTATAAATCTTGCGTTTCTGTGTGTATTCTCTCTTTAGAGCACCAATTAAAAAAATGTTATATCATTTAAATATTTGGGTGTTTTTATATTTTACATGCCTTTCTCAATTGCATGGAGTTGATAGTTTCCTCACGAACTGACACTTAAGGAAATTGCCATTCGGGTAGTGCCATAATCTACTCACTTCAGAGTCGTCAGCCTGCCTTTACATTTTTGATAAATATTTTTAAGAATCCGTGCATAAAATGGAAATGCCACAATAAAGAATTTATTGGATATTTAGTTTCCTGAATCTGACATTCTTTTTCCAATAAAGTTTTACGTACCAATCTTAAAATTAAAAATTAATACTCGCCATGGGAAGTGAAATTGTTTCATCAAATCCCTTAGATAATCAAGCCGGTGGTTCCAAAGCAGGCAAAGCAAACGAAAATAACACAGAAACGGAATAAAAAGAAAACGTCATTACCAGATTTTCAAAATGAAAGCAATTACAAAACTGAATCGCTCACATAAATTCAAGACAAAAATCAATTAAAACTCTCCCGCAGCATCATTAAAACATAGTTTACGACCATTAAAAAGGAATGCCAGGACTTGCAATGCAGGTATTCAAATGCACTTTATTACTCCTAGTTTGATTTATTCTATTGTTCACCTTTACGATCGATTCAATTCGATCTCTGGAATTCTGATTCTCGATTTTCAGCTGAACGAATCCAACAGAAAACTCATTCTCTTTCGGATATGAAATAAGGACTTAAAGTTTAGAATCGCTCGCTCAATTCTGAAGTGCAGCCAAGTAGAGTATTTGCAAGCGAAGACATGTGCAGCGCGGCATTATAAGGCGAATTGAATTCTTTATCTGATAATAGATTTTATGTCAGGCATAAATGTAGACATATTTGTTCTTTAATACGCTTAAAATAACTTTCATTTGCTTAGAAAATATGCAAATAATATTTCAGAATTCTCAAAATTCAATTTTATTTGAATTTTCTAATTCTTTTATTAATATTCTACCATTATATTATAAAGAAAAACTAATCGAAATACAATCTTTTTAAAAATGTTTAAAGTTTTTCTCTATAGATTCATAAAAGATTGTTTGACTAACTTTAAATTATTATGGTTTGGAAACATGTAAATAAATAAATAATTACAGACGACATACTATTATTCATGTAATTCTCTTGAATAATATATGTAATTGATGATCTATTAACAAATAATTAAAAAATATTTTCAATAGTCGATTTTTGGCCATTTTATTTGCTACAGTCTTTTACTTTTCAACTAGTTATGAACTATGATAATATGGTTATAAATAAATTGATAACTTTAGTCAACAAAATTATGAAAAATATTCTGCTTAATCTTACTTGTATTTTTTTTTTTTTTTTTTTTTTTTTTTTTTTTTTTTTTGTATTTTGAAATCATTTTGATCATTATTTATTTGACTTATTTAAAAAAACATACACTTTATTGAATTGAAATAAAACGCAAAACTTATATAATAATGTTATCGGTTTCATGAAAACAATTTACTTTACCAGTCTCATTTCCTAGATCAGAGTACGTGCACAGATTAAGAGAGCTCCCTACTAACATTTTATCTAGGACATGTTTGATTCAATTGCCCTTAGTAATGAGGGATTTTGTACTCCGACGACCCATATCTGTACTTGGATTTACTTTTCTAGGGTACAAATAAAAAAAAATCACTCAAGTGGGTACTAATTTCTTAGGCCGTATTCCAGTAATTGGCAGCATTACAGTTTCTTTTGAAATTGGCATTAGTTCCATAGTCTCAACTACTGGTATAGGGATAAAGAGCTTAACTCATAAAGCCTTTCTTTATTTAGCTAAAGTCCAGATAATGGTCATCTAAACTATATGGTGGTTATGTAAAGATGCGCTTGATACTATGCAATGTTTAGTAAAAATATTTGTGTGAAGTTAAATAAATGATGATTCCCTTCTTCAAAATATTCGCAACCTGAGGACCATTTGGCTAGTATTCTATACATTTGTACAACAGGCTTCAGGTTTCAATCTTAGCGGTGGAATGGGTGTTTGTTAGCAGTTCAAAATCCACTTGTAGTCCGGGTCTAATTAGCCTAAAGTGTTCGCAAAATGACCATAAAGCGGCGAACCAAATCTTCAAGATTGACTTCTTTTATGCTTTTCACACCAGAGACCATGTTTTAGAACCAATTGTTCTTTAATTTGGGATATATTTTCTAAAGGGTACTAAAAAATTTATATTAAGACATTTTTTTAAATAGTGAAATTAAGCCCATTATTATGCTTAATATAATGAACCTCGAAAGTATAAAGTCCAGTATAATAAACGGCTGTATAATGGGTTTAATTTTTATATTCTGTTCAAATAATGTTTTTATTTGTTGTTAATAACAAAATTTCCTATTATGCGATTTTACGAATATAATTAACTGATCACCCCATGGCTGGATCAGTCGGTAGAGCACGAAACTCTTAATCTCGAGGTCACGGTTCGAGCCCCACGTTGGACGGTTTATGTTTGGGGCCTGATGGCCGAGTGACTAGCTCTCTGGCACTCGGGACCATAGGGTTTCGGGTTCGAGTACGAACGGTGCCATGGATATTTGTAGTGGTACGGAATCCACTTTAAACCGTAGGTCCCAGCCTAAAATGACAGCAGAGTGATGGGAGTAGTGTTGAAAATCCTACCCGGTAAAAAGAAGACAACATCGCTTGTCTAGCAATCTGCTAGTAGGCAGACGGCCTTGGCCCGCCATGGGGATGTTTCGCCGCAGGTGATGATTATGAATTTATATTTAGATTTGTGCTTGTGTTAAATCAAAAAAGTCCCATTAATAGTCTACAATAAAAAAGTCTTGTGTCATTTGCATATATTATAAGAAATAAAGTTGTTACTCTCATATATTGTTTAAAATTGAACATTTTAACTATTAATAGATTATGTTTCATTTATAGTAAGAAATAAAAATAAATATAATGTCCAATTATTTAAAAGTATATTGAAATTTCTTCTTACTGTCCGTAAAAAAATAAATACAACTTCTCAATAACGAGTTGCATCTGAAACTGAATCAGTTCAATAAGACAACCTACAGAGAGAAAAAGCAATTACACTTGAGCTTTTATTACGACGAAGCATTGTCTTTTAATAACTACTGAATCAGACATCGTAAACCCTCTCGAAAGGTCACCGTCGACCGCTTCTCTGTTTCATCAGAGTTATAAATCCTCTTCAGCGCCAACTCCAGCCCTTTATCAGCCCACTGACCCTCGCTTAATCCGTCTTCGGCCATTAAAAGCAACAGAACACCTCGAAGCCCCCTGATTAAATGGGTCGATACTCAGATAGGTCAGTGCTCATTAAAAGGGTGTTTGGAGCCTCCAGTTGGCCGAGATTAATGAGCGGGCCGGACTCGAGATTAGCAATTAAGCAAGTGAACCGTTGGACAAATCGTTGTCGTCGGGTGCACCAGAAATACGAAGAATGTTATCGATGTCACGTCCGGGAATCTTCCCACTCACACGAACTTGGCCTCGAGCAGGACATTCCGTCAAAGAAATTGCATCTGTTACCGGTCTCGGATGGCATTCAGTTGCTGCCAGGTCTCGCACATTGCATGGTGGAAGTAATTGAATTCTTAACATATAAAAGCCATTTGCATAAATGTGAGTAATTAAGTTCCCATAAATGAATGTTAAATTAAAGTCGCTGTGGAGGGATTTATTCTAATATGAGTATCTGCCCTTCGTTGATTCTAAAATAAATACATTTATCTTAACATATGCATATGTAACGGACCACGAACCTAATTCTCTGTAAATAAAGATATTTAAAAAAAGTATTTAACCGTTTTAAAATTTTGAAATATGGTTATCTTTCTTACACTTATATTTTGGTTGTTATTTTGCGACATAAAAATTTATATCAGTTCGAGTAATAAAAGCAACTATTTATACATTCTTTAGATAGAATAATTTCATTCTTAATTTTATATTTTATCCCGAGATAGTACTTACGTTAAAATTCATTCAATGAAAAACCAAAAATCCCAAAACACAACACGCTACAAAATTACATCTATATTGGGCCACTATGATTTCCAAAACATACTTTCAAAGATGAAATATCGTGGAAATTCTCTTTCATTTTTCATCGAGTCCAAATGAAAGAATTTTCAATCAATTACATTTAATTAATTTGTCACTAAATTTCATTTACAATGTGACACTAAATTCCATTTACAATGTGCCAATAAATTCCATTTACAATGTACCACTAAACCGCATTTACAATGTGACACTAAATTCCATTTACAATGTGCCACTAAACTGCATTTACAATGTGTCTCTAAATTGAATTTAATATGTGATACTAAATTCCATTTACAAGGTGCCACTAAATTCCATTTACAATGTGATATCAAATTCCATTTACAATTTGCCAGTAAATTCCATTTACAATGTACCACTAAACTGCATTTACTATGTGACACTAAATTCCATTTACAATGTGACACTAAATTGCATTTACAATGTGACATTAAATTCCATTTACAATGTGCCATTAAATTCCATTTACAATGTGCCACTAAACTGCATTTACAATGTGTTTCTAAATCGAATTTAATATGTGATACTAAATTCCATTTACAGTGCGCCACTAAATTTCATTTACAAAGTGCCACTAAATAATATTTACAGTGTGCCACTATAATTTCCAGAACATACTTTCAATGCTGAAATTTCGTGAAATTCTCCTTCACTTCTCATTGAGTTCAAATGAAAGAATTTTCTAACCTATGGATACGTACCCATCACCGTAATCGACACATGATCTTTCGCTTTGGTTCCATTTGTCGAATTTTGAATCAGGTTCCAAAAGAACAATTTTGCCTTTCTAATAATTATAATAAGCTAAGTCTAAATAAAATAGCCTAGTTGTAATTCCAAAGAAAAATTAATTATATAAATATAGTCACATTGACAAAACATGCACTTATATGTTTTCTGAAATAAAAGGATTATTGAAAAAGTAGTACAAGGGTAACATTTCAGTATTTTTAATTCGGTGTTAAAAGATGTTTAGAGTTTCAAATGATATTTTTCAAAAAGTTTAGAAAGCTTTCTGATTCTTACTTGACTATTTTGCCTTTATTCTTACTTTACCTGGATAAAATAGAAAATAAAACATTTCGTTAGAAATTTAAGCATTTCTTCGAATTCGGTAGCGAAGGAAGCATTCCACGTATTGATTCTGATTTTAATGATATTTCTTTGAAAAGTTTGAATAGTATTTCTCAAATTGCATTTTTCCAATAATTGGGAATGTCTTGTAATTGTGATTTTATGCCAGTTAAAAAAGTTGAGAAACTATTTTCTGTGGATAGTAATTTTCTTATTTTCCCAAAAAAAAAAAAAAAAAAAAAAAAAAAAAAAAAATATATATATATATATATATATATATTTTGAAGGTACATTCTTAAATAAAATAATGGACAGAAAAGTTTATTTTTCAAATTTCTTTGAACTTTTATTTTTATATATGGATTTGAATCTTGCCATTTTATATAATGAGGAAATAGTTCTGCTGAAAAAAAATACGCTACAAATAAAATAAGATAAATATACCCAAAGTTTTTATTTAATGAAAATGATTTTTCGGCATGAAAAGGAACGTTAAACAAACCAAGTCAAGAAATGAAAAAGTTTTCGTAAAGAAGTCTGAAAAGAATTGGAACATGCTTTATGTCACAAAATATAAAGACGACCCCGTGTGATTCTGGGTTAGAATAGCCCCATTGTAGCCCATACATGTCGTAACAGGAGACTAAAATGGATACCCAGTGCCCGGGGGTATAACCGGGTGGGATAAAATACTACTTCTCCCTCAGGGTGATCCATGCCTTTGTGGCGAACAAAAAGAAGTGAAAACAAACATATTGTATGCATTCATCCCCTTTATTCAGATAAGAGAAAGATTCAAAGTGCATGATTGTGGCTTCAAAATTCATGCTATCAAATGAAACCTTTGCGCCTTGGCGCAATCATTTGAAAATTCCTGGGGTCCTTTTGATGTCCTTATCTTGCCATCTGTAATAATGATTTTGGGGACGAGATCTGCCATAGATTTTATAGGTATTTTGTACACCAATGCTATCATAATGATCCGAATTCTTGAGGATCTACAGCTTTTAAGAAGAAGCACGTACTTTGAACTGTACTTCTTATTTATTCTACTGCTTTTACTGGCTTTCTATTAAGAAGTGATACTTAAATAGACAATCAGCTTATTAGAACAGAAAATTAGAGCCTAAGAAGATATGAATAACAGATATGTGAGAAAGTCAAATGTAGTAAAAAGAAAAGAATATTTTAATGTTCAAATTTTTTACAATAAGTGTGCCCAAAAGTGGGACCTCTAACAGTAATACAAGATTCACAGTCATTAGCAAAAAAACGTCAGGATGTCTTGCACATTTCCAGCTGTAACTCACAGTTTGCTCATTATAGACTTTAATTGAAGTAAATGCTACTTTTGTAGATCATGACCATACATTCATGAATGCCAAATCTGGTGATCGTGATGGGCAAAGAACAAGTCCACCTCATGTCCAGTGCGGTCTCTAAGTAGTCCTAAGTTTTTGATATAGCTGTTGACGGAAACTTGAGGCTCCTTTGTGCTGAAATCACGGCAAAAACACCAGAAAGAAGTTCTAAGAACTTCTTAGAACTTCTTAGAAGTTCTAAGATATCGAGAATAAAGATGACATAAATGTAGCCTAGAAATGCACTTGACATACCTGGCAATTTGGCAGAAATCCATCGATCCATATGCTGCCACTATAAATCTTGCGTTTCTGTGTGTATTCTCACTTTAGAGCACGAATTAAAAAATTTTATATCATTTAAATATTTGGGGTTTTTTATATTTTACATGCCTTTCTCAATTGCATGGAGTTGATAGTTTCCTCACGAACTGACACTTAAGGAAATTGCCATTCGGGTAGTGCCATAATCTACCTGCCTGCTTTTACATTTTTGCTAAATATTTTTGAGAATCCCTGCATAAAATGGAAATGCCACATTAAAGAATTTATTGGATATTTAGTTTCCTGAATCTGACTTTCTTTTTACAAAAAATTTTACGTATCAATCTTAAAATTAAAAATTAATACTCGCCATGGGAAGTGAAATTGTTTCATCAAAACCCTTAGATAATTAAGCCGGTGGTTCCAAAGCAGGCAAAGCAAACGAAAATGACACAGAAACGGAATAAAAAGAAAACGTCATTACCAGATTTTCAAAATGAAAGCAATTACAAAACTGAATCGCTCACATAAATTCAAGACAAAAATCAATTAAAACTCTCCCGCAGCATCATTAAAACATAGTTTACGACCATTAAAAAGGAATGCCAGGACTTGCAATGCAGGTATTCAAATGCACTTTATTACTCCTAGTTTGATTTATTCTATTGTTCACCTTTACGATCGATTCAATTCGATCTCTGGAATTCTGATTCTCGATTTTCAGCTGAACGAATCCAACAGAAAACTCATTCTCTTTCGGATATGAAATAAGGACTTAAAGTTTAGAATCGCTCGCTCAATTCTCAAGTGCAGCCAAGTAGAGTATTTGCAAGCGAAGATATGTGCAGCGCGGCATTATAAAGCGAATTGCATTCTTTATCTGATAATAGAGTTTATGCCAGACATAAATGTAGACATATTTGTTCTATAACATATTTAAAATAGCTTTCAATTGTTTAAAAAATATACAAATAGTACTTAAGAATTTGCAAAATTCAATTTCACTTTCAGAATTTGCAAATTTCAATTTAATTCTTTTAATAATTTTCTACGAATATATTATTAAAAAAAAGTATTCGAAATAGAATCTTTTTAAAAATATTTAAATTTTTTTCTGCATAGATGTATAAAAAGTTTTTTTAATTTTTTAAAATTTCAATAATTTAAAAATATTATGTTTTGTAAACATATAAATAAACAAATAATTGGAGATGACATTGCATTATTTATCTAATCCTAATACGAATACTTGTTATAATTCCAGTATTCATATAATTCATTGACTAATATTTGTAATAGATAATCTATCAACAAATAATCTATCAATGTTTCGCCATTTTATTTGCTTCAATTTTTAATTTTTATTGTTCGTATAATTCGCGAAGTTACGAACAATGATAATGACGTGGTTACGGTTATAACTAAATTGCTAACTTTAATTATAACTAAATTATGAAAAAATATTTTTTTTAAGCCAACTTTATTTATATCTTAAAATTGAGCTATCAAGTGAAAATTAGAATTATTTAGCATGATGATGCAATATCATGGTGATGGTGCAATTTCACATATTGAAATGATTCTAAATTATTTAAAAATGAGGGGATTTAGTGGCAACAGTGACAGTGGTGTGAACGTCTCTCATTGACAACTATATTCTATTTTCAGTTGAACGAATCCAACAGAAAACTCATTCCCTTTTGGATATGAAATAAGGACTTAAGGTTTAGAATAGCTCACTCAATTCTGAAGTGCAGCCAAGTAGAGTATTTGCAAGCCAAGATATGTGCAGCACGGCATTATAAGGCGAATTGAATTCTTTATCTGATAATAGATTTTATGTCAGGCATAAATGTAGACATATTCGTCCTATAATACGTTTAAAATAACTTTCAGTTGTTTAGAAAATATACAAATAATATTTCAGGATTCGTAAAATTCAATTTGATTTGAATTCTCTAATTCTTTTAATAATATTCCACGAATATACGTATTATAAACAAAAAATATTCGAAAAAAATATTTTTAAAAATAATTAAATTTTTTCTGGATAGATGTATAAAAATTTTTTAAATTTTTTTAAATTTCATTAATTTAAAAATATTATGTTTTGTAAGCATATACTATAAATAAACAAATAATTACAGATGACATTCCAGTATTTATAAAATCCATTGAATAATATTTGTAATTTATAATCTATCAACAAATAATTAAAAAAAAATATTTTGGAATAGCCGATTTTTTGTCTTTTATTTACTTCAAGTCTTTTATTGTTCGTATAATTGACGAAGTTCAGAAATCTGATAATGATATGGTTATGGTTATAAATAAATTGCTAATTTTTAGTTATAACTAAATTATAAAAAATATTCTGTTTAAGCCAACTTTATTTATATCTTGAAATTGATCGATGAAGTAAAAATTCGAATTATTTAGATATGCGCAAACAGCATGGTGATGGTTCAGTTTCACTTGGTGAAATGATTCTAAATGATTTAAAAATGAGGGGATTTAGTGGCAACAGTGACAGTGGTGTGAACGTCTCTCATTACTATATTCTACTATACTTTATTATGAACTAATTTTCGTCTATTTGTATTGCTAAATGAATATGTTTTATTTTTAAACACATATTCTTTGTAGGTTATCAAACTATTATTGATGAACAACAAGATTGCAGTTAATCATAAAAAATACAGAGATTTTCATGAAAAAAAGGGAACATTTTATTACGTATCTTATAAATTTTGAACAGAAAAAAATCTTATCTATGCAGTACTTAAATAATTGACATCATTTGGTAAGAAAAATTATTAGCAAAAAAAACCATGTTTTTTTTATCTGATAGCTTCAAATGTACAATATTGTGGAATGTCATGTCATTAATTTTTCTAAATAATTAAGAATAAAAGTATAACGCAATAATTTTATTTAAAAAGCTTCTGAAGTTATCTGTAAATTATTATAAACATAAAACATAATTCTCATAAATCAGTCGTAAAAAATATTTCATCATTAGTAGAAATCAGTAGATAAATTTAAATCATAGGAGCATTAACCCGTTAATACTTTGTAATCGCTTTTAAATGTGAAGGAATTTATTATAAAAACTTTCCAAATTTATATATATATATATATACTATATATTTATTATTTGACTTATTAAAAAAACATGCACTTCATTGAATTGAAATAAAACACATAACTTATATAATGATGCTATTGGTTTCATGAAAACAATTTACTTTACCAATTTCATTTCCTAGATCAGAGTACGTGCACAGATTAAGGGAGCTCCCTACTAACATTTTATCTAGGACATGTTTGATTCAATTGCATGAGGGTAATGAGGGATTTTGTGCTCGGACGACCAATATCTGTACTCGGATTTCCGTTTCTAGGGTACAAATAAAAAAAATCAGTCAAGTGGGTACTAATTTTTTAGGTCCTATTTCAGTAATTGGCCGCATTATAGTTTCTCTTGAAATTGGCATTAGTTCCATAGTCTCAAGTACTGGTATAAAGATAAAGAGCTTAGCCCATAAAGCTTTTCTTTAATTAGCTAAAGTCCACATAATGTACATCTAAATTATATTTTGGTTATCTAAAGAAGTTCTAGAAGATCTTGATACTATGCAATGTTTAGTAAAAATATTTGTGTTAGGATAAATAAAGGATGATTCCTTTCTTCAAGATTAGCTGTCTGATGGCCAGTTGGCTAGATATCTGGTCTTTGGTACCATGGTCTTCAGGTTCGAATCATGGCGGGGGCTTGGATGTATGTGAGTGCTTCGGAATCCACGTTACACTGTAGGTCCCGATATAATTAGCCCAAAGTGCGCACAAAATGACCATAGTGCGTTTTATTATACGAATGGGACTATGGTCATTTTGTATATGGACGAATGGGATTAAAACTAAATAGGACATAGTGTATAGTATTGATTTGTTTCCCAATTGACATTTATGCATGCCAAATTAACTTTTTGTGCAGCTTTTGGCGTGCTGTGAGTGTTTCATTCGATAGAGGAATCTTGGAAACAGTTGTCTTTCACAAAACTTTTGCACACAACTGATCTAGATATCAGCCTCTTACAACGGAACATCTGTACAGAATTTGTGTATCAGTTCTTTGCCTTCTCTCATGTAGCTGTAAATTGTGCAGTTGCATATATCTACCAATAGATAGTGCAAAATGAATGAAAATTATTTATGAAGGACTTTCTGCAATATAGTGAAAAAAAAGGAGGAATTGACTTAAATTTTTTTTTTATATTACTAGTTTTTCTATATTTATTTTATGTATATGAATACAATTGATTTTTTTGTTAAATAGTTTTTTTAATTGATTAATTTATTTTTTTACGAGTAATTATTACGGTAATTTTTTTTTATATATTTTATTTTTTTATTTATTTTTTTGTTATAAATTAGATTTTTTTCTTTTTGTTCAGTTTTTACAATATATATATATATATATGATTCTTTCTTCTTTTTTTAAAACATTTAAATATTTCTTTTTTCAATCCCTTCTTGCCAATTGGCCATCAGGCTGCCGCAATTGACATTATTCAATTCCTTCTATTAGCTCACACTCTCCCTATATATATCTTGTTCAAATTTTCAATCGTTAATAAAATACTTTTTATTCATCCACTCAAGTTCAAATACATTTTTTTGAACTTGTAGTGCATGACACTTGATGTTAATACAATTTTTTCAAATATTAATTCAGTAATTAAATTTAATTAATTAATTATATATTTCGTAGATTTAAGTTGCATATATCTACCCATAGATGGCGCCAGATAAACTTAGAAAAATGAATGAAAATTATTTATTAAGGACTTTCTGCAATATAGAGAAAAAAAGTAGGAATTGACTTTAAAAGCATTTTTTTTTATATTACTTGTTTTTATTTAAAATGTATTCACGTGTTACATTTTTTTACAAAAATTACTACTGACTATATATATTTTTAAATTTAATAAATACTATATATTTAATGGGATCATTAAATAAATACATTTTTTTAAAATTTACTTTGTTTTATTTTAAAAGTTTATATTTTCTTTCAATTTGATAACTTTACAATTTTTTTTTTCGTAAAGCAATTCATTTTTACCGATTGACTAGGAATTAAGTAATACGAAATATATGTTTTCCATTGAACAATAACACTTTAAAAATTAACATTAAAAATTTTCTTTAAATTCTCTTTTTTGTCAGATAAGATATTAGTTTAAAACGAAACTTTCTAACCAAAAATAATCACTAAAATTTTGGGGAAGCACTTGTATTGTTTTTAATAGATTTAATATGTAAATATATTCAATATCTAAACCAGTATACATATATATATATATATATATTGGTCGAAATATTGAATACATTACAACTTTGTTATACGTGAATTCTGTTTGTATGTATGCATATACAGAAAAGAAAAAAAAATTATGAATATATTTGATAATTAATATTATATTATTAAATGAATCCATAATAAAATCAATTCAAATATAAATAATACTTAAATATCGATGATATTATAAAAATAAATAAAAAAAATTCCCATGAAAACAGAAAATGCACCAAAGTTTGAACAACAAACGATTACATATAAAAATCTAATCGTATAAGCATTGTTTTGAAAAAAATGTGTATCTTAGAAATTTTTGCAATTTTTTGATATTTCTTTCTTATTTGCAATAACAGCTGTTATTTTTGAGAAGCAATTTCTTTTTAATGTATGTACACACATTACAGAATTACACTGGTGGACAAAATTAAGAGATGGAAAGCATTTTCACTCATTTCTCTAAAAATACCGCACAAAACCTGGACAGTTGATTGCCATATATGGTCACTGTAGCGCTATTGGCCCTGAGATAAGTTTACGTATTCTTGTGGGCGTTGCTATTCAGGAGGTATGTGGGCTGTTCATCTCATTTGATACGATTTAATTGCCGGAAAATGCTAAACGCCCGCGGGCGGAGGTATAAAAGTCCGCTTATGTTCGAGCTGACCTGTCAGTCATCATTTCCACTCTTCGTAGTAACTATTTATATTTTTGTATATTTTCTCAGTAACTGTTTTTATCTTTTTTTCTTTTATTATTTTTTATTCAGTTTTTAAATTTAACTTTTAATTTTTTTTTTTAGTGCATTTTTTGAATAATCTTGTTGTCATTAGACCAAGGAACTCCTGAAAACAAGGACGACGTCTCATTCCACTCTTCAACACAGTTGCTGATTTTAGTGTTTTTTGAAAATCTTGTTGTTTCTTGCTGGAGGTGAACATCATCGTTTAGACGAGGGTATGAGGTGGAGAATTGTGGGTAGACTTGAGGCAGGCCAGTCCCAAGCTCAGGTCGCTAGGGAATTGGATATAACACCAAGCGTCGTTTCAATTTGTGGAGTCAATTTAAAACTAGTGGGACAGCATGCAGACGACCAGGACAAGGTCGCCCGAGGGCTACAACGGCCAATGAAGACCGGTATTTGTTCCTTTCAGCTAAGCGCCAGAGGACGGCTCCAGCCACTCAATTGTCTAGGGGCCTCGCGGCTGCTACAGGAACATCAATTTCCAGGAGACTCCATGAAAGAGGGCTGTATGCCAGGAAGCCCGCTATTTGCATCCCACTCCCTCCCTCTCACAAAAGAGCGCGTGCAGAATGGTGCAGACAACATCAAAATTGGACACAGCTTCAATGGGCTAATGTTCTCTTCACCGATGAGTCCAGATTCTGTCTACAACCTGATTCTGGACGGTTATTGATATGGAGGGAACTTGGAACCCGATACCATCCTAGCAACATTATCGAAAGGGACCATTATGCTGGTGGATGAGTCATGGTTTGGACAGGGATCATGCAAGATACCCGCACACCGCTCCATGTGTTTGACAATGGTTCCGTGAATGCCCAGAAGTACAGGCAGGAGGTCCTAGAGCCCTATGTGCGTCTTTTCAGGGGCGCTGTTGGCCCTAAGTTCATTTTTATGGACGACAATGAGCGACCACATAGGGCGCTCATGGTTGATGAGTATCTGGAAAGCGAGAATATTCAACGAATGGATTGGTCAGCCAAATCCCCTGACCTGAATCCTATTGAACATGCTTGGGATGCTCTTGGGAGAGCTATTGCGATGCGCCAACCTCCCCCAAGAACCATTCTGGAGTTAAAAATTGCTCTGGTGGAAGAATGGGAGAGTCTTCCACAAGCCCTCCTTAACTCCCTTATTAACAGCATGCATTTATCTGTCAGGGGTGACCATACACCATACTAGAGGCAACACACACTATGCAAGCCTCACTTTTATTGTCATCTTTTATCCTTAAATTCAGACTACATTGGATTTATTGGCAATAGGTCATGCTAGTGAATGGCCCTTTCATTTTTGTTTTGCATACTTTATTATCATGGAATAAGCTATATTCATACCAAATTTCATTTATTTATATTCAGTATTTTTTCAGATATTTGGGAAAATGCCTTCCATCTCTTAATTTTGTCCACAAGTGTATATTTATATATTAAAATAAATCCCGAATTTCGAAAAAAATTTCTAAAAAAATAATTGGAACGATTTTCTTTGTTGAGTTAAGCTAATTCTTCACCTCAGATTATTAAATTCGTCCGTGAGATATTACCCGGTTTTTTGCGCTTTACGACACCAGGGCAGTGATCTCACCGACAAGGACATGACTTAATATCCCATGTCCTTAAAATCAGTAAAAATAATTTAACCTATTATCCCTTTTTAAATTATGTACATATTCTCTCCACGTATATTCGCTGAAAAATAAAAGGAATACATCAGAAAATATTCTATAGACTATAAAATATCAAGAAAATATATTTACAATATCAGCTATTTATAATTGATATACAACCTTTTTAGCCAACGGCCGTACCATGCTGAATATACCGGTTCCCGTTAGACCACCGAAGTTAAGCATCATTGGGCGCGGTCAGTACTTGGGTGGGTGACCACCTGGGAACACTGCGTGCCATTGGCAAATTTGGGACCTGAATGGCCGAGTGTCTAGCGCTCGGTGCCACAGGTTTCGGGTTCGAATCCCGGCGGTGCCATGGATGTTTGTAGTGGTTCGGAATCCACTTTAAGCCGTAGGTCCCGGTCTTCTATGACTGTAAGAGCGTCACGGAGCAAAAGTCAGGCTTCTACCTACGGGTGCTGTATCACAACAGAAGCTGCTTCCTTCCCCTTCAATCATGAGTCCATATGGGCTCGTGGGCTTGGCCAGCCAAGTGGGATAAGAAACAACAACAACAACACAATCTTTTTTTTCACCCCAACTGAATTTCCGTCGTTTGATAAAGTTTGAAAATATGAAACATTTTGAAATTGAAATGAAACATTTTGAAATTGAAATGAAACATTTTGAAATATGAAAATATTGGAATTAGCAAACATCGAAAATATGTATCCATTACCGCTTCCTAAGCGGGTTTCGAGTGAAGTTCCATTCTAGAAATTAAAAAAAGATTTATCAATGTCTATTCATATGTTTCCTTATCTATAATTATGTTTTCCATTAAATTAGATAAATTTTATTTGTTTACCTCTGAAACATATTTCTGAATTCGTTTCTTGAGAACTGACTGTCTTTCATGCACATTCTTGACGAGGTACCCAGAGCATGATTGATGTCTTGCTAATTCCATTAATTCTTGAGCTTGGAACTATTACCTTTGTTGAGGTTAGGTAATTCTTCTTCCCAGATTATTAAATTCGTCCGTGAGATATTACCCGGTTTTATGCGCTTTGCGACACCAGGGCAGTGGTCTCACCGACAAGGACATGGCTTAATATCCCATGTCCGGAAAACCGGAAAAAATAGTTTAACCAATTATCCATTTTTAAATTATGTACATATTCTCTCCACCTATATTCGCAGAAAAACAAAAGGAGTATATCAGAAAATATTCTATAGACTATAAAATATCAAGAAAGCATACTTACAATGTCAGCTATTTATAATTGATACACAACTTTTTTTTTCACAACAACTGAATTTTCCTCGTTTGATACAATTTGGTATTCGTTGAAAATATGTATCCATTACCGCTTCCTAAGCGGGTTTCGAGTGAAGTTCCATTCTAGAAATTAAAAAAGATTTATCAATGTGGATTCATATATTGCATTATCTAAAATTATGTTTTCCATTAAACTAGGTGAATTTTCTTTTCTGACCTCTGAAACATATTTCTGACTTAGTTTCTTGAGAACTGACTGTCTTTCATGCACACACTCTACGAGGTACACACAGCATAATTGATGTCTTGCTACTTCCACTAGTTCTTGAGCTTGGAACTATTACCTTTGTTGTGATTAGGTAATTCTTCAGCCCAGATTATTAAATTCGTCCGTGAGATATTACTCGGTTTTTGGCGCTTTGCGACACCAGGGCTGTAATCTCATAGACAAGTACATGGCTTAATATACCATGTCCAGAAAAATCGGAAAAACTAGTTAACTAAAAACTATTATCCATTTTTAAATTATGTACATATTCTCTCCACCTATATTGGCTGAAAAACAAAAGGAATATATCAGAAAATATTCTATAGACTATAAAATGTCAAGAAAACATATAAAGTCAGCTATTAATAATTGATATGCAACTTTTTTTCACCCCAACTGAATTTTCGTCGTTTGACACAATTTGGTATTCATGGAAAATAGGTATCTATTGCAAGCTTCCTAAGCGGGGTTCGAGTGAATTTCCATTCTAGAAATTAAAAAAGATTTATCAATGTGGATTCATATATTGCATTATCTACTATTATGTTTTCCATTAAATTATATGAATTTTCTTTGCTTAACTCTGAAACATTTTTCTTGATTCGTTTTTCTGGGGTTGTTTATAAAAGTTAAAACTGTTATTGAAATCTTGAACCTAACTCTTGGAAATACCGTTAAAAAAAAAAAAAAAACGAAATTATTCTTTTTTTAAAGTTTTGCTTCTACGTGAGAGTTTTTTTCCAATGTTATCCTGGAAAAATTCGTTATATATTTTTATTCTTTATTAAATGCATTGGCGTGGTTTTATCAAAATAATGAATCAATTTTTTTTTGTATAATCTGTCTTTTGGCTGATTTATATATAAATGATGTCATTTAACTTAGCTGCAATTAATTTCGGTAATTTAATAGATTGTTTGTTTCTGGGACACTTTCGTATCAAAATAGGCTTGAAGAAATAATTACTGAAAAAAAGACGATATGTTTTGCTTACATTTATGTCTATTTGTTATTTACATTATAATTGTAACTCTGCAATTTTCAACTTGTGAGACTCCCGATAACTCTATGTGAGTTAGCAAAACATATTTCCACATAATGATTTGGCGATGAAGCGATTTGGTATAAAATCAAATTAGGAATAAATTTTGGCAAAATAATGATATATTTTAAAGTAAAAAACATTAAATTGTTGCCAGTATAGTGGTAAATTTTGGCGATTAAACGATAAAAATTGGCGAAAACAAATTTACGCATAATTCTTTTGGCATAATAGTGCTAAATTTTGGCGATTAAGCGATAAAAATTGGCGAAAACAAATTTACGTATAATTCTTTTGGCATAATAGAGCTAACTTTTACGCAAAAGCGATAACTTTTGGCACAAAATTATTCAGGGAATAATTTTTTTTTAGTGTGAAGTATTTGGCGACAAAGCATTAACTTTTGTTGTAAATTCAAATTAAAAAAAAAATTCGCTTAGTGAAAATGTTTGGCGATAAAATGATAAATGTTGGCGTAATAGCGTTTTAAGGATTAAAATTTTAGAAGGTTATTGATAGTATTTGGAGTAAACTTTGGTTTAAAAGCACTTTCAAGAATAAACTTTGGCTTAATAGATATTTGACTATTATTACTGGCATAATAGCAATGTTCGTCTTTGAATTTTGGCGAAATAGTGTTTTGCAATGACTCCCAACTTCAAAAGCCATTTTGTTTGTTTACTTGGCGATTTTGGATTCCAGTGAAGGATTTTGGCATAATATCATTTTACCACAAAAACTACCTAGTGCATGTTTACTTGGCGACATGGCATCGTGGCGAAGCATTTGAGATTTCTAGGTTTTTAGATTTTTACTAAAATCTGGACTAGAAAGTAGATTAAACTAATATTTCTATACATCTAACTAGGAGATAGGGATTAAATTTCATTTTTAACTATAGACTGTATAGCATTTATGATATATGTTTTTGATAGTTTGAAATCTAGAATACTGCACCCCTTAGAAAGTCGCCAATCTTTCCGGAATATTTCGCCGATTTATTTAGGGTAACAATACTATAATTAGAGGACCTTACCTACTGATACAGAATATAAAATGAACTTTAGGATTCATACCTACTGATACAGAATATAAAGTGAACTTTAGGATTCATACCTACTGATACAATATAAAAGGAATTTTATGATGAATGTTTCATATTTTCATGAGTCTCAAGTTTATGAAGTTGCCACAGCATTAACTTTTGGCGTAAAAGCAAAAAACAATTCGCTTAATGAAAAAATGTTGCCGATAAAATGATAATTGTTGGCGATAGAACATTAGCTTTTGGCTTAAAAGCCCATATAACAAAATTCGCTTAGTAAAAAAGTTTGACTATAAAGCGATACATGTTGTCGATAAAGAATTACCTTTTGCCGTAAAAGCACTTCAAATGACAAAATTTGCCTAGTGAAAAAGTTTGGCGACAAAGCGATAAATATTGGCTATAAAACATTTCAAAGATTAAAATTTTGGCAGGATAGTGATAATATTTGGCGTTAAAGCGATAAACTTTGGCTTAAAAGCACTTTCAGGAATAAACTTTGACGTAATAGCTATTTGGCTACTAATGTTGGCGTAATAACACTGTTTGGTTACTAATGTCGGGGTAATAGCACTATAAATTTTGCACTATTTATTAAAATAGCACTAAAAATTTTAATAGTTATAAATTTTGGCGAAATAGCATTTCATAATGATATTGAACTTCGGCAGCCATTTTGCCATTTTGCCAACAAGGAAGGATTTTGACGTAATACCATTCATTTATATGCTTACTACCCGACTTTGCGATGTGTAACTTGGCGATGTGTTTGACACAAACGATACAGCATTCTAGATTTTAGTCATAGAAAGATTATTTTCGCCTCCCACAAACGATACATCAGAATAAAATTTAAGTTATCCTCTGGTTTCTTCCTTATTGTTATATTGTTTTATCATTCGAATTTGGCGTCGTCAACAACAGGAAATATTTTTTGACATAATAGGAAAACAAATTGGCTTATTATCGAATAAATTTTGCGTAATTTTATCTTATTATTGCTGTTAAAATGATAGATTTTTGTGAGTTAGCAAAACTATAATATCTGACAATTTAGCAATCTAGGAATAATATTTTGACTTATTAGTGATATATTTTGGCGTTAAATGATAACTTTTGGCTAATAACAAATTGTTAAAATTCTGCCAAAATAGTGGTAAAAGTTTGGCGATAAAGCGATATAATTTGGCATAAATGCAATTTAGGCATAAATTTTTGGCATAATAATGCTAAAATTAAAATTTAATTGCTTTAAAGAGATAATATTTTTAGAAAAAGCATTTAAGGAATAAAATTTCTCTTAGTGATAAAATTTGGCGATAATACTTTTTGGCTTAAAAGCAATTTAAAAATAACATTTCGTTTTGTGAAAAATTTCGCGTTAAAGCGATAAATTTTGGGCGTAAAAGGATTTCAGGAAAAGATTTTGATAGGACAAAGGTAATATTTGGCGTCAAAGTGATGTAATTTGTCATAAAAGCAATTTAAGGAATAAAATTTTTTGTAATAGTTGTTTGGCTACTAATGTTGTCATAATAGCGACTTTTGGAGATGAATTTTGGCGAAATAGCATTTTACAAAGTCCCCGAACTTCAGTCATTTTGATTTTTACGTGACTACCTGGCAATCTAGTGATGGATTTTTGCGTAATATTGTTTTACCACGAAAGCTACATGGTGCATATATTACAATGTTTACTTGGCGATTTGTCATCCTAGCGATGCATTTGGCACAAAGGATACAGGATTCTAAATGTTTACCTTTTGATACATTGATCTAGCTCTATACGTAAAATACATTAAATTCACACTACATATATAAAGATTACATTTTTAATTTGCACACAAATTCAAAATATCAGGGATTTGGATTCAATATATTAAAAAAATAAATATAGTAACATTACAAATAAATTGATATTTACAAAATATTAGATTAGGGAAAGATTAGCATAAGTCTAAAATATTTTTTTAATATTTTTAAACTGATTAAATACTTACGATAATTTATATATAATTTATATTTATCAGTTAAAGTACGGGTATTTTTGTTTTTTGCTCAAGTTGCAGTTGTTCATAGAAACACATCGTAATACCTAAAAAATATCAAATACATTTTGATACCGTTTTGTACCATTAAGGCATCATAACTAATTTTTCACAGCGATACTGTTTAAGACATACAACGTAGATGCTTAACACATATATTCAGTTTTTAAAACGTTCAAAATTGAATTACAAAATATAATTTTATTTATTTTATTTTAATAATGAAGTATAAATTTAAAGGAGATAAAAGTCTCAAACGAATTGCAATCAATGTCTCAATCTCAATCAAGTATCATAGTAAATACTTAAGATGGCATATTATATTTAAACTCTTTTAATGTGTTCACTAAATTAAATTTTTCATTAAATTAAAAATAAACAATCATATTTAACAAAATGAGAATTGCTAACCTGTGATTCACGTTGGTCGACATTCATTGAAGAGTTTGCTAGTGGTTTTTGGAGGCATGTTTATAATAACATACAGTCATGGTACGCTTTTTCTAGATGCAGCGAAACGATGTTGACTCCTGAAAAACTGCAGCAATACTGACTTTTTTTCACTGTTTCAGGTATTGTTCAAAACGCAGCTTTCATTGCTTAAATTGAATCCTCTCAACAGAGTTCTTAACAATTAATTTTCTTATAAGTAACCATGCAAAATTTGATTGTTACTGCATTGTTTACGTAAAAAAGTATTCCTAATGTTAATCTAAATATAGAAAAAAATAGCATTACATAATTTTATAAATGAAAAAAAAAATCAGCTTAACTCAAAATATTTTACAAATGAAACAAAAATTAAGTTCATTTAATGTTATTTAACAAATAAAACGACAATTAAATCAATGCAAGGTAGTTTTACCAACAAAAAAATCAAATTATTGCAAGGTTTTTATACAAACGTTAGAAATAACAAATAAATGTAAAGTCGTTTCACACAATAAACAAAACTCAAATCAATGTAAAGTGAAATTTTACAAATGATTAGGTTATTTAGTATTTTTTTTTTATGACACAAAAGACCGATTTGGTTAGCTGCTATAAACAATAGATAATATGCGTCGATAAAACCATTAAAATTCTAGGCTTACGATTTCAGAAAAACAAAATTCACAGAAATATTTGATTAAAGCAATTTTATTAAAACTTTCTGTAATTTATATGTCCTATAATATATAGGTAAAATATTAGTTAGGAATAAAGTCGATTTTATCAGAAATTACGTCTACTGATTTCTTTTGCAAATGAAACAAAAAAAAATCAATTGAATATTTCAATTTCAATTTAAATGAAAAGAATTAGATTTGTTAATATCCGTGAATGAAGAAATCTCAGTACTACTGATATTTTTGCTTACAGTTAAGCTATTGTATTAATATTTAAATCAAAAGCGATGCATTAGAATGTCAGGTACTTTGCCATGAGCACATTCGTCACTTTAGCCAGAGTGAAGCCAGAGTTCCATGACTTTAGCCAGAGTGAATACCGCTTGGAGGTCGCCACCAATTCATGCATGGTACGCCGGTAAATATCCTGGTATGTCTTTGCAGTGCTCCTGTCCTAGATCTGCTCAAACGGCTTTAGCTAGACTAAGGACTGGCCACACAAAGAGTTTGACCTTCAATGGAGACGAGAAGACATTTACCCTTTGTCATTGTTCGGCCATCGCGTCTCCCTCTCATCCCATCGATTGTATTGGTGCCTCTGTGAGGCAACTGTTGAATGAAGGGAGGACCGTTTACGATCTATTGATGCAGCATGATCTACTGGACTTGGTTTAGGATTCTAAATCAAGGGGATAAGCAACAACAAAAACAACAACAACAACATTCTCCACTAGAAAGGCAGCACATTAAACTTTATCCAGGACTGGATAACTACGACATTACATTCATATGGAGACCCTAAAACTTTGAACGAACACCATCCAGTAATCTCATCGAGAACGATTTCGTTTACCTCGAACCCAAAGGAAAGTCTTTACAACCCACGGATTTATTGTGGTCATGCGGGTTATAAAAATTTTGCATCTCTTGCCAGCTTTCGAACCTGAAATAAAAATACTGACATTTTCTTTTTATAAAAATAAAAAATGTCACGAGGTAGAAAATAAACATTTCACAAAATTGATAGTACACTGTAAAAGTACCTGCCATACATAGTGGTCGTTGTTGTCGTGTCCCTCATGGAAGGAGAGAAGAGGGGTGCAGCTTCTGTTCTGATGGAGTACCCGTAGGTAGAAGTCTGGCTTCTGCTCCGTGACGCTCTTACAGTCATAGGAGACCGGGATCTACGGCTTAAAGTGGATTCCGAACCACTACAACATCCATGGCACCGCCGGGACTCGAATCCGAAACCTGTAGCACTGAGCGCCAGACACTCGGCCATTCAGGCCCATACATAGTGGTTCAACACATAATTGAAATTTGAATAAATGTGTAGAAAAATCCTATACATGCAAGATAATTAAACGTACAAAGAAAATTCTAAAAAAAAAAAAAATAAATAAAAAAAAAAAAAAAAAAATAATAATAATAATAATAATAATAATAATAATGAAAAAGAAGTTATACAAGCTTAATGAGCAAATAAAATTTGATTATATTAATGGCAGATGATATGTAAGACAAATAAAGTAATTATAATCATCTAATACAGGAAAAAACTGATTAGATTAAAGAGAGAATTAATATTGGTAATAAATTAATATATGCATGTAAAGTTTTGGTATAAAAAAGTATCTAATTAGATTTAATTTGTTATTTATTTATCAATCTACATTCTTTGAAAAATATTTTTTAACTTTGTAACAATTACGATCGTAAACAAACTATTTGTTTTTGTTCAATTTGCATGTGTAATAAATACATCCTTTGGAGGCAATAATTTTTAAATTATCTAATTCTAATTATCATTTATGCAACAGAACGAAACAAATTAAAAATTTTTTAGAAAAAAAAGCATTTCGGACATAAAGAACCCTAATTAAATGGATTTTGTTTAGAGAAATAGTTAATCTTCAAAATACCAACACTGATCAATGATTTTTATAGAATGCAACTCTAATTTTTGCAAAGCGAATTTTACCAAAGCTCTTGGAAATAATCAAATTTGTTCTAACTTATTTCTTTAAGAATTTAGGCAACGAATTATGAATTATTTAAGATTAAAAGGATCAGTATTAATTAACGTTCTTAATACAAAAGTTTTTAAAAAGATTACTGTAATTAATTGAACAATTAATTAAACTTGAAGCATATTTAAACAAAACTATATTCTTATTTTTCATGAAAACTTTGATCAGATTTTGGAAAGTGGATATTAATTCTTTTAGTACATAAATTAGTGTAACCTACGATTAATTTTTCAAAAACATTTTTAAATATAATTCATTGGTGTCCAAATCTTATTTTAATTTTGATATTTTAAATGTAAGAAAGGAATTAAAGGATTAGGATTTGGGGTCTACTAATTTTTTCAAAAATTTGTGTTATATTATATAATATTTAAAAAAAATTAAGCTATTAAAATTCTTTATTTTGGATAATTTACAGGTCGAATTTTAGTATAATCCTACACATAAATGCAAAAATAATAACATATTTGTCATTTTAAGACCATTCTTTTGAAGACCTTAAGAATTGGGATTAAAATAACTGAGATCTATTAGATTTGTGTTTATTAATTTATTTATTTTAAATTAATTGAGGTTTATTTATTTGCTTCTCATATTTTTTTTTTGTAATGAAAATATTTATAAGATGTTACATTAAATCTGCACTTTTCTGATGAAATAAGTAAATTTGCTTATTAAAGCATTTTTTCAGTAATTGTTTTCGCACTAATTGTATAAATCATGCTAAAGTAATAATAAAATTTATAAATAAAAATTATAATTTTTATTTTAGCATTTATATTTATATAATTGTTGTAAACATTGGACATATAAATGTCTATATTATAATACATATATTTAGATGTCTCCTTTATATAACAGGTGGACTGAAAAGTTCGTAGGCTGACACATAGATGGCGCTATTAGTATTAAATCCATATAATTTTCAGTTAGCGCTAACTTTCAAAAAACACGTGTATAAATTTGACAGCTGTTGCACTATTAGTATGTGAGTTATAGCATTTTTAGTGAAGTTATAGCATTTTTAGTATTCATCACGTGCAGTCCACTCGGCTGACTGTCGATTGGACTTCGGTGTGAAATGATGGAGCCATGTTTCATCCATTGTCACATATCGACGCAAAAATTCGAGTTTATTATGATTGAACAGCTCCAAACACTGCTTAGAATCCTCAATACGTTGTTGTTTTGGGTCGATTGTGAGCTCGCGCGGCACCGGCTTTGAACTGAGCTTTCGCATATCCAAATATTCATTCACGATATGTCCAACACGTTCCTTTGATATCTTTAGGGACTCAGCTATGCGGACTTTTTTGGTGTTTTCGTCGGTAACAGCCTCTTTGTGGCGTCCACTACGTGCATCGTCCTCGGTGCTCATTTCGCCTTGTTTAAATTTAGCAAACCACTTTTCTACGGTTGATTTTCCTGGTGAAAAGACCGAATAATGTTTATCAAGCCAAGCCTTGGCTTCAATAGTATTTTTTTCGCCAAAAAGCAATGCTTTATTAAACACACGAAATTCCTTTTTATCTATTTTTTCAAACTAATAAAAGTTGCTTCACTAAAATTGCTATAACTCGCATACTAATAGTGCAACAGCTGTCAAATTTATACACGTGTCTTTTGAAGGCTAGGACTAACTAAAAATCATATGGAGTTAATACTAGTAGTGCCATCTATGTGTCAACCTACGAACATGTCAGCCCACGAACATGTCAGCCCAACTGTTATATATATAACATACAAGTTTTGTATTTTATTTTTGTACTTACAACCTTTTTATTTTTTAATTTGCCAGAAGTGTATGTACAGTTTTGTTTTATGTGATTTTCCTTAAATAAATTGTTTTTCGTTTACAAGTTTGAAGTGTTTCTTTTTACATCAATATTGAGGAACGCACTTTAAAAAATATTGTAGTTATCCAGTCTCTATAATTACATAAAAGATGCTAATTTTTAGATTGTATGCTGACTATATACATATATGGGGCCTGACGGCGAGTGACTAGCGCTCTGGCATTCAATGCCACAGCTTCGGTGCACCGGCAATGCCATAGATGTTTGTAGAGGTTGTGAATTCCCGTTTAACCATAGGTCCCGGCCTACTATGGCTACTACTACTACACCACACCACATCACTGTGCCTAGAGCTGAGTTGCCCCTTTATAGTTTGGGAGACCACATAAATCCTAGACACCCTTATCACGTAAGAAAGAAAATATCCCCTGACTCGAAATGTGCCAATAAGTACACGGCTATGGTCCAACATGCGCCAATGAAGAAAAAGATTATCAATATATAGATATATATATTTGCATATTTACATCTTTATCTATATATACACATATCTATATGCATTTCTTTCTTACAACTGTAATAATTGCAAACAATTTAACTGTTACAATGGATATATATATTTAAAATGAACCAGTCCTTAGATTTCTTTAGCTTTTTAAATTTTTTTTTCTTTGTAATGCAGCTGGCAAACACTAAAGGCTCGTGCTCACCAAGGCGAGAAGATGCAAGCGAAAAAATTTGACCAATCACTAGCCTCACCGCGGTCGCCTGAAACCGGTTTGCAGTCCGCGGCTAGGAGTTGCCCAACTTTCAACTCGAAGCGGTTTTTCACTAGGCGTAATGCTATTTCAGACGTTTCGCTGTGAAGGGGTCGAAAAAATTTTGTCGCTTGCCTCTTGAATCTTCACGTCTCTCGCCTCGGTGGGAACGAGCCTTTAGGCAGCTTGGTCTTGGATGCCTTAAGGCAAGCGCTGCACAGACGTACTTACTTTGCATTACCCAGGGGGAGCGTGTAACTTGAAGATAAGATACGAACGCGAAGTAACAATGCCCCCGCAACTCTCAACGATCCTATCAGGACCGGGACCTACGGTTTAAAGGGGATTCCGAACCACTACAAACATCCATGGCACCACCGGGACTCGAACCCGAAACCTGTGGTACCGAGCGCCAGAGCGCTAGCCATTCGGCCATTCATGGCGCTTTTTTTAAAATATATAAATGCCCATATATAATGAAACATTCATGGCTAATTAATAATTGACGCTCCTATATCTTCATATATTGGTGGCTAATTGGTTTTCAAGCGCTTGATTGCATATAAGAGAACGAATGTCGGATTCAATTCCAAGGACAATTGTGTCTGATAGTCTCACATGGGCTGTCAAATTGTCTGATTGTAGTTTTTTGTGTTTCCTTTTTCTTCGAAATACCAGGTCAAATGTAGGGCAGTTCAAATGGTAGGTGTGTGTGTATACATATTATATATTTTTCAACTGCATTAGAAAAATATATATACAAGCATATTTACATCTATATATATATACAAGCATATTTACATCTATATATATATATACAAGCATATTTACATCTATATATACAAGCATATTTACATCTATATATATATGCATTTTTTCTTGAAATTATAAATAATTTAATTGTTAAAATGAATATACAGATTTAAAATTAAACAATCCTTAGATATATTTAAAATTTTCAAATATATAAATGCCCATATATATGTAAAGATTCATGGCTAATAAATAATTAACTTTCATATATCTTCACGCGCATTCTCACCTAATTGGTTGCAAGCTTTTGATATTATATAAGAGAACTAAGGTTGGATTGGTGCCATACAATCGCACAGAAAAAAAAATTGAATACTAAAATGAAATAAATAAGATTCTAAAGGCAATTGGAATAGTCTGCTAGTCTCTGAATAGTCTGATAGTCTCACATGAGCTGTCAAATTGCCTGATTGTAGTTTTTAGCGTTTCCTTTTTCTTCGAAATACCAGGTCAAATGTAGGGCAGTTGGCCACTTAAGGATAGTTCACCATTACAAAAGATGAACAAGATTAGAAATTCACGGATGGCAAATTGCGCAAGTGCTTTTGCAATAAAATGTTTCTATTTTCTGAAAAAAAAATATCGAATGGATGAAAAAAGAAGAATATATAACTGAGCACTTCATGTATAAAGATACGACATAAAAAAGAGGTGATTGTCCTCATTGAGATAATGGTTTCATTTGAACTTTTGTCACGTCCTGTCAAGGACAGACAGCGAGTAACTTCAGTACAAATCTCGATTAGCTTTTTTGTCACTACGGTTTAATTCAAAAAATGATATTAATCACTTACAATCAACTTGATTTTTAAAAATTTTTCTTAAATATGTAAATGTAATTTGATTGTTTATGGAAAAATCTTTTAAAATCAAGAAATTATTGTTTAATTTTTGATTGAACATGTTTTATTCATTTTGCATCGTCAAAAACTAAAAGAAGTACAAGAAATAATGAATATTGAATATGATGGAAATAACGAATAATGACTGTTTACATAGATGTATGATAGAACGCCGCTAATTTGTCTTACAGAAATTTTTATCATAGCATTTTGAAGAAATTCCAATAATTTACAGTTACAATTTATATGGAAATATGTTTCAAAATGATGAAATTTTGTTTCATTTTTGGATTTACCATGTTTTATTCATTTTGCATCGTTAAAAAGTAAAAGAAGTACAAAATATAATGGATGTTGAATGCAATGGAAAATGATTATTTTACATTGAAGTCTCATAAGTTCTTTTCATAAATGCCGCTAGTTTGTCTTACACAAATTTTTGTTGTAACATTTTAAAGGAATTCCAATAATTTACTGTTTCAATGAAAAAATGTTTTAAAATAATGAAATTATTTTTAAATTTTTTGATTTCCCATGTTTTATTCATTTTGTATCGACAAATAGAAAGTATCTAAAAGAAGTGCAAAAATTATGGATGTTGAATATGATGGAAATCATTAATAATGGCTGTCTACATAGAAGTTATCATAGATTTCTTTATATAAATGTTGCTAGTTCGTATTACACAAATTTTTGTCGTTTCAAAGGAATTCCAATAATTTCCAATTCAAATTTCTATGGAAAAACGTTTTAAAGAATTAAATTATTTTTTAATTTTATGATTTACCATGTTTTATTAATTTTGCATCATCAAAAACCTTAAAAGAAGTACAAAAATAAGGAATGTTGAATATGATGGAAATTACGAATAATGACTGTTAACATAGAAGTCTCATAGATTTTTATCATAAATGGCGCTAGTTTGTCTTACAATTTTTGTCATAATATTTTCAAAGGAATTCCAATAATTTCCAATTCAAATTTCTATGGAAAAACGTTTTAAAGAATTAAATTATTTTTTAATTTTATGATTTACCCTGTTTTATTCATTTTGCATCATCAAAAACCTTAAAAGAAGTACAAAAAATAAGGAATGTTGAATATGATGGAAATTACGAATAATGACTGTTAACATAGAAGTCTCATAGATTTTTATCATAAATGGCGCTAGTTTGTCTTACAATTTTTGTCATAATATTTCAAAGGAATTCCAATAATTTCCAATTCAAATTTCTATGGAAAAACGTTTTAAAGAATTAAATTATTTTTTAATTTTATGATTTACCCTGTTTTATTCATTTTGCATCATCAAAAACCTTAAAAGAAGTACAAAAAATTATGAATGTTGAATATGATGGAAATTACGAATAATGACTGTTAACATAGAAGTCTCATAGATTTTTATCATAAATGGCGCTAGTTTGTCTTACAATTTTTGTCATAATATTTTAAAGGAATTCCAATAATTTCCAATTCAAATTTCTATGGAAAACGTTTTAAAGAATTAAATTATTTTTTAATTTTATGATTTACCCTGTTTTATTAATTTTGCATCATCAAAAACCTTAAAAGAAGTACAACAAATAAGGAATGTTGAATATGATGGAAATTACGAATAATGACTGTTAACATAGAAGTCTCATAGATTTTTATCATAAATGGCGCTAGTTTGTCTTACAATTTTTGTCATAATATTTTAAAGGAATTCCAATAATTTCCAATTCAAATTTCTATGGAAAAACGTTTTAAAGAATTAAATTATTTTTTAATTTTATGATTTACCCTGTTTTATTAATTTTGCATCATCAAAAACCTTAAAAGAAGTACAAAAAATAAGGAATGTTGAATATGATGGAAATTACGAATAATGACTGTTAACATAGAAGTCTCATAGATTTTTATCATAAATGGCGCTAGTTTGTCTTACAATTTTTGTCATAATATTTCAAAGGAATTCCAATAATTTCCAATTCAAATTTCTATGGAAAACGTTTTAAAGAATTAAATTATTTTTTAATTTTATGATTTACCCTGTTTTATTCATTTTGCATCATCAAAAACCTTAAAAGAAGTACAAAAATAAGGAATGTTGAATATGATGGAAATTACGAATAATGACTGTTAACATAGAAGTCTCATAGATTTTTATCATAAATGGCGCTAGTTTGTCTTACAATTTTTGTCATAATATTTTAAAGGAATTCCAATAATTTCCAATTCAAATTTCTATGGAAAAACGTTTTAAAGAATTAAATTATTTTTTAATTTTATGATTTACCCTGTTTTATTAATTTTGCATCATCAAAAACCTTAAAAGAAGTACAAAAATAAGGAATGTTGAATATGATGGAAATTACGAATAATGACTGTTAACATAGAAGTCTCATAGATTTTTATCATAAATGGCGCTAGTTTGTCTTACAATTTTTGTCATAATATTTTAAAGGAATTCCAATAATTTCCAATTCAAATTTCTATGGAAAAACGTTTTAAAGAATTAAATTATTTTTTAATTTTATGATTTACCCTGTTTTATTAATTTTGCATCATCAAAAACCTTAAAAGAAGTACAAAAAATAAGGAATGTTGAATATGATGGAAATTACGAATAATGACTGTTAACATAGAAGTCTCATAGATTTTTATCATAAATGGCGCTAGTTTGTCTTACAATTTTTGTCATAATATTTCAAAGGAATTCCAATAATTTCCAATTCAAATTTCTATGGAAAAACGTTTTAAAGAATTAAATTATTGTTTAATTTTATGATTTACCATGTTTTATTAATTTTGCATCATCAAAAACTTAAAAGAAGTACAACAAATAAGGAATGTTGAATATGATGGAAATTACGAATAATGACTGTTAACATAGAAGTCTCATAGATTTTTATCATAAATGGCGCTAGTTTGTCTTACAATTTTTGTCATAATATTTTAAAGGAATTCCAATAATTTCCAATTCAAATTTCTATGGAAAAACGTTTTAAAAAATTAAATTATTGTTTAATTTTATGATTTACCCTGTTTTATTAATTTTGCATCATCAAAAACTTAAAAGAAGTACAACAAATAAGGAATGTTGAATATGATGGAAATTACGAATAATGACTGTTAACATAGAAGTCTCATAGATTTTTATCATAAATGGCGCTAGTTTGTCTTACAATTTTTTGTCATAATATTTTCAAAGGAATTCCAATAATTTCCAATTCAAATTTCTATGGAAAAACGTTTTAAAGAATTAAATTATTGTTTAATTTTATGATTTACCCTGTTTTATTAATTTTGCATCATCAAAAACTTAAAAGAAGTACAACAAATAAGGAATGTTGAATATGATGGAAATTACGAATAATGACTGTTAACATAGAAGTCCCATAGATTTTTATCATAAATGGCGCTAGTTTGTCTTACAATTTTTGTCATAATATTTTAAAGGAATTCCAATAATTTCTTATGCCAATTTCTATGGAAATTTTTTTTTAAATTATAAAATTATTGTTTAATTCTTTTTTATTACCATGTTTTATTCATTTTGCATCGTCAAAAACTAAAAGAAGTACACAAAATAATGGATGTTGAATATAATGAAAATCGACTGTTTTCATAGAAGTGCAATAGGTTCTTTTCATAGGTGTCGCTAGTTCATCTTCAAAAATTTTTTGTTGGAACATTTTGAAAGAATTTCAATAATTTTCAATTTTTAATTAAATTTTTCATTGTAGGATAACATAACAAAATAGCATTTTAGAATATGGAAATTTATATTTGCAATATTATTGCCTAGACTCAAGTAGGATCACTGCCAACATGAGATGAGTTTTGCTCATGTTTTTGTTCATTATGGAGCAGCTATGTAGCATATTAAGTAATGTTTAGTAAAGTATTTAGTAGTAGTAGTAAGTTAGTTTAAGTAGATTTAATTTTTTAACAATAATTTTAATTAAAAAATAATAACTTAATAATCATTTAGGCATAATAATTAATTATAAATAGACTTGTTTAAAAATAATCATGACATAATACATATGTGCCTTAAATAGCTCAGATTATAGAACATGCCATATTAATATTCATTTAATTTTAAATGATAACGAAATACAAACAGAAAACAAAAACAGTCACAAAAGGAAGAATATATTTTTGTTTTTATTAACGGAGCCTTTTTTGTAATTATGTTAAATATTTCGAATAATTTTGTTTTTAATATTTTAAACGTAATAATATAACATTTTACATTTGCCTAGCATTATTATTGCCTAGAATCAAATAGGATCATTGCCAACATGAGGTGACTTTTATTCATTTTTGTTTATTGTATAGCAATTATGTAGCCCATTAAGTAATTTTCCGACTAGTTTTAATAAAAAATAAATTAATTAATTATTTAGGCATAATAATTAATTATAAATAGACTTAAAATTTAATAAAAATAGGCTTATAATTTATTTAGAAATAGACAAAGTATAATACATAACTGTCTTAAAAAGCTTAGATTGTAGGACATGCAATATTAATATTTATTTCATTTTAAATGAAAAAAAAAAATGAATTTCGAACAGAAAACAAAAACCATCACAGTAAAAAAGGAGAATATTTGTGTCTAGTTTAAGAAACCTATTTTTGTAGCTATGATAAATATTTCGAATAATTTTGTTTTTAGTTTAAGGGACCAATTTTTGTCGCTATGTTAAATATTTCGAATAATTTTGTTTTTAATATTTTGCAAAGGCCTTTCCTGATTGATTATAAATAGAAATATCCTATGAAAATAAAGGATATGGTTTTTAAATTCTTAAAATTAAAGCTAAATTAATGATCTAAAAAAATAGGAGTATTGTTTCTATTACAACCTTTCACAGTCATTCCGATATAAGAAATAATATAAACCTTTTTATCTTGAAATGGTTATGAATAAAAATAAATTCTGTTTTACGAAATTGTCACCTTATACAACTTTCTCAAAATTAAACCATCAACAATACTATGATATACAAAACAAAAATGACCTAAACATTGCTCTTTGTAGAACTGCCATTGTCGTAACTTATAAATAGCACACCAAAAATAATTCAAAGCAAAGAATAAATATCGTGGATTATAAAATGCTCTGATGGCCCAGAAGTCAACTCAAGTTGCGGAATAACTTTTCTCCAAATAGAATTCCTAGACTGATAAGACATGATTTATGACCGTTTATGTCCATATGAACCTCGAGATTGATTGATGTCCATATCATGGATCTCTGATATTTTTGGAACTGACATGACTGGAATTTTTGTAGCGAACATTCGTAGTTTTGGAGGTGGCTATTTATGTAAACCACACAGTGCAAATTTTTATGATGGATTTCATGATTTATTGTCTCGTTACAGTTTTTGACAACGAAATTATTGTTCCAGAAGTCTTATGAAATATGAAATTTTTATTAAAAATTAAGTAGAATATATTTACATATATTTCTTTGTGTTTATTTCACTTGTTTTTAAATGTTAGGAATATGACATAACATAGAAGATTCAATTTTACTCAGACAGCACAACTGTCTATTTAATACACTGTACAGCAGTGTGCTGGTTGGGCAACTGGATTGCAAGTGGGGGTACTTGGGTTGTGATACTTAGGACACAGGTTAGACACAGTTTTATTTACACACGCAGAAACACCGTACACACACACACACATAGCCACAGGCAATATTTAATAAATTTCTTCTTCTTCTTCATTGGCGCAACTGACCCATGGTGGTCCAACGCCTTCTGCCTATTGGAAGATTCCAAAACATGAGATGTTTTTCTTTTTACATAGTAGAATTGTAAGCTCTACGCCCAATATTCTACGGTCATATTACACCGGAATCTATGGTTTAAAATGGATTCTGAACCACTACAAACATCCGCCTGGACTCGCACTTGAAACCTGTAGCACCGACCACCAGAGGGCTAGTCCTTCTGCCATCAAGCCGCTTTTACAGATATTACGATATAAAAAATAGTATACATTTTTTGGTCTTGAAATGATTATGTATAAAAATAAATTCTGATTTACGAAGTTGTCGATGTATATAACTTTCTCGAAATTAAACCATCAACAATACTATGACATACAAAACAAAAACAAAAATGACCTACACATTGCTCTTTGTAGAACAGCCTTTGTCGTAACTTACAAATAGCACACCACAAATAATTCAAAGCAAAGAATAAATACCGTGGATTATAAAATGCTCTGATGGCCCAGAAGTCATTTCGAGTTGCGGAATAACTTTTCTCCAAATAGAATTCCTAGACTGATAAGACATGATTTATGACCGTTTATGTCCATATGAACCTCGAGATTGATTGATGTCCATATCATGGATCTCTGATTTTTTTGGAACTGACATGACTGGAATTTTTGTAGTGAACATTCGTAGTTTTGGAGGTGGTTATTTATGTAAACCACACAGTGCAAATTTTTATGATGGATTTCGTGATTTATTGTCTCATTACAGTTTTTGACAACGAAATTATTGTTGCAGAAGTGAATATGAAAAATGTTATGAAAATTGTTGCGAAAAATTGTTATGAAAAAAGAATAGGAAATTGTTTTTATATTAAGTAGAATATATGTACATATGAGGCCAGACTGCCTAGGGACTAGCGCTCTGGCGCTCGGTGCTATGGGTTTCAGGTTCGAGTCCCATGGATGATTGTATTGGCTTGGAATCTACATTAAATCCTTGGTCCAGGTCCCTTATGACAGTTGCGCGTAGGGCTGACAACCCTACACAGTAAAAACAAATCATCTCCTATCTCGAAATCTACCAGTAGGCCGACCGCCTTGGCCCATCATGGGACTGTTGCGTCACTGACGCTGATGTTGATGGTGATATTTGCATATATTTCTTTGTATTATTTCACTTGGTGTTGTTGTTTTTAAATGTTAGGAATCTAACATAACATTACCCAGACAGCAGAACTGCCTATTTGCTACAGTGTACTATAGTTTGCAGTTTGGGCAACTGGATTGTAACAGGGTGTGGTTGGGTTGAGATGCTTGATTAACAGGTTGGAGAACACACAACTGTATTTACATTACACTGCACACATATAATTAGTCACAGACAATATCTAACACATTTAAAGACATAAAATTATAGATTCGTGGAAGGATTCCAATTCTAAGCCTGAAACCCGATACTCAAGTAAGCACAGGGTGTGCGAAATATACTTCCGCGCAGAGTGAGAGTCTGTAGGCGAACTAATACACAATGCTGGGCTAAATACACTCAAGAGCCAACAGATTATGACCACCCCTACATTTTGCAATGAACCCGCCTGGATGACGTGGAAGGCACGTGATCAGGTGGAAGTGGTATTTAACTGCTGCTGGAGAGTCTGAAGAATCATTCTTTCACTTACTTCTGTGTGTGATGGGAAAGGCTGCGGATCTAAGCGACTTTGATAGAGGGCAGATTGTAATGGCTCGGAACAAGTATTTCCAAAACTGCACGACTCGTAGGTTGTTCGTGATCTACAGTTGTTAGTACTAATCAAAGTGGATGAATGATGGTGAAACCAGCAGTAGACGACATGGTGTTGAACGTCCACACGCTATCAAAGAAAAAGGTCGTCGGAGACAGTCTCGCATGGTGAAGCAAACCCGGAGCCGGACAGTGGCTCAGCTGACAGCCCAATACAATGCAGGGCCAAGTAGAATAGTATCGGAGCGCACTGTTCAGTGAACACTGTTGGATATGGGGCTACGCAGCAAACGTCCCACTCGTGTGCCTTTGCTGACCAAGCGTCATCGCCAACTGCGCCTGCGCTGGGCCCGGGAACATCGTGACTGGTCCATGGATCAGTGGGAGAGAGTTGTCTGGTCAGATGAATCACGGTTTGTCATTCATCACGCCGATGGCCGTGTCAGGATACGCCGTCTTCCAGGCGAACAGTTGCTCCCTCAATGTACAGTAGGTCATACACAGGCCGGTGGTGGCGGTATTATGCTTTGGGGGACGTTCTCCTGGGCGTCTCTGGGACCCGTGGTTGTGGTAGAGCAGACCATGAATGCTACAGGGTATCTGAACATCATTGCGGACCAGTTGTACTCTTACATGGCCTCTGTTTTTCCAGCTGGAAATGGAATGTAACAACAGGATAACGCCCCTTGTCGCAAGGTCAAAATTGTGTTGGAGTGGTTCCAGGAACATGATGCTGAATTCCAGTTAATGTCCTGGCCGCCTAAGTCACCCGATCACAATCCGATAGAACACATTTGGGATGTCCTGGGATGGCAGCTCAGAGTTCAAAGAGCACCAATTCGCAATATCTCGTATTTGCGTGACCGTTCCTTAAACATCTGGTACAATCTGTCTCTGGCCATCTACCACGGACTTGTGGCATCCATGCCAAGGCGGTTTGAAGCTGTGTTGCACGTCAAAGGTGGGCCAACTCGTTATTGACAGGTGGTCATAATGTTTTGTCTCTTGAGTGTATATTTCTTCTCGGGAAGAGAGATTGTAAAATAAATGCTCTTCAGCAGAAGCGCATGATTGCGCTGTACTGCTTTCCATACTCACAAACAGGACACACGTTATACTACAGACAATATTTAACACATTTAATTATAGATTCGTGGAAGGATTCCACTTCTAAGCCGAAAAACCGGATACTCTGTTGCGTGCAGGATGCTCGAAATATACTTTTCTCCTGATGAGAGTCTATAGGCCAATTATTACGCAGGGTTGAATTAAATATATTTCCTTTCGGAATGAGAGATTGTAAACTAAACGTTTCACAGCAGAAGGGCGTGATTGGGCTGTACTCTCTGTCGAGGGAGAGTATCGAGGTCTACTGACCATTTCTCCTGAACATCACAGGGGGAGCTCTTGCCAGTGCGTAGGATTGAGCTTTTTGTCACTCTACGGTCATTTTGTGCACACTTTCGGGTAATTAGAACCGTGACCTACAGTTTAACGGGAATTCCGAATCATTAACAAACATCCATGCCACCACCAGGATTTGAACCTGAAGCCTGTGGTACCAATGGCCAGAGCACTAGCCAATTGGCAGTAGGAGGCAGCACGTGGAGCCATTTGAATTTGGAACTAAGACCTCATTTACAGGGTGTGGCAGAAGATTTGCATAAATATATTCTATTTTGCAGATTAATCGTACCCATTCTAGGCTTAAGCATGGAAACGTGTGTCATTTGTCATGTACCGAACTGAAATCCTTCAATTTGCAAGAACATCGCATTATTCCCAAAGCCTCTGTAAACCGATATTTCCTTTTTTCTTAACTCTTTTTACATAATGATAATTTTTCTTCCTTTAGTATGGACATAAATATCATTTAAAAAAGAATGAATCGAAAACTTCCGCCATTATATGGTATTAACTGATAATTGCTTTGCTGTTAAAAATGTAATACCAAAACCCATTATCATTAAAAGGGGAAAAAATGAGTCTTTTAGTTCGTGGTAAATATCCATAAAACATTTCTTTTTTTTCAACAAAAATAACCACGAAATAGTTACCGAATCCCTGAAAAAAAAAAAGGTTTCTTTTAATTACTCAATGAGGGTTAATTGAAATTAATAGTGGAAGTAAATTGAGCTCGGAAGGTCAGTTAGACAAATGGCTTCTCTTGCTTCTTCGGAATAACTATCCATCTAAGTGTGGTTAATTAAATTGTTTCCTTGTTCAAGAGATACAGCGACTGATGGGAATCAGTTTGGTAAACACAAGCAATATTTTTTGACACAAGTAATGTGAGAATAAAGAAAATTCTTTTCTTTTCATAAGTATAACAAAACATCAAATTTCAAATATTTGTTTCGATTTTTTTTTTCTTCAAATATTTGTTTTGTCTAAGTGAGGTTAATTAAATTGTTTCCTTGTTCAATGGATATAGCAACTAATGCGAATCAGTTTGAGCTAAACACAACTATTTTTTTATGACATTATATAAAAATAATGAAACCTTCTTTCGGTTTCAAAAGTATGATAAAACATCGAATTTCATTTTCATTTTTGTTCATTTAGAAGAAGTTTTAATTTTAAAATTTCCTTAAATTGTCTATTCATAAAGTAACTATTCTTACTTTTTTAACTTATCTCACTTGATTGACAAGCAAAATCTAGACCAAGTCCAAGAACCCGTATGGTCCCATGGAATTGGGGAAACGGGGAGCAGCTTCTGTTGTGATGGAACACCCATAACACTTTTAGTCTGACTTATCTGTGTCGCTGAAAAAGGAGGGCAATGCATTTCGGGAGGACCTCTAGGGGCAACTAACCCGAAAACTCCCACCAGGTAGTCCGACTCACGTGGCAAAATGCTGAACATCCCAAACGCCCTCGAGTCTCCTTTTTTTGAAATAGTGTCATCCATATTATACACTCAAGAGCCAAAACATTATGACCACCTGTCAATAACGAGTCGGTCCACCTCTGGCGCGCAACACAGCTTCAACCCGCCTTGGCATGGATTAATACCACCACTTAATACCAGTTAAATACCACTTCCACCTGATCACGTGCCTTCCACGTCATCCAGGCGAGTTCATTGCAAAATGTAGGGGTGGTCGTAATGTTTTGGCTCTTGAGTGTATATTTCGAGATAAGAGATGTTTTCTTTTTAGGGGGTATGGCTGCCAGCTCAATGCCTTATTCTCTACAGTCATATTAGACTGGGACTACTCCCTTTTAATTTTCGATTAAAAGGGATTCCGAACCACTCCAAACATCCATGGTACCACCGGGATTCGAACTCGGCACCTGCAGCATCGAATGCCAGAATATATATTATATACTATTAAATAATAAGAAATGTTAATATACAGGGTGTTTCTTTTTGGTAGAGTTTTTTTAAGTACTCCATGTAAAAGCGTAAAGAAAATTGAAGCTAGGTCCTTGTTAAACCTCTGATTGTCAAGGAAAGATTATATTTTAATTATAGGTGGAAAACTGTGTCACAGAGCACCAGTCACTCGACCATCAGGTCCTTCAATAACTATTACCTTTATTTAATATAAAATAAAATTTTTGACAATACATATTTTCTATAGTCTCATAGAAGTCATTTATTTAGTATTTAAGCCTCATAGAAATGACATATCAGAATCACTTTTATATGAATAAATTATGGTGACTTTTAATATATTATGGTATCTTTTCTTGGAGACATTTGTTAGGATCTAAGAGGCCATTGTTTTACGAAGTATAATTGTATTTAAAACTATAGAAACTTTTATAGTTTCCAAAATCATCCTGTTAATATTTCTATTTGAACAAAAGTCTTATCATACAGTTAAATAATTTTACAATTTATAGCTTTCACATAATTTATTTTGATTTTAAGAACAAAGTAATCACAGAATTTATAAATCACAATTATTATATGAAATAAAATTCGTTTACTCAATACTGCAGATAACTTCAACAGTGGTTCACGAAGGTAAACTTCATTATGTGATCATTTAGTATAAATTTCCCTTTGATGTCAGTATAATGGTGTAATTTACCTTGCAGATGATGAGTTCATGCGTGTGTCTAGATACCTAACATAGATTGGAATAGGTAGGATATGTGTATATACGTCCATCTACTCAACACCTGTATGTTTATTTATCCAACACCTACTAAGTCAGGAAATTCGAATTGGGAAATGAACATCAATCAACGGCGTCATACCAATGTTCCACAAAGTGTGTTTGCAAACGAATTATTCTTGTTTAGAAATAAATAATAATCCGCGATAAAAGTTCTACTACTAATATTATTTAATTCATAAATATTCAAATTACAGAAATGAAACTTTACATGTGTCTGAAACTTATATTCCGGTGAACTGATTTATATACTCATTAATGTCAGATACAGTTTTTCCAAACTCTAATATCAATACTGGGATTATACTACTACACCACACTACATCACTGTACCTAGAGCTGAGTTGTCCCTTTACGGTTTGGGAATGATGTGTGTAAGAAGTCTGATTGGGTCGGTGACGCTCTGAGACAGGGAGTTAAGGCTTAAAGAGAAAGGACAACTCAGCCCTAAGCACAGTGATGTAGTGTGGTGTAGTATTAGTGGTTCGGTCTAAATAGCCCAAAGTGTGCACAAAATGATCGTTGAGCGACAAACCAAACCAAACCTGTAATTCTGTTGTTATTTATTTTTCAATTACTACTATTTTTCCGCCCTCATCTTTTTTACTGGTACATTCTATCATACTATATTCTATCACATGCTACACAGCCCTGGATAGAAGCATGAGATGTGGGGTAAAGTAAAGAAAATATGGATTCAATAGCCAAAATTCCAGACCAATAACCCTACAGGGCGTGTCTGGGACATTCTTGGGAATGTAATTGCAACTTATTTTCCATCTCTGATAAATACTCAGCGGCCAAAAATGACAGGAACGTATAAACAGCCTGATTTTCTATACAATTGACTATACCTTTATTTCCTAATTTTTTTCGGTTGTAAAGTTTGTTTCGAGCACTAGCACTGTGGTGCTCAGAACCAAACCGTAGATTCCAGCCTAATATGACTACTACACCACACCACACCACATCACTGTACCTAGAGCTGAGTTGCCTCTTTACAGTTTGGGAATGATGTGGGTGAGAAGTCTGATTGAGGTCTGTGACGCTCTACGATCAACTAAGACAGGGACCTACGGCTTAAAGTGGATTCCGAACCACACCTCCATGCACCGCCGGTATTCGAACCCGAAACCTGTAGTACTGAGCGCCAGAGCGCTAGCCACTCGGCCATCAGGCCTCAATATAATATGACTGTAGAACATTGGACGTAGGGTTGACAACCCTACCCCGTAAATAGAAGATACATCTACTGTCTTCGAAATCTGCCAATAGACAGACTGCTTTGGCCACTATGGGGTTGTTGAGCCTGTCTTCTCTTGAAGAAGATTATATGCATATTAAATGCAGTCAAATAAAAATTCTTTTCATAAAAAGTATTTTGGTTACGACACGTTCAACCGATTTATTTTGTTTAAAAAATTTCTTGGAGTTAATTATTCTTAATTTATTATTACCATTTTTATTTTGAAAAGTTTTAGTTAAAAATAGAATAATACAACAATATCCTGTGTTATCTAAATGCAAATCCTTATTATCATTAAATGAGTTTTATTTTTAAACTCTCTGAATCGCCTAACATAATCTCAAAAGTGATAACATTTATTGATCATTTTACATAGAAATTTATCGCTAATCCAAATATGAAAGAAATTACTTAAGCATAAACTCCTTGTGATCAATTTACAAATTAGAGGCGATTAAGCTTTCAATTTTCATGCATTCATATTGTATAAAATTTGCTTAAATGCTTAAAAGCTAAAGTTACATGTTTCACACTAACCGAAGCTTCCTCTTTATTTCTGCAAGGATTACGTTTAGGTAAACGAGGTTTGAAAATATAATCCTGGATGAAAAGCTATACATTCGATTAATTTATTCTATAAATATATTCTATAAATTTTACTTTTAGATTCACAAATTTAATTATGAACACTTATATACACAGGATATCCTAAAATTCACTCAAGAAGTGGTACTTTTAATAGAAGTTACAAGAGGAGTAATATGTATATATAACATTAGGATTTATAATATAATTTTATTAGTGTCCTTTAAAAAGTAGGTCTGTAAGGCGACTTGTGTACTCTAGTATACTACTTGACTCTATTACTCTATTATCTTTATCATTTTCACACATTCCCATGTTAGGCCAAGGCCGTCTGCCTGTTGGCAGATTTCTAGATAGGAGATGTTTGGTTGTTAAGGGGTAGGGTTGTCAGCTCTACTCCTAATGCTTTACAGTAACATTAGACCGGAATCTACTTTTTAAAGTTAATTTTGGACCCGAAACCTGTGGCACCGAGCAGCACCAGAACGCTTGTCACTCGGCCATCAGGTCTTGTACAGAAATGTATATTATACAGAAATACAAAAGTTATGTTTAGTTTCGATCACACTGAATCAAATTACAGCGAGCATGTTAAATCAAATAAAGTTGAAGCTTTAGCTCTAGAGTCTGACTTCTATGGACTATTAGATCGTCGTTGTTGCAGTAGGCATCGTCAAGTTTGGTAACTTCATAACTATCGAAAGGGTGGACTGATTGTGATATACAAGTAGATTAAGGGTAATTATTAAGTTATTATTATTATGGTTTATTATTAAGTTATAGCTTAATAATAAGCTATAACTCATGCCTTTAATTCATAACTGTGATCATAACTCTCCTTATAACTTAACCAATTGGCTAGACACAGATTCGAATCTTGGCGGTGGCATGGATATTTGCTAGTGGTTCGGAATCCACGTTAAACTGTAAGTCCCGATCTAATTAGCTTAAAGTGTGCACAAAATAGAGCGATAAAACAAAACAAAACCCTTATAATTTAAAGTCGTTTTTCTCATAAGGATATGACACAAGTGATTCATCACTAAGAACAAGTAATATAAAAAAAAAATTTAAGTCAATTTTTCCTTTTTTTTCACTCTATTGCAGAAAGTCTTTTATAAATAATTTTCATTCATTTTTTTAAGTTTATCTGGCGCCATCTATTGGTAGATATATGCAACTTAAATCTAAAACAACTAAATTAATGAATGAATTAATATTTGAATAAACTGTATTAACATCCAGTGCCATCCACTACAAGTTCAAAAAAATGCATTTGGATGAATAAAAAGTGTTTAATTAACGATTTAAAATTTGAACAAGATATATATAGGGAGAGTGTGAGCTAATAGAAGGAATTGAAAAAGAAGCCAGGCACACGAATTTCTCGACTATGGTTACGAATCGAAATACACGTGCACGCGATTAGGATATTCAGTTATTTCTATACGTGTATAGCCGTTTATCTGGTTTTATAAGATACGGGTCTAATCTTAGGCTCTAGTAAAATCCAGACTGTAGGTACCATGCATGCATAGTTGCGATAAAAGAAGAGTGCCTCCGAGAGATTTGTGGGCCTCTTTAATTGCCAGAATCTAGAGAATATTTAGGTCAGAGGAAACCGTATTATCGAACATTGACCGTAGTTTGTTTCGCTCTGATATGTATTTTTTCCTGAAATTTTCTTATTTGTTCTGAAGATCCTTCGGGAAATTTTATTTTGTTATAAAATTCTGATATTTTTTATAAAAGAAAGCAATTGTTTTTTCTAAACAATAATTGCATACATCTGTAAAGTTTGGTTAATTAATGTAGATTATATCACCATTAGTTTTTATGCATTTTTGGTATTATTTATTAAATTTTTAATGTTATAATAAAAAGAAATATTTAGGGAATCTGAATACACAGTGTCTAGTTATTTATTTTATAGGTTACAATTGAAGGAAAAAAATCTTGGAAAGCACATAAAATATACTAATGAGACTACAAGTGAGACTTCTACCTACGGATGCTCCATCACAACAGAAGCTGTTCCTTTCCCGCCATCCATCAGTAGATTACACATGAGATGTCCGTTCCGTACAGCAGGACACTGAGAATTAGACACAAAAGCATATTTGTAGTAGATTCGACATCCCTCAGGTTTTATCATGAAGAGATCTTATGCACTGCGCCCACCAAGGCTCTGAAAGAATCCCCCCAAGAATGGACCCTGGGGTTTCGAATATTTCTTCTCGACACAATAGAAGGATATTCCAGCTGAAAGATTATCAAGGCCAGCATGTTTTGAACTAGTCTGAAACACAATGCACTGTCAGCTAGGCTGATCCATTCCGTCTTGAAATATATATCTAAATTAAAATCTAAATCTTAATTTAAATAATAATTTTTTATTTCCAATAACAAGTTCACAGAACGACAGATATCAGAAAAAAGATAAATAAATACAAAGACCAAGATAGAAACAAATGACATCAGTTAATCCAAGAACTAAGTCTGGCAATGCAACAACGCTTCCATCAAGAAACAGGAGGCAGCGCAGAACTGGAAGCAAGGTGAGACATATCCAATTTTTTCTGGTTATCACACAGGAAACAGAGAGGGTCAGGAGTCAGTTTAAATCTGTGAAGATGCTTGCGAGAGACAATCGTGGCCACAGAAAAGCTGTAACAATGCCACCAATTTTTCTCTAGGCTATTCAGGAATATCACGAATAGAATCGAACCAAATTCGCTTGTGACTGTATCTAGCGGCAACATCCACAAAGCAGTAGCCTCCAAGGGTTTTTTTTTAATTATCCTCTCTCTTGTTTTGGGACAATCTACCTGCATTCCACTGCAGAACTCTAAGAAATCCCCACTGAGAGCCAGACTAAAGGTTGTATTTGTAAGACCATTTTGCCGTATCAGACGTTGCCGGAGTGCACCACGAGGAGGTAGATCTACATTTCACTACATTTAAATAATCATTGAAAATCTAAATTTTACCAACTTTTCTAAGTCATCATTATCCCAAATAATTTAAGTTAAATTATATTAAACAGCCAGTTATAACGACAATCTTTAATTATTTCTGAATTTAAAACGAAATCGAATGAATTTCTTAATAATCCAAGTAAAATATAAAACTTTCTCTGCATGTCATAGTTAAATAATCTTCAAATGACAACTACTTGGAAATTCCGTTCTCAACTTTTAGGAATTCTCGATTATTTTCGAAGTTTAATTATTATTTCAGACTGACTGTTAAGATTTAATCAGAAAGAGAGAGTTGAAAACGGCTGTCGATTTCGATTAATTTAGATGCAGGCTCTAATGGACAAAGAGAAGATTAGTTGAGTCATTGAAATTTGTATTTTACGCGATTGTAAAATAGAATTTTCGTGCTGCGATTGATTTAGCGCGCTTTTAAAACTTTTAATTAATCTGTGTAATTAAGCGCGAATCTATCATTTGACACATCTTAAATGATTTCGTTCCAACTTCGCGAAATCAATTCTTCTCAGTAGAAGGAGACAGGACTGAATTTCCGAAGTGTCTTAAATTATTTGTATTGTCAAATAATAGGAGTATATAATATAATAGGAGTATTTGTTATTCCAAATTAATTTTTGTAAATCGATAATTTGGAGTTTGAAATGAAACTATCTTTTACTCCATCTCGTTTTTAAAATGTGTAATGATAAATAAAGTTATTTTGATTGAAGTAAATGCAAAATAACACAGTTTGTAGCTTAAATGGTTTATTAACAATATGTACGTGTCTAATCCTCAGTGCCCTCAGTGGACATCCTATGAGCAATCTACTCATGGATGGATGAAAAGGGGCAAATTTTGTTGTGATGTAGCACCTGTAGATATATGTCCGATTTGTCTCCGTGTAGCTGAAAAAGGAGGGTAGTGCCTATCGAGAGGACTACTCTGCATTTGCATATCGTATGGGAGAAAACTTGGAAAACTTCCACCAGGTAGTCCGACTAGCGAGGTAAGATGCTGAACATCCCAAACGTCATCGAGTCTGCTCGTGTTTTGAAAAAGTGTCTACAATAAAGCCAACAGCGGATTGAACCTCAGCTACAATGCTCATGTCGCCACTGAGCCACGAGTCGGGTATTAACAAGATAAATGATATTAAGAAAGAACATAACTATTTTAAAATTTGGTAATAATATTATTATGATGCAGTCCAACTGGCTAGCGCTCTGGCCTGTGGTACTACAGGATTAGTTATAATAGTTTAAAACATGTCGCATCGACATCAGGCTGTCTGGTTAGAGTCTCACTCACGCTTATTGTGGGGTAGTTTGTTCTTCTCACCTCACCCATCGGTGGGTTGTTCCTGATATATACAAGTAAAACAAAAGACATAACGAAAGGCACCGAAAATTTAACATCAACAACAAATGTGAGCAGTTAACGTGCAGGAGAAATCAAATTTGAATCCACTGACCCGGTATGCAACAAAAGGTGGTAGATCATTAGATTCATTCCATTTACATTACATTGCATTCCATTTAAATAATCATTGAAATTCAAAATTTTAATAACTTTTCAATGCAATCAATATGCCAAATAATTCAATGTAAGTTATATTAAACAGCCATTTATAAAGACATTCTTTAATTCTTTCCGAATTTAAAATGAAATCGAATGAGTTTCTTAATTATCTAGGCAAAGTATAGAACTTTCTCTGCATGTCATAGTTAAATAACCTTCAAATGACAACTACTTGGAAATTCCGTTCTCAACTTGTGAGAATCCCCGATTATTTTCAAAGTTTAATTATTATTTCAGACAGTCGGCTAAGTTTTAATCACAAAGAGAGACTCGAAAACAGCGATCGATTTTGATTAATTTAGACGAAGGCTCTAATGAACAAACAGAAGAGTAGTTGAGTCATTGAAATTTATATTTTACGCGACTGTGAAATAGAATTTTCACGGTGCGATTGATTTTGCGCACTTTTAAAAGTTTTAATTAATCTGTGTAATTAAGAGCGAATATATCATTTGACATGTCTTAAATGGTTTCGTTCGATCTTCGCGAAATCGATTCTCGTTAGTAAAAGGACACAATATTGTATTACCGAAGAATCTTAAATTATTTGTATTGCCAAATAATAGGAGTATAGTATTATTCCTTTTACAAAAATAAAATTTTAGTTATTGTTCTAAATTAATTTTTCTAAATCATTATTTTGTAGTTTGTGGAGAAAATATCTTTCACTAAATTAATTTCATTTTTAAAAAGTTATTTTGTCGGTAGTAAATACAAAATAACAAAATGTGTAGCTTAAATTGTTGATTAACAAAATGTGATGTCTAATTCTCAGTGTTCTGTAGTGTGGACGGACATACCATGAGTAGTCTACTCAAGGATAGATGGAAAGGGGCAGCTTCTGTTGTGATGGAGCACTCGTCGATAGAAGTCTGATTTGGCACAATGTTGTGGAAGAAGGAGTGAAATGTCTTCTGGGAAGAATACCGGTATTTGCATATCGTATTAAAGAGAGCCGGAAAAACTCCCACCACTAGTACTAATGATGTAGGATGCTGAACATCCCTAACGCCATCAAGTCTTCTGGTGTTTTGAAACAGTATCTAGAACGTATGTGGATTGCGGATTGAACCTCAGCTACAATGCGCATGTTGCCAATGAGCCACGGGTCAGGCATTAATAAAATAAATGATGATATGCTACGTGAGTAACGTCGTGGCAATCCTTATGGCATAAAAGAACACGTTCTAAGTATTTGCCAGATGCATAGAAAAAAATGATTGAAAATCTGAAGTTTAATAATTTTCAATATCATCAATATCCCATATAATTGAACGTAAATTATATCAAACAGCCAGTTATAACGGCATTCTTTAATTCTTTCTGAATTTAAAATTAAATCGGATGAGTTTCTTAATTATCCAGGTGAAGTATCGAACTTTCTCTGCATGTCATAGTTAAACAGTTTTCAAGTGACAACTACTTGAAAATTCCGCTCGAAACTTTTGAGAATCCCCGATTATTTTCGAAGTTTAATTATTACTTCAGACTGTCTGTTAAGATTTAATCACGAAGACAGATTTGAAAACGGCTGTCGATTTTGATTAATTTAGATGCAAGCTTTAATGGACAAACAGAAGTTGAGTCATTGAAATGTATATTTTACGCGATTTTGAAATAGATTTTTTCCGCTGCGATTGATTTAGCGCGCTTATAAAATTTTTAATTAATCTGTGTTATTAATCGCGAATCTATCATTTGACACATCTTAAATGATTTCGTTACAACTTCGCGAAATCGGTTCTTATTAGTAAAATTAGACGGGACTGAGTTTCGGAAGCGTCTTAATTTATTTGTATTGTCAAATAACAGGAGTGTAGTATTTATTCCTTATTCAACAGTAAATTTTCAGTTTTTTTTTACAAAATTAGTTTTAGTAACTCATCATTTTGGAGTTTAAAGTAAAAATATCTTTTATTACGTTAATTTCATTTTTAAAATTTGCAATGATAAATAAAGTTATTTTATCTGTGGAAAATACAAAATAACACAGTATGTAGCTCCAATGGGTAATTAACAAAATGTGTGCAGAGGAAGTTAGATACTTTATTTGGATAATTAAGAAATTCATTCGACTTCAAACGACATTTTAATTTCAGAAAGAATTTAATAAAATCATTATGACTGACTGTTTAATATAACCTATCAAAATCCTCAGTGTCCTGTAGTGTGGGAACGCACATCCCATGGATAATCTACTCATGGATGGATGGAAAGGGGCAGCTTCTGTTGTGATGGAGCACAAGCATTCTGTGTTGGTAGAACTCTGACATGGCTCCATGTCGCTGAATAAGGAGAGCAGTGCCTTCTGGGAGGATTACTTCGCATTTGCATATCGTATGAAAAAAATTCAGAAAAATTCCCAAACGGTAGTCCGACTAATGAGGCAAGAGGCTGAACATCCCAAATGTCATCGAGTTGCCTTTTTTTTTGAAGCTGTGTCAACAATAAAGCCAACAGCGGATGGGACCTCAGTTCTCATGCTCACCAGCGGTGCATGCTACCACTGAGCCACGAGTAGGGCATTAACAAAGTAATTGAGGATATTAAGAAACAACAAAACTATTTTAAAATTTTGGCAATAATATTATAATGATTAAATTCAATTGGCTAGTGCTCTGGCCTTTGGTACCACAGGCTTCAAATTTGATTCCTGGAAATAGCATGGATATTTGTGAGGGGTTCGGAATCCACGTTAAACTGTAGGTTTCTGTCTAATTAGCCCAAAGTGTGCGCAAAAGGACATTAGAGCGACAAACCAAACCAGGCCGATCTTGAAAATCAAAATTGAAATCCAAATTTTAATTCAAATAATGATTAAAAATCTGAGCTTTAATAACTTCTCAAAGTCATCAAAATCCCAAAGAACTGAACGAAAATTTTATCAAACAGCCAGTTATAACGGAATTTTTTAATTCTTTCCTGAATTTAAAATGAAATCGGAGGAATTTCTTAATTATTCAGGTATGGTATCGAACTTTCTTTGCATGTCACAGTTAAATAGCCTTCAAATGATAACTGCTTGGAAATTACGTTCGCAACTTTGAGCATCCTCGATTATTTTCGAAGTTTAATTATTATTTCAAACTGTCAGCTAAGTTTTAATCACAAAGAGAGATTTGAGAACAGCGTTCGAGTTTGATTAATTTGGACTCAAGTTCTAATGGACAAACAGAAGATTAGTTGAGTCATTGAAATTTGTATTTTACTCGATTGCGAAAAATAATTTTCATACTGCGATTGATTTAGAGAGCTTTTAAAACTTTTAATTAATCTGTGCAATTAAGCGCGAATCTATCATTTGACACATCTTAAATGATTTCGTTCCAACTTCGCGAAATCAATTCTTGTTAGTAAAAGGAGACTGGACTGAATTTCCAAAGTGTCTTAAATTATTTGTATTGTCAAATAATTAGAGTACAGCGTTATTTAATTTTCAACAATTTAAATTCAGTTTTTTTTTTTCAAATTATTTTTTGTAAATCGTCATTTTAGAGTTTGAAGTGAAAATATCTTTTACTACATTAATTTCATTTTTAAAATTAGCAATAAAGAATAAAGTTATTTTGTCTGCAGTAAATAGAAAATAACACTTTGTAGCTTGAATGGTTAATTAACAAAGTGTACGTGTCTAATTCTCAGTGTCCAGCAGTGCGGTGCGCACATCCTATGAACAATCTATTCATGGATGGGTGGAAAGAGGCAGCTTCTGTTGTGATGGAGAACCCAAGTCTGATTTGGCACCGTGTCCCTGAAGAAGTAGTGCAATGCTTTAAGGGAGGGATACCCGGTTATTTGCATATCATATGGGAGAGAACCAGAAGCCTCCCACCAGGTAGTCCGACCAATGTAAGATGCTCAAAATCACAAACACCATCGAATGTCTCTTTTTTGAAACACTGTCTACACTAAAGTTCGGATTCAAGCTCAGCTCTAATGTTCATCAGCGGCGCATGTTACCACTGAATCAAGTGTCAGTCATTGCCGAAATAAATGATCAGACATTAAGAAACAATAAAACTCTTTTAAAATTTTGATAATAATATTATTATGATTCAGTCCAACTGGCTAGAGCTGTAGACTTTGGAAACATAGGCTTCAGATTCGAATCCTGGAAATCGCATGAATATTTGTTAGTGGTTCGGAATCCCCCTTAAACTGTAGTTCCCTGTATAATTAGTTCAAAGTGTGTACAAAATGACAGTAAAGCGTCAAATCAAAGCAGGCCGATCTTGAAAAATTAAAATTGAAATCCAAATTTTAATTAAAATAATCATTGAAAATCTGAAGTTTAATAACTTTTCAACGTCATCAATATCCCAAATAATTGAACGTAAAATTTATTAAACAGTCAGTTATATTGAATTTCTTTAATCCTTTCTTGAATTTAAAATGAAATCGGATGAATTTCTTAATTATCCAGGTAAAGTATCGAACTTTCTCTGCATGTCACAGTTAAATAGCCTTCAAATGACAACTACTTGGAAATTCCGTTCGCATCTTTTGAGAATCCACGATTATTTTTAAAGTTTAATTATTATTTCAGACTATCTGCTAAGTTTTAATCACAAAGAGAGATTTGAAAACAGCGGTCGATTTTGATTAATTAAGACGCAAGCCTTAATAGACAAACAGTAGATTAGTTGAGTCATTGAAATGTGTATTTTACGCGATGTGAAATAGAATTTCCATGCTGCGATTGATTTAACGCCCTTTTAAAAGTTTTAATTAATCTGTGTAATTAAGCGCGAATATATCATTTGACACATCTTAAATTATTTTCTTCCAATTCTTGAAATCGATTTTTGTTAGTAAAAGGAGACAGGATTGTATTACAGGAGCGTCTTAAATTATTTGTATTACCAAATAATAGTATATAATATTAATCCTAGTATTAATCCTTTTTTAACAATAAAATTTGATTTTTTTTTTTTTCGAATTAATTTTTGTGAATCATTATTTTGGAGTTTGAAGTAAAAATATCTTACTATGTTAATCTCATTTCTAAAATTTCCAATGATAAATAAAGTTATTTTGTCTACAGTAAATAAAAAATAACATTGTATGTAGCTTAAATGGTTAATTAATAAAATGTACATGTTAATTCTCAGTGTCTTTCCTTCCGGTGTGGACGTCCTATGCGCAATCTACTCATGTATGGATAGAAAGGGGCCGCTTCAGTTGTGATGGAGCACCCTTAGATAGAAGTCTGATTTGCCATCGTGTCGCTGAAGAAGTAGGGTGATGCCTTCCCGGAGGAATACCCGGCATTTGCATATCGTCGGGGAGAGAACCCAGAAGACTTCCACCAGGTAGTCCTATTAACGAGGTAAGATGATGAACATGACAAACGCCATCAAGTCCCCTTGTTTTTGGTACAGTGTTAGCGCAGAATAATGACATCAGCTGCGCATGTTGCCTCTGAGCCACGAGTCGGGCATTAACAAAATAAATGATGATATTAAGAAGCAAAACTATTTTAAATTTTTAGTAATAATATTATTATGATTCGATCCAATTGGCTAGCGTTTTGACAATTTGGTACCACAGGCTTCAGGTATGAATCCTGGAAATTTCATGGATGTTTGTTAGGGGTTCGGAATCCACGTTAAACTATAGATCCCTGTCTAATTAGCCCTCAGTGTGCACAAAGTGACTTTAGAGCGACATTGTTTTCGAAGTTTAATTATTATTTCAGACGGTCTGCTAAGGTTTAATCACGAAGAGAGATTTGAAAACAGCGGTCGATTTTGATTAATTTAGACGCAAGCTCTGATGGAGAAAACAGAAGATTAGTTCAGTCATTGAAATTTGTATTTTACTCGATTGTGAAATAGAATTTTCGTGCTGCAATTGATTTAGCGCACTTTTAAAAGTTTTAATTAATCTGTGTAATTAAGAGCGAATATATCATTTGACACGCCTTAAATGACTTCCTTCCAACTTCGAGAAATCGATTCTTATTTGTAAAAGGAGACAGGACTGTATTTCCGAAGCGTCTTAATTTATTTGTATTGCCAAATAATAGGAATATAGTATTATTCCTTTTTGAACAAAAAATTCATTTCTTTTTTTAAATCATTTTTTATAAATCATTATTTTATAGTTGGAAGTAAAAATACCTTTTAATATATTAATTTTATTTTTAAAATTTATAATGGCAAATAACGGACCTTGATGACCGAGTGACTGGCGCTCGGTGCCGCAGGTTTCTAGTTTCCGCGCTGGTGGTGTTATGGATATTTGTAGTGGTTCGGAAACCACTTTAAATCGTAGATCCCTGTCTTAAATGACTATAGAACGTTTGGCGTAAGGTTGACGTCCCTACCTCCTGTCTCAAAATCCGTCAGTAGTCAGATGGCATTGACCCACCACGGGACCGTTGCGTCTATCAAGAAGACATATTTGATTTTGAATTTTCACTTTTGAGAAGTTTGACATGCCTTTAACACAGAAAACTGAGTGAATTTAAAATATTTATAAATTAGTACATTTTATGTAATTTTTTTCAAAATATCCCCCATAAAACTCTTTATATCATAGAATCCATAACTATTGCCTTTTTTTAACATTGGGTGATATTAGGCCTCATGACGAAGGGAGTTCAACATTATCCAAGGATGTGGCAGCAAATGGATGTAATGACAAATGTGACTCATCCTTGTGTGCCCGCATCACCGATGCTGTTCAGGCGGCTTCTTAACTCGATCCTTGACTCTCAGAGCCCACTCAGGGGACCGCGACTGGGCATCTTTCCTCTTCTAGGCACTCTAGCACTCCATTAGGGGGGCAGCTCACTCTCTCTGTGCTAATTTGCTTCTCACCCTCCACCTTCTGTCTTTCAGTCGATTCCTCTTCCATTCTCCTCGTCGTGTCACCAACACCTTTGTTTTTATGTCTTTTTAGACCACCCACCCTTCACTTATTATTCGCTGAATTTTATTAGTAAGTCCACCCTTGTGCCTATATGCCTTTTCATTGGGGGAGGGGTGAATTCCGACTCTAAATGGACGAAGAGGCGGCAATTCCTTTTTGTACATTTTTTTTTCAAAACAACATATCCGTCTCCAATAGAGAGCAAAGATACCCCATATATACATATTTAAGCACAGATAATTAAAGTCTTAGCTGCCTTGATAAACTGCCGCTCTTGACCATCTGGCCTTTTAAAGTTTCGCATGGCCCCCGCCTATTAAAACACCGCCCAGAGATATCACTTTCAGCCGTAGTTGTGGCAAACGACCTACAACCACAAGAAACTGGCCATCTATTAGAACAGATCGGATTCGCATACGGTAAGGGCTAGCGACCATCACATATACCCTTCCAAGGGACACACATACAATATACTATCACAACATGCGAATAATATAAAAATTATATATAATTTTACTTTAATTTTACGCAGCCTGATGATCATTTGGCTATAGCATTGGTACCACAAGCTTCAGGTTTATAGTAAATCCTGATGGTGGCATGGATTTTTGTTGGTTGTTCGGAATCCACGTTAAATTATTGGTCCCGGTCTAATTAGCCCAACGTGTGCATAAAATGACCGTAGAGCGCCAAACCAAACAGAAAACAATACCCATAATTTTATGGAAAAAAATAGAATAATACACATTTATAATTTAGAAAAATCGGATAATTTTGGTGTTTTGTTTTTCGAATAGTTACTAATGATTCAATGAATAATTCAAATCAATAAAACTCATAAGACATCAATAATCCTACAAACAAGGGGACTGATGTCTGAGTGACTAACGCTCTGGCACTCGGTATCCCTGGCTTCGAGTCCCAGCTGTGCCATGGATGTTTGTAGTGGTTCGAAATCCATTATAAACCGTAGGTCCCTGTCTAACATGATCGTAGAGTGTTAGCGGGAGTATTGTTATTCCACCTCCGTGGCTTATCTTCAAGCTACACGCTCCTCTGAGTAATGTTAAGTGAGTAATGTCGGTGCAACCCTTATGGTATAAAAGAAAACTGTCTAAATATTTGCCAGCTGCATTAGAAAAAAAATAATAATCCTATAAGAAAATATCAGTAAAAATTTGTTTTGCCTTTTAATTAAATTTAAATAAACTGAGTGCAAGTTAAAATTTTTATGAGTAACTTAATCCCATGCTAGTAAATTGTTATATTCAAATAATAAATTGCTTGATTATTCGCATCTAAATAATCTGTAGAATTGGATTAAATTTAGAATACTAAACCGAAAATTGAGTCTGCTATGCTTTAGAACATCCATGCAGCCAATACATTAAAGTTAATCAGCGCTTTATGAAATATACTATTCTGTCATAAAAAGACAAACGATTATTTGATTCACCTAGAATCGTAATTAAGTCATATAAATTAATTAATATAAAATATGGTTAAATAAATTCCATAAAAATTAACTTCCACAATGATTTTCACTCACAACAAAATCGTTTCCAAATAAAGACGATTCATGAACTTGCCTTGGGGGGGGGAGGCTGCAATAACACAGATTCCGATACGGCTAATTCAAATCTCCGAATGCCACTTTAAAAGGACTGTGGGACATATTTTAATTAAAACCGGACTGTGCCAAACATTTAATAGAAAATCAATGTGCAAGAGTGTGCAATTAGGGGCAAAAATACTTCCTCCCACATATCGATTCGAAATCGCTGCACCCCTCCAGACCAGAAGAAAGTTTTCAAAAGACGGTCGGAGCTGAGTTGTAAAGCAGCTGCTGGCAATTATGAAGAATGAAGTTGTTTTTCATTTGAGAAGTTATAGTTTTACACTTTTCAAGCTAAATTTATTGAAGAAATATTTATTCTATATATAGTTTGGTTTATTTTTAAAAAAAATATAAATTTTGGATCGCTATTTAAATTCGAAATATAGAGGTGTTTTTGTTTAAAAATTAAACATTTGTTTTGAAGTTTTTATTATTTAATCATAAGATTTTTAACTATTATAATTTATAAAATTAGTTATTAAGACATGAGGCCTGATGGTTGAGTGGCTAGCTCTCTGGCTGTCTGCACCACAGGTTTCGGGTTCGTGTCCCGGCGGTGAAATGGATGTTTGTAGTGGTTCGAAATCCATTATAAACCATAGGTGCCGGTCTAACATGATCGTAGAGCGTTGTGGACGTATTGTTACTTTGCATCCGTAGCTTATCTTCAAGCTACACGCATCCATTGGTTAAAGTTAAGTGAGTAACGTCGATGCAGGCCTTATGACAAAAAAGACAGCTGTCAAAGTATTTGCCAGCTGCATTAGAAAAAAAAAATCGTATAAAACAAATATGAGTAAAAATCCGTTTGTTTTTTAAGTAATTTAAATATACTTAGTGTAAGTTAACATTTTTATGAGTAAATTAAAAATAATTCGTTTTTAATTGTAATAAATTGATGGAATACAAATAATAAATTGCTTAATAATTCGTATTTAACTAATTTGAATAATTGGATTAAATTTATAATATTTAACAGAATACTGAGTAAATGTCTTTAGAACATCCATGCATCCAATACATTAAAGTTAATGATCGTTTAAGAAATATAATATTCTCTCTTAAAAAGACAAACGACTATTTGATTCATGTAGAATCATAATCAAGACATATAAATTAATTAATATGAAATAGGGTAAACAAATTCCATAAAACTTAACTTCCACAATGATTTTTACTCACAACGAAATCATTTCCAAATAAAGACGATTCATGAACTTGCATTGGGGGAAGGGGGAGGCTACAATAACATAGATTTCGATTGGCCAATTCAAATCTCCGGTTGGAACTTTTAAAAGACTGTGGGACATCTTTTAATTAAAACCGGACTGTGCCAAACATTTAATAGAAAATCAATGTGCAAGAGTGTGCAATTAGGAGCAAAAATACTTCCTCCCACATATCGATTCGAAATCGCTGCAGACCAGAAGAAAGTTTGCAAAAGACGGTCGGAGCTGAGTTGTAAAGGAGCTGCTGCCGGCAATTATGAAGAATGAAACTGGAGGACTAACTTTTATAATTTTATCATTGATTATCAAAGGGGTATGCGTAAATGTTTAACGAACAGTGAAGTAGTTTTTCATTTGCGAATTTTTAGTTTTACACTTTTCAAGCTAAATTTATTGAAGAAATATTTATTTCATATATAGTTTGGTTTATTTTTGAAAAAAATACCGATTTTGGATCGTTATTTAAATTAGAAATACTACGTCGAAATACTAAGTCTTGTTTTGATGTTTTTATTAGTTAATCATTAGAATTTTGACTATGTATATTTTATAAAATTAGTTATTAAAATAATATAATATAAGCAAAACATAATATAGAAAAAGTGTAGGATTTGGGGATTCGTTAGTAATAATATATTTATTGTTCAATGCTATAGTAATACATCTATTTTTTTAAAACTCAAACGTATTTAAAACACTTTAAATGAAATTTTGAAAATATTATTTTCAGCTAGTATTTCAAAAGCATTATTATTTTTATTTATTTTATTTCGTTATAATTTATATTAGTTATAGTTATTTAAATAATTTCAGGCCATTTGCAAAATAGATGTATGGCACCTGCTGGATCTAGAAATCAAGAAACATAAAACTTCAAGTAAAGACCACCTCAAACGTTTACTCTTGCAAGAGTGGCACAAACTTCCCAACAGTACAACAAAGACCTTAGTTTCCTCTATGAGAAATAGATTACAAGCTGTTATAGATGCAGAAGGTATGCATACAAAGTATTAAACATATACTGATTTTGTTTTCGCTCATAATTTTGTCAATTTCATAATTTTGCGAATACTTTTTTTATCGTGTAAATTTTGGATTTTCTCGTAGATTTTGACTAAGAAAATATTTAAATGAAAATTTCGTTATATTTGTTTGTCTTTTCTCCTTCTGTAATCGCTATGTTAAACTAAAATTTGTAAACATACTTTGTTAGCAAATATGATCATTTATAGGCAATTGCCAATACTTTTTTATCCACTGTATATCGATTCGAAATCGCTGCAGAACAGAAGAAAGTTTTCAAAAGACGGTCGGAGCTGAGTTGTAGAGGTGCTGCTTGCAATTATGAAGAATGAAATTGGAGGACTAACTTTTATAATTTTATCATTGATTATCAAAGGGAGATGCGTAAATGTTTAACGAGTAGCAAAGTTGATTTTCATTTATAAAGTTTTATTTTTAAACTCTTCAAACTAAATTTATTGAAGACATATTTATTTTAAATACAGTATGTTGTATTTTTGAAGAAAATATAGATTTTTGGTTGGTTATTTAAATTCGAAATATAGAGGCGTTTTTTTTAAAAAAAATTAATTGTGCAATTTTAAGTCTTGTTTTGAAGGTTTTGTAATTTAACCATTTAAGTTTCCACTATGTATAATTTATAAAATTAGTTATTAAAGCATTATATTTATCCATTGAATTCATCTGGTCCTCAGGACATGTTGGTATTACAGAAAAGGAACTAGCCAATTCTATCGCAAAATCTGTAGCAGGTACAATAATATTTCATTGGATATCCCCAGAAAATCTCACATTTCAATAAAAAAAGAATGCACAGAAAAAAGCAACAGAACAATGGATGGGTAGCAATCATGCTCAGGAGTTCAGTCATTTGAACCTTCTCACAGATTTTTTTTCTAATCATCGAAAAGAAAACAGTTACCTCATCATATCATTAAACATCTTTTTGAACAATACAAAAATGAATATTGGAAAGATGGGATCATTTTAGCCTCCGACGCCTCTAAGACTTAACATTCAATAAAAGTCATTAATTCTTTTTTACAAGAATCTTTATCAGCACAGATTTCAAATTACAATAGTATTTTCACAGGTATCAATACTATTTCCCTTTCGCTCCTCTTAACCCTGTCAACTTATGTCTTTTCATCTCATAAATATATAATCCTCACAGACAGTCTATCAATTCTTCTGGCGTTACAGAATTGTAATATTCATTTCTATCGTATCATCCAGTTTCTTGGCAATAAACTGCAAGATCTTTGCAATAGCATTTTATCTATCAAATTCATGTGGTCCCCAGAACATGTTGGCATTACAGAAAATGAACTAGCCGATTCTGTCACAAAATCTGCAACAGATAAAATAATATTTCACTGAATATCACAGGAAAATCACAAATTTCAACAAAAAAAAAAAAAAAAAAAAAAAAAAAAAAAAAAGCACAGATAAAAGCAACAGTGGATGGGTGGCAAATCTGCTCAGGAATTTAGTCATTCCAATAGTATTAAACCTTCTCACAGACTTTTCCTTAATCAACGAAATGGAGATATTCTTATATCCAGATTTCCAACAAAGACATATTCTAGCAATGCTAAACTCCATAGAAGATTTGGTCTGACTTTATCTCCATTCTGCCCTTTTTTCAAAACTCTGGAAACAGTTGAACACCATTTGAACCAATGCATAAAATTTGTAGCAGGACGACATAAATTGCAAAATGCTTTTGGATGTTGAGTTCTGTCTTACTCTTGGATATTTTATGTATATCAGAGGACGCTTATTAGAAGACAACAACGATACTTTAAATTTCGTAAACCTGTAAGCTACGGAAAACCCCGCGTTTTCTTTCTGGGGTTATTATTTTTTCCCCTTTTTATTTCAAGTACTAATTGAACTTCATATATTCTAATCATCGTTCAACTGTTAAAATGTTATGATCTATTTGACCTGTAATATTCTCTCATAAAAAGACAAACGATTATTTGATTTATTTAGAATCGTAATCAAGACATACTATAAATTAATTAATATGAAATATGGTAAACAAATTCCATAAAAATTAACTTCCACAATGATTTTAACTCACAACGAAATCATTTCCAAATAAAGACGATTCATGAACTTGCATTGGGGGGGAGGCTGCAATAACATAGATTTCGATTGGCCAATTCAAATCTCCGGTTGGAACTTTTAAAAGACTGTGGGACATCTTTTAATTAAAACCGGACTGTGCCAAACATTTAATAGAAAATCAATGTGCAAGAGTGTGCAATTAGGAGCAAAAATACTTCCTCCCACATATCGATTCGAAATCGCTGCAGACCAGAAGAAAGTTTGCAAAAGACGGTCGGAGCTGAGTTGTAAAGGAGCTGCTGCCGGCAATTATGAAGAATGAAACTGGAGGACTAACTTTTATAATTTTATCATTGATTATCAAAAGGGTATGCGTAAATGTTTAACGAACAGTGAAGTAGTTTCTCATTTGCGAATTTTTAGTTTTACACTTTTCAAGCTAAATTTATTGAAGAAATATTTATTTCATATATAGTTTGGTTTATTTTTGAAGAAAATACCGATTTTGGATCGTTATTTAAATTAGAAATACTATGTCGAAATACTAAGTCTTGTTTTGATGTTTTTATTAGTTAATCATTAGAATTTTGACTATGTATATTTTATAAAATTAGTTATTAAAATAATATAAGCAAAACATAATATAGAAAAAGTGTAGGATTTGGGGATTCGTTAGTAAACGTTCAGGGGGGGAGGATGCAATAACATAGATTCCGATACAGCTAATTCAAATCTCCGAATGGCACTTTTAAAGGACTGTGGGACATCTTTTAAAGGGGCTATCTTTTAAACGGACATCTTAGGGGCAAAAATACTTCCTCCGACATATCGATTCGAAATAGCTACAGACCAGAAGAAACTTTGCAAAAGACGGGCGGAGCTGAGTTGTAGAGGAGCTGCTGGCAATTATGAAGAATGAAATTGGAGGACTAACTTTTATAATTTTATCATTGATTGTCAAAGGGATATGCTTAAATGTTTAACGAATTTTCATTTGCAAATTTTTATTTTTACACATTTTAAGATAAATTTATTGAAGAAATATTTATTTTATATACAGTTTCTGAAGAGTTTATTTTTAAAGAAAATATAGATTTTGGATAGTTATTTAAATTTGAAATATGGAGGCATTTTTGTTAAAATATTAAAGTCTTGTGTTGAAATTTTTATTATTTTATCATAATATTTTTAACTATTATATTTTAAAAAATTAATTATTAAGATATGGGGCCTGACGGCTGAATGGCTAGCGCTGTGGTGCTCGGTGCCACAGGTTACCGGTTCGAGTCCCGGCGGTGCCATACATGCTTATAGTGGTTCGAAATCCCTTTAAACAATAGGTTGCGGTCTAACATGATCGTAGAGCGTTGCGGGAGGTTATTGTTACTCCGCGTCCGTGGCTTATCTTCAAGTTACACGCATCCCCTAAGTGAGTAACGTCAGTGCAGCCCATATGGCATAAAAGACGACTGTTTAAGTATTTGCCAGCTGCATTAAAAAATAATCTTATAAGCAAATATGAAGGAAAACCCGTTTTGCTTTTTAATTAAATTTAAATAAACTCAGTGTGTGAGTTAACATTTTTATAAGCAAGTTAAAAAAGAATTCCTTTTTAATGCTAATAAATTGACGGAATACAAGTAATGAATTGTTTAATTATTGGCATCAGAAGAATTGGATTAAATTTATAATATTAAATCAAATACTGAGTAAAAGTCTTTAGAACATCCTTGCAAGCAATACATTAAAGTTAATGATCGCTTTATAAGATATAATATTCTCTCATAAAAAGACAAACGATTATTTGAATCGGTTACAATCCTAATTAAGACATATAAATTAATTAAAATAAAATATGGTAAATGAATTCCATAAAAATCAACTTTCATAATGGTTTTCACTCACAGCAAAATAGTTTCCCCAATAAAGACGATTCATGAACTTGCCTTGGGGGGGGATGCAATAACATAGATTCCGATAAGGCTAATTCAACTCTCCGAATGCCCCTTTTAAAGGACTGTGGGACATCGTTTAATTAAAGCTGGACCGGGCCAAACATTTAATAGAAAATCAATGTGCAAGAGTGTGCAATTAGGGGTAAAAATACTTCCTCCGTCATATCGATTCGAAATCGCTGCAGACCAGAAGAAAAGTTTTCAAAAGACGGTCGGAGCTGAGTTGTAGAGGAGCTGCTGGCAATTATGAAGAATGAAACTGGAGGACTAACTTCTATAATTTTATCATTGATTATCAAAGTGATACACATAAATGTTTAACGAACAGCAAAGTTGCTTTTCATTTGCAAAGTTTAATTTTTAAACTTTTCAAGCTAAATGTATTGAAGAAATATTTATTTTATATACAGTTTGGTTTATTCTTTAAAAGAAATTATAGAGTTTGGATCGTTATTTAAATTTGAAATATTGAGGCGTTTTTGTTAAAATATTAAAGACTTGTTTTGAAGTTTTTATTATTTAATCATAAGATTTTTAACTATTATATTTTATAAAATTAATTTTTAAGACATGGGGCCAGATGGCTGAGTGACCAGCGCTCTGGCACTCTGTACTACAGGTTTTAGATTCGAGCCCCGGAGGTGCCATGAATGATTGTAGGGGTTCGGAGTTCACTTTAAACAGTAGGTCCCGATCTAACATGATCGTAGAGCGTTGCGGGGGGATTGTTACCCCGCGTCCGTAGCTTATCATCAACTTACACACATCCCCTGGGTAATGTTAAGTGAGTAACGTCAATAGAACCTTATGGCATAAAAGACAACTGTCTACGTATTTGCCAGCTGCATTGAAGAAAAAATAATCCTATAAGCAAATAGGAGTAAAAATCGTTTTTGATTTTTAATTAAATTGAAATAAACAGAGTGTGAATTAAACATTTTTATGAGTAGGTTAAAAACACTCCCTTTTTAGTGCTAATAAATTAACGAAATTCAAATAATAAATTACTTAATTATTCGCATCTAAATAATCTGTAGAATTGGATTAAATTTAGAATATTAGACCGAATACTGAATAAAAGTCTTTAGACCTTCCATGTAGCCAATACTTTAGAGTTAATGATCTCTTTATGTAATATAATATTCTTTCATAAAAAGACGAACGATTATTTGATTCGGTTAGAATCGTAATTAAGACATATAAATTAATTAAAATGAAATATGGTAAATAAATTCCATAAAAATTAACTTCCACAATGATTTTCACTCACAACAAAATCGTTTCCAAATAAAGACGATTCATGACCTTGCATTGGGGGGGAGGGGATGCAATAACATAGATTCCGATACGGCTAATTCAAATTTAGGGAACACTTTTAAAGGACTGTGGGACATATTTTAATTAAATCTATACTGTGCCAAATATTTAATCGAAAATCAATGTGCAGGAGTGTGCAATTAGGAGCAAAAATACTTCCTCCGACATATCGATTCGAAATCGCTGCAGACCAGAAGAAAGTTTTCAAAAGACTGTCGGAGCTGAGTTGTAGAGGAGCTGCTGGCAATTATGAAGAATGAAATTGGAGGACGTACTAACTTTTATAATTTTATCATTGATTATCAAAGGGATATGCGTAAATGTCTAACGAAAGGCAAAGTTTTATTTTTACACTTTTCAAGCTGAATTTATTGAAGAAATATTTATTTTATGCACAGTTTGGTTTATTTTTAAAAATTTTTTTTTATAGATTTTGGATCGTTATTTAAATTCAAAATATAGAGGCTTTTTTGTTAAGAAAATTAAAGTATTGTTTTGAAGTTTTATTATTTAATCATAGAGGTTTCAATTCTGTAAAAGTTTTCAAATTGCAATAGTATTTTCACAGGAGAAGCCCTTGCACTCCTTTTAACTCTTTCAACTTATGCTCTTTCATCTCATAAATATATAATCCTCACAGACAATCTATCAGTTCTTCTGACGTTACAGAATTGTAATATTCGTTCCAACCGTATCATCCAGTTTCTTGGCAACAAACTGCACGATCTTTGTAATAGCATTATTACAGAAAATGAACTAGCCGATTCTCTCGTAAAATCTGCACCATATAAAATAATATTTCATTGGATATCCCTGGAAGATCTCACATTTCAACAAAAAAAGACAGCACAGATAAAAGCAACAGAGCATAGGATGGGTGGCAAATATGCTCAGGAATGCAGTCGCTTGAATAGTATTAAACTTTCTAGTAGAATTTTTCCTAATCATCGAAAAGAATACATTCTTATATCCAGATTTCGCACAAAGACATATCCTAGCAATGCTAATCTCTATAGGTTTGGTCTGTCTTTATCTCCATTATGCCCGATCTGCAAAACTCCGGAAACAGTTGAACAAATTTTGTTCCAATGCATAAAATATGTAGCCGCATGAAATAAACTGCAAAGAGTTTTTGTATATAGAGTTCTTTCTTACTCTTGGATATTTGATATGTCAGAGGATGCTTATTATAAGACAACAACGTTACTTCAATTTCTACGAAAAGTTTCATCACCCTGTGAACTATGGGGTACCCCACTTTTTCTTTCTGGAGTTATTATTTCTTTTACACTTTTTATTTCAAGTACTATTGTACTCCATACTAGTTGTACTCTAATCATCGTTTTACTGTTAAAATGATATGATCTATTTGATCTAAAGTTTTATCTATTTCTTCCTTTTTCAAATTTAGTCTTTTTATTTATATTATTTTGGTTACTACAAAGTACGAGCTACATTTTTCATATTTTAAAAGGAATTTGTAAGCCGTTAAAAGGCAATACTTCAAGAATTTCGAATTTTAGAGTGGTTACGTTATAAAGGTCAAATACTTTTACCTGTTGTATTTTCAAAAAAGCAGTTGGATAAGAGATAAAGCAGCATCAGAGAGCATATATCTCAAAGTACCAAGTCAAGTCAACTCATTATAAGGAAAAGTGTAAGATGTGATTATTTTTTAGTAATAATACATTTATTTTCAGAGCTATAGTAATGTATTTTTTAAACTTAAACGTATTTAAAACACTTGAAATTAAATTTCGCAAAAATTATTTTCAACTGGTGTTCAAAAAATACTATTTTTCTTATTCATTTTATTTCGTTATCAAAAATGTCTGATTGGAATCAAATTCAGAGAATGATAATTTTAATAATTTCAGACCATTTACAAAATAGATGTATGTAAGACTGTTAAGAAGTTATAAGAAAATAAAATAAACGCCTGAAGGTAATATTAAAAAAATTCTTATTATTTAAATTATTACGTGAATTTATTTTTCAGCATTATTCAAACAAATAATTTTACTTAAAAATGTTTTTAATAGAACATTTTGGATTAGATTAAACGTAATTGTTATTAAAAAATGAATTATTCACGTTTTTAAATTTTACTTAGTAGAGAGACTTTTGAGTAGCGCTCGGATGGTCACTGTCTCAGGTTTCGGGTTCGAATTCCGGTGGTGCCATGGAAGTTTGTAGTGGTTCGGAATCCACTTTAAACTATAGGTCCCGGTCTCATTTGATTGCAGAGCATTGGGAGTAGGGCTGACAACCCTACCGCGTAAACGTCTTCTGTCTCGAAATCTGCCAGTAGGCAGACGGCCTTGGCCCACTGTGGAGCTGTTGCGGCAATGAAGAAAATTATTTTTGTAAATTAATGTTAAAAAAATCCCCAAATTCAAATGTGATTCCTTATTAAAATATTTACAGTACGGTCCGTTCTTAGAACAGCCATAGGACTTTAAATAAACCAAAAAAGTGTAGATTTAATATAATCCGAGAAAAATTTCATGGTTAGTTTGTATTAACATGTTGTAATAGAGAAAATTTTAATTCACGAAATAGATACATGTAAATAAAAAAAAAGCGAATTCTTGAATTAACAATGTCAAAAATACAATGTTTGTAATGATTAAAATACGTGTTACCTAAAAACAACTTAAACAAATATTTAGTAAGTTTTTTGCTTTCCAAATAAATATGCAATGAATACAATATATTCAGTTATGTGAAACAAGCAAATATTTGGTCTAATAATTTTTAAATAAAGCTAAGTTAATTTTTATCTACTGAATATTCTACATGATTTATTTTTTTCTCACGTGTTTTGCAAAACAAATTAAGGACGAACAGGTGCATTTCAAAACCTTGAATTTTACGAATCTTTCAAAATGTTATCAAAAAAACTTCTTTGTTTGAATTTTATTTGATTAAACATGCGTAAGCTAAATGTGCAACGCTTACAACGTATAAAATTTTTAATTTAAGAATTCTGTAAGACCGTAGGCATATTATATACAAAAGATTTATTATTAGAAAACTCTAGTGTCTTGTATGATAAATTTGACGGAAACTGATATCATAGAAGAAGCGATGCCATGAGATAGAATCCATTTTTACAAAAGGTTATAGTATGGCAGTTTAAAGAAAACTAAAATGGCGATAGATATGGCGATAAATTTACTTTAAGTAGCCAATTTAATTTCATAACGGCAACGAAGAAAGGCCAAAAAAGTTTTATAGCGCTTTCTTTGAATTCATCATTTTGATAGAGAATGCAAATTATAAACTGCATTTAAATTGCTACTAATTTGATGGAAACTATTTAAGGTGTATGGTATGCGAAGTCACAATTGTTGAATTATAGTAACACTGAAATCTGACTTATAGATATACAACTTTATAATTTTGGTTTAATGTTCAGTTACAGTTACTAAAAATTCGAGTAATACAATGGTAATTATATCATGTGTAAAAAAATACGTTTTCAGAACAAGGAAATCATTAATTTGGTATTACTTCAATTTATTTGGTTTATAAATACTTATTATTACTTATTATTAAATATATTAACTTGGTTTGTAAATACTTTTTGAAGATGTAATTGTCTTTTACAATTATGATTCCTGATTTAATAAAACAAGAAAGATGATTCTTATGATGATTCAGATTATGATTCTTGATTTAATAAAACAATGAGGATTCAGATTCGGATTCTTGATTTAATAAAAATTGATGATTCTTATGATGATTCAGATTCAGATTAGTCTGTAATTTTTTGTATTTTTTCAACTTATCATACTTTTTATAATTTATAAAAATTTTTAGTAAGCAACATTTTTTCTTACTTTGAATTCTTAAATATAAAACCTTAAATTAATTTAAGAAGTCTTATTTCTTAGTTTTTAAATATATAATATAAAATATTAAATTTGTTTCAAAATGATGAGGTATTTTATTGCGTTATGCAATATAAAATGATTCTTGATTTAATAGAACAGAAATTATGATTCTTATAATGATTCAGATTAAGATTTAATAAAACAGAAATGATGTTTCAGATTCTTTTCAGATTTAATAAAACAGAAATTATGATTATGAGGATTCAGATTCTTGATTTAATAAAACCGAAATGATGATTTTTATGATGATTCAGATTCTTGATTTAATAAAATAGAAATGATGATTCAGATTATGATTCTTGATTTAATAAAACAGAAATGATGATTCAGATTATGATTCTTGATTTAATAAAACAATGATGATACAGATTATGATTCTTGATTTAATAAACAATGATGATTCTTATGAGGATTCAGATTATGATTCTTGATTTAATATACAATGACGATTCTTATGATGATTCAGATGATGATTAGTCTGTAACTTTTTGTATTTTTTCAATTTATCATACTTTTTATAATTTATAAAACTTTTTAGCAAGTAACATTTTTATTTTTTCTTACTTTTAATCCAGATTCTTGATTTAATAGAACAGAAATGATGATTCAGAATCCTATTATTGAGTTAATAAAACAGAAATAATGATTATGATGATTCAGATATAGACTCAGATTCTTGATTTAATAAAACAGAAACGATGATTTTTATGATGATTCAGATTCTTGTTTTAATAAAACAGAAAGGATGATTCAGATTCAAATTATTGATTTAATAAAACAGAAATGAGAATTCTTATGATGATTCAAATTTAGATTCGTGATTTAATAAAGCAGAAAAAATAGGAAAATTTATGATATATTTCGCTTTTAATCATAGAATATAATTGATTATTTGTGGAATTAATGACATACATAAACTTTTATTAACGCATTCACAAAATAACCAATTTTTTTACTATTTATTTCATGAAAAAATAAAAATTACCATTTACCTTGGCAGAATAACTAATTAGTTTCTTCAGCTAATTAGCTTTTTCAGATAATTACAATGTAGACAAATTTGCTAATTCTTTTCTTTGTAGCTAATTGCACATATTTGCGAATTCTTTTGCAAATGCATCTATACATTATTTGTAAAAAAAAATCAGAACAACAATTGCTAATTTTCCAATCCATTAAAAATTTATCTTTTGAACCATCATTGTTTATGATTGCATCTTTTTTTTTAAAGCAAATGTTTAGGTGGATGAAATCAGGTATATTTTAGGATTGCTAAAACATTAGAATTTAGAAATAGAATTCTTTTTCTTATACCAATTCAGGAGAAAGAGAAAAGAAAAAAAAGCCAAGTTTAAAGCAGCAATCACTTAGCTTACCATCTAACCATTAGTAAAACAAACATTCTGCACTTAAGTTATCTGTCAAGTGAATCTCAGCCACTATTTCAGTACTTCCTCACTCTCTATTTGCCCATTCAATAAGATTTTTAGCCGTGAAACTAAATTGTACATTAAAATAAAAATAAATACCAAATGTATATTTCAATCCTGAAGAAATGTATTGAATTAAAATCATTTTAGTTTACTTAACTTTTGTATTAAATGTATGAAACTGCAAAGTTTGAAAACTAACTTTCAAATTTCGATAAAAATGTTGAACATTCAATATTTTCTAATCTCCAAGAAGAAAAAAAAAACAATTGATATTGACAAAACATTTCCTCTTGTTACTATTTTTTCTTTTACAATGTATCACATATAATCAATGGTGTCCAACTTCACCAGTTTGTTTTAATTTTTCAATTTTAGTGCTGTTGTGGTTTGATGTATAAAAAATATTTAAATCAATATATTAAAACTGAAATACAATATGTTCTGCTATACATTATTATACAATTTGTTCTGCTATACCCTATTATACAGTTTGTTATGCTATATACTGAACTGCTTGTTTCGAAACTCAGTCAACTATGCTGAATAGAAAGCTACCACTTCCATGGCGAGGATAGCACAACAAATCTGTTAGGTCAGTGGTAGTCAATCTGGTACCTACCGCCCACTAGTGGACTTTCCAGCTTTTATGGTGAGCTGTAGGGATTTTGTCCGATTCTGAAGCACTTTCCTTTTCATTTTAATTTAATTTACTTTTAAAAAATTCCATTTATCTGTGTCAGTTAAAAACAAAGAATGATGTCTTTTATTTGGCAGACATCTTTTTTTATGACTTTGGTAAATATTTACTTGACTTGTGTATTAAATGTATCAAAATGCAAAGTTCGAAAACTAACTTTCACATTTTGATAAAAATGTTGAACTGGAATATGTGCCAGCCAATCTCCAAGAAGAAAAAAAAAAAACTTAAGTATTGACAAAACATTTCCTTTTGTTACTATTTTTTTCTTTTACAAATTAGCAGATATAATCTATATTGTCCAACTTCAGCAAACAGTTTGTTTTAATTTAGCAATTTTAGTGGTTTAGTTTAGTGTAGTGGTTTGATGTATACAAAAAAATTAAATCAATATATTAAAGCTGAAATACAGTTTGCTCTCTAAACACTGCAATACAGTTTGTTCTACTATATACTGAACTGCTTGTTTCGAATCTCAGTCAACGATGCCGAATCGAAAGCTACTATGTCTATGGCGAGGATGGCATGATAAATCTATTGGGTTAGAACAGTGGTAGTGTGGGTATTACCTTCCACTAGTGGGCGTTCCAGCTTTTATGATGGGCAGTAGGGATTTTGTTTGATACTGAAGCATTTTCCTTTTCATTTTAATTTGACTTGCATTTTTTGAATGTAATAATGAGACCAATCTATGTCAACAGTTAAGAACAATAAATAATGATGCCTTTTTAAAAATATTTAAATCAATATATTAAAACTGAAATACAATGTTGAATTTCTGAACTACTTGTTTTGAAACTCGACTGAGTGTCGAAACTATGGTGCACTGTATCTATGGCGAGGATGGCACCATAAATCTGTTGGGTTAGGACAGTGGTAGTCAATTTTATCCCTACCAGCCAATTTTATACCTACCCTATTTTAGCCGTTCCAGATTTTATGGTGGGAGATAGGGATTTTTTCCGATACTGAAGCATTTTCTTTTCATTTTAATTGACTTAAAATTTGCCTTTCATCCTGATGCAGCTCGATCATATGAGACCGAAAACTACGGCTTAAAGCGGATTCCTAACTACTACAAACATCCATGGCATCGCCCGTATTTGAACCCTAAACCTGTAGGATTGACCGCCATAGCACTAGCCACTCGGCCACCACGCCCCACATCTGCGAAATATTCATCCGTAGTTGTGAGAAGAAACTGAATCTGCTCTGGGCCCAAATCCGAACACCAATGAAAAAACAGTCGTTGTGACGCCATCTAATTTAAATATAAACCATCAACTCGGAAGAAAAATGAAAAGAGATACTGAATCGGGAAGAATGTCAGGGCTGAATCTGTTTCCTCAAAAAACTATGCATTGAAACTGAGAATTCCGTTTTTGTTTTGAATAAGAACAGTAAAGAATTTATTGTCCAGAATGTAGCATTAATTTTTTCATGAGAGTTAGAACCACAATACATTTTTATTTTGAAGAAAGGATTACAAATATTTCATTTTTATTCACAACAATTAAATAATTATTTATTAAATTGACATAATCTCAGTTTTAAAATTGTGTTCAATTTAAAAAAATAATAAGTAAACTATGATGCATTAAATGATTTTCAAGCATGAGTATTCGTAACTACATGATATCACAATTTGTTGTTTGTTCATTGATCATTTCACATGGGACTACAATAGATTTGAGCTTTGCGTCAATTGTGGTGGCAAAATATGGTCATTGAATAACAAGCGATCTGTGAATCACCTTGGACATTGAAAAAATTACTGGCCCGACTCTTGGCTCAATGGCAACCTCCACTGGTGAGCATTAGAGCGGAGGTACAGTCAGCTGGCGGCTTTGTTATAGACACTGTTTCAAAAAACGAGGAGATGCGATGGCGTTGGGGATGTTCAGCAGCTTGCCATCTTGTTAGTCGGACTACTACGGTGGTTGTCCCTTTACAGTTTATGAATGATGTGGGTGAGAGAAGTTTGACTGGTCTCCGCGACGCTCCATTACAGTCATATGAACCGTGACCTACGGCTTAAAGTGGATTCCGCACCACTACAAACGCCCATGGCCCTATCGGGCCTGGAACCCAAAACATGTGCCACCGAGCGCCAGAACGCTAGGCCATGCGGCCATTCAGGTGCTTGTTAGTCGAACTACCTGGTAGGAGTTTTTCGGGTTTTCTCCCATACGATACTCAAAAGAGGGGCAGTTCCCCCTAAAACTCCCCCCGGTAGGCACTGCCCTCCTTCTTCCGTAATACTCAGCCGAGTCAGACTTCTATTAATGATGCTCCATCACAACAGAAGTTCCTCCGTTTCCTTCCCTCCATGAGAATACACGGGTTCATGGCCTTGGTCTAGACGTTGCTGTCTACCAAGTGGTATAAGAAAATAAAAACTGCCGTATCTATATTGTATGCTTGGTAGCAAATGATGAGGTTAAATTTTGGCTGTAAGTTTAAAAAAGTAATGAATACAAAATATCAATGCAGTTTAATTAAAGATAATATAAAGATAATTAATAAAATAAAGATAATTAATAAAATAAAGATAATTAATAAAAGATAAAATAAAGATAATTAATAAAAGATAAAATAAAGATAATTAATAAAAGATATCAGTATAGTTTACGAATTTAAAAACAAAGAAAATAAAAAACAATACTATTTGCAAAATATTTAATGCAATATTTATACGATGCTTCAGATTATAAATTAAATACACTGAAGTGACAAAAGTCATGGGATAGCAATATGCAAATTTTCAGATGGCAGTAGCATCGCGTAGAACAGGTATAAATGCGCAGTGCTTTCGCAGAGCTTTCATTTCTGTTCAAGTTATTCATGTGAAGAGGTTTTGACGTGATGATGACCGCACGACGGGAATTAATAGACTTTGAACGCCGAATGTTAGTTGGAGCTAGACGCATGGGTCATGCCATTTCGGAAATCGTTAGGGAATTCAACATTCCCAGATCCACTGTGTCAAGAGTGTGCCGAGAGTATGGAATTTCAGGCATAACGTCCCACCATGGACAGCGCAGTGGTCGACCGCCTGCACTTAACGACCGAGACCTACGACGTCTGCAAAGAGTCGTAAATTCTAACAGACAAGCAACACTGCGTCAAATAACCGCAGAAATCAATGTGGGACGTACAAGGGACTTGTCTATTAGAACTGTGCGGAGAAATTTGGCTTTCTTGGGCTATTCCAGCAGAAGACCGACTCGAGTGCCTTTACTGACAGAACGACATCGCTTGCAGCGACTCTCGTGGGCACGTGAGCATATCGGTTGGTCCCTAGATGAATGGAAAACCGTGGCCTGGTCCGATGAGTCACGATTTCAGTTGGTAAGAGCTGATGATAGAGTTCGAGTGTGGCGCAGACCCCACGAAGCCATGGACCCAAACTGTCAGCAAGGCACTGTTCAAGCTGGTGGTGGCTCCGTAATGGTGTGGGCTGTTTTTTCATGGCATGGACTTGGTCCTCTGGTGCGACTGGACCGAACATTGACTGGAAATGCTTATGTTCAGCTACTTGGAGATCACTTGCAGCCATTCATGGACTTCATGTACCCAAACAACGATGGGATTTTTATGGATGACAATGCGCCATGTCACCGGGCCACAACTGTTCGCGATTGGTTTGAAGAACATTCTGGACAATTCCAACGAATGATCTGGCCACCTAGATCGCCCGACATGAATCCCATCGAGCATTTATGGGACATCATCGAGAGGTCTGTTCATGCCCAAAATCCTGCACCATCAACGCTTTCACAATTATGGACGTCTATCGAGACAGCATGGCTCAATATTCCTGCAGAAGACTTCCTACGACTTGTTGAGTCCATGCCACGTCAAGTTGCTGCACTTCGCCGGGCGAAAGGAGGGCCGACACGATATTAAGAGGTATTCCATGACTTTTGTCACTTCAGTGTATATATATATATATAAACGGAACAAGATAAACAAACAAGTTATTAAATATATATTTGAGAAAATCGATATAACTTTCAAAAATAATTATGTAATTGTTTCTATTTTTATTTGCTATTATTTATTGATTAATAAATCAATCAATAGCTAATATCATTAAAGAAAGTTTTTTTTTGTTAAAGATATCACTAAGTAGAACTTACCAGGAAGATGTTCCAATTTAATATTTATTTCAATAATAAATGTGAATATAATACAAATTTTGGCGATATTAATTTATTTCTGTTTAATAAAAACAGAATATTTTTAATAAGCAAAATAAAAACAAAATCATTTAAAATTTTTTAACCAACTTGTGACATTATTATTTTTTATTTTTTCCCTTTCCATTATACTAAAAAAAAAAAATATGAAAAATATGTAAAAAAATATGAAACTTTAATACTACAGCATCAAAAGAACAAGGAAATATCCTATTCAATAAAAACCATTTCAAGCATTCACTTTTTCTGTAAAGAAAAAGAGAAAATCACGTACAACACACTGCCATCTATCGGCGATGTGTGGAACTACGTCGTAAAACCTGTGATCTGTCTTCGATTCGGCTATTTCGCCCGCCAGTAATGCCAGGCACTGCGAAGGGTAGAACCGAAAATCGTCTGCCGTGGAACATTTCGTCTCAGCGGCCGGCAAACTTTCCAAAAGTTTCCATTTTTCGTAGCTGTCAGCGATGTCGTAGTTTTCTAGTTACTAACGAAGTTACTGAATTTTTTTCGTGATTTATAAACATTCTTTTTCTTCTGTAAACAAATAATATAAGTGAGTTTAGAAAAAACTTTTTGAGATTTCGAACGGTGATTCAACTTCAAGCTGTTGAGAGGATCATCTATCAGTTGGTGATTGAAGTTTTAAGGTAATGGACTTTTTTTCCCTTTTTCTTTTGATAAGGTTAACAAGTTTATTATTATTACTTATTTATTTATTTATAATATAATTATCGGCGTAAATAAGGAAGTGTTTAAGAATTATTTTACTGTTATTGGTTTATTAGTAAAAAATAAGGAAGTCGTATCTTTAAAAATATTTCTTTAAACGTGAACACGATATTTAAAAGTATTTGGCACTAAATGCCTCCTTATTTAAAAATGAAAATCTGTAAATATTTAAAAACAATTGGCACTGAATGCATCCTTATTTAAAAACTCGAATTTTGTAGATATTTAAAAATTCGAATTTTGTAGATATTTAAAAACAATTGGTCAACAAATCCTTATTTAAAAATCAAATTTTGTAGATATTTAAAAACAATTGGCACTGAATGCATCTTTATTTAAAAATTCGAATTTTATGGATATTTAAAAACAATTGGCACTGAATGCATCCTTATTTAAAAATTCGAATTTTATGGATATTTAAAAACAATTGGCACTGAATGCGTCCTTATTTAAAAATTCCGAATTTTATAATCTATGTGAATTAATAGAATCACTGACATTAAAACTCTTTCTTAAATTGAAAATGGTCGTGACAACTATTTTTTATCAATATAATTAATACATTTTTGTTAGAATATATATTTTTACTAACGAAATAATGATGTTTTTTGAAGATTAGAGTCATAATTTTCGAAATCAGACATAATAGTTTTTAAGTGAAGTTTTTATGAAGGAATCCCAATATTGAAAAGTTTTATTGATTTGTTATATAACTTTTTTCCGAAACTTTTAAATACTTTCATTGTTATTTTATAATTTAAAATAGTTAATATTAGAATAAAACTTTAAAATATTATTTGTTCTTTCTAGTAAACTTTATACTTATCATGTTGGTGTCATTTTAATTCAATTTTTGCTTGAATATTAGTTTTATTTTAAAAGGTAATAATATAATTTAAATATACCTATTAAATTTCGTTAAAGCAGTGTACCGTTTATTTAAAAAAAGCATTTTGATTCGATATTACTTCATCACCGCTTTAAAATTAAAAATGATTAAAAGATCATTTAATTAAAGAACATTATTAATTAATTTAAATTAATTTAATTGAGTTAATAACAACAACACTATTTAAATCTATAAATAATTTGAAATTGCAAAAACTAAGAATTCTAATTTTAACAATGAAAAGTAAATTAAAATGAAATGTTCTAATATCACGAAAAATTTATTTTCATAAACTAATTTAATATTGAACTAAATATGATATTTACAAAATATCATTCTTGAAAATAGAACTGAAAAAGAATTGAAAAATGTCATTAAAAATCATTGAAAATAGAATTGAAAAATGTTTTTAGAAACAAAATTGTTTTTTCAGTTTTTAATTTTTAAATGAAATAAAAATTTTCTAAGAAAATTTTGTGTTATTGTATTAACAAGTTTTTATTTCAAAAGTGATTGAATATATTGTACTTTAGCTGTTGATCCATTTCATATTTTGTATAAACTTCCACCATAAACTCAGTTGCGTTAACAACAAATTCAAAATTTGATTAATATACTAAATAAAAGATGTAATTTCAGTTTAGCTAAAAATTTTCCTATTTTTTTGTAGCTGTAACTTCTAAATAAATATTTAAAAAATATTCAGTGTTTCCAAGCTTGTTATGTAGTTTTATATTACAAAATGTGTACCAATATAGATGAAAATTTTTTCGTTAAGTAAATCAGTAAAAATGTTATTCTTTAGTGAATTTTAAAAATAAAAATATCAATTCTTTCCTACAGAAACCAAGAAAAGATATATCAAATATATTTTTAAATGTAGAATACTTTTCTTTATTAACATATCTAAATTTTTTTACCTAGATCTCTATTTTTTTAAAATTATTTTTCAAAATTTTGTTTTTAATATAAATCCATTTTTAAGTGGAAATTCTTGAAAATTTTAGATATTATATTTCATAAAATATTTCGAAATTAAAAAAAAAGTGTATATAATACTAATCGCTAATTTTAGGTGATCTAAAACTTTTATAAGCATTTAAAAATATAGCCAACTGCGATCAACTAAAAATCTTATCACCGTTTTAACTACTTCTATTGTATAGTAAACTTTTGTAATAAGTCAATCTTTTAAAAAAATTATACGTCATTTCACCCGAATTAAATCAATTAATGTATAAAATTTAGAGTATTATTTTTATACAGTATATCTTTATTATGAATTGACAATCGAAATAATTTTTCAAAACGAATTTTAAAAATATATTTGTATACATCTGATAAATTAAAAACTTATTTCTTTTTTTCATAACAAATTGTTTTTAACTATCTGCATTAATTTCCGTGTTTAAGTGCTGAACTCCATTAATGTTAGTGTTTTATAAAATATAGCCAACTGCGATCAACCAAAAATCACTTCGATCACATTTGGGCTACTCCTGTTGTATAAATATTTTAATAGGCCATATAAAAAATCATTCTTTTTTAAAAGTTACACGCCAGTTCAATAAAATTAAATCAATTATTGTATTAAATTTAGTGTATTATTTTAATTATACATCTCTTTATTATGAACTATTCTTTCAAAATGAATTTTAAAAATACATTTGTATATCTGATTAATTAATTCAAAACTTATTCCTTTTTTCATATAAATTTTTATTAATTATCTGCATTAATTTGCATGTTTAAGTGTTCAACTCCATTACTGTTAGTCGGTGTGCCATCTCGTTGTAAGTGTGATTAACACCTGTTCTTCTCGTTTTAAAAGAAAGATTATCATTCTACTTGAGCGTCTTCAAGATATGCTCTCAGTGCTTTTTGCGATAATAAAAAAAAAAAAAAAAAAAAAGAAGAAAAAAACAATGGTAGAAAAAAAGAAAGATTGAAGAGGTTGCTTAGTGACCTATTAAATTGTTATGTTATGAAGCACGTTTTTTTTTTTTCTTTTCATATTTATCGGTGAAGGCCGAGCGGATGTTCTTTCATTTCTCTCATCTTACGCTGAAAGTTGTTTTGTGAATGAATTTAGGGATTCCATTGTAAATAGGTATTTATTCGAAATTTTATAAATAGTTTTTAATTATGTTAAAAATTATTTTTTATGTCATCTACTTGACAAACGTCACTTTTTGTTGTTCATAAGCATGCCCCAATGAGTGCTAAAGTAGTATCCACAATGATTGAAATTGGTCTGTGATTTATATTTCATTCGTTGCTTTGAAATTGTTTCATATATCCGTATATAGCCTGTTGGCCAATTAGCTAGCGCTCTGGCCTTTGGTACCACAGGCTTCAGGTTGTAATCATGGCGGTGGCATGGAGGTTTGTTAGTGGTTCGGAATCCACGTTAAACTGTCTAATTAGCCTAAAGTGTGCACAAAATGATCGTAGAGCGACAGACCAAACCATATCCATTCTATTTGGTTGGATTTTCCGGGTTTTTTTCCTTAACAAATAAATGCACGCAGTTACTTGTTTCTTTTTGTGGGTGTAGTGTAACTGTTCTACATCTTGTGCCCTAGGAACATAAAAATGTCACAATTTCATTATAACAATTACGAATGACTACTAAAAGTCAACGTTAACTAATTATTGATAACAAACATAATCTTCTTCTACAATGGCGTAACAATACCATGATGGGCCAAGGTCGTCAGCCTACTGGCAGATTCCGAATCATGCGTTTTCTTTTCACGGGGTACGGTTGTCTGCCCTGATATTATTAAAAGTCAACATTAGCCAAGTAACAACAACAAACATTTTTCTACTTCTGCACTAGCGCAATAACCCCTTGCCTTTTACGGTGTAATATTATCAAACCTACGCCCAACGTTCTATAGTCATATTAGACAGGGGACCTACTGTCTATAGTGGATTCTAAACCACTACAAGCATCCATGTCATCGCTGGGACCCGAATCCGAAACTTATGTCACCGAGCGCCAGAACGGTATAACAAACATATGTCATTAAATTTAAAAAATAAGTTATTATTAATCATTATTAGTGTTATGAATCTATAAAAAATTATTGTATTTTGTTTTTGTTAGGATTTTTATTTCCAGTTATTATTTTAATATAAAATAATAAAAAAATTTCTGTAGTCTTGATAAGGATTTCTACAGCTCAATATGTAATTAAAGAACGCCATTTTGTTTTTAATATATTTCTTTTCTTTAATTTTTAATTAAAAATTATGAATTGAGTATGCATATTAATAATAAGTTATACACATACAATTGAAATCAAAAACATATCTTGCATTTAGGAAACAATATTGTTAAGTGTGAGTTTCAGGGCGTACAGTTATCTACCCAAACAACTTATCTCTTTATTGCTGTTTCTTTTGTATGGCTTCTAAAGTATTTCAAGGATAAATTAGTTGGAGTTCAACAAACACGAATGGGAACAAAGTTCTTTGCAACAAAACGTTATATTTGCTGTTAAAATATGGAAGTTCTTTATGATTTTGAATACTACGATAATGTCTAATACGGAGGCAATAAATACATTTATTAAGAGTACGGAAAAATTTGCAAACAAAATGCATAATTAAAGCAAGCAAATCTGGTTTGCTAACAATACATATCTAAATCTAAATCTTTTATCGTAAGAAAATAATGTACATATAGTTTGACCCAGACTGAGGGGAAGGATAAACTTCTGTTTTAAAAGTATAAACGGATATATCGATTACTATGTCAAGGGTACTTGTTAGGTATATGCAGTTCGAAGTAGTAGTTTTGAAAGAAAAACTTTAATAGTTTTTGCGGATTTTTTAAATTTAATTTGTATTTTCATATTATGTAATTTCATATTTTGAAAAATAAATATTAAATTTAATTTTTATTCACTTTGAAACCTCTCCGAAAATAACTTTTCCACCTATTAAGTCCCTTTGTTTAAATCTGTCCGATTTGGCTGCTTGCCAACTTTCCCACAATTGGTGTTTGAACTATCGCAACTCAAAAAGTGAGATCATACACAATCTATCAATGATTTGCTTGAAATTTGTAAATGAGGACTAATTGTTTTTTTATATCTCAGTTGGTAGACATTTAAACCAAGTCCACGGACCCGTATGGACTCATGGAGAAAGCGCACAGCTATTGCTGCGATGTAGCACCAGTAGTTAGAAGTCTGACTTGGCTCTCTGACGCTCTACAGTCATATGAGACGGGTTTAAAGTGAAATCCGAACCACTACAATCATCCATGGCACCGAACCTGAAATTTGTGGCACCGAGTGCCAGACATTCAACCATTTTGGCCCTGGCTAGGAAGTTAACTGGCCAATCCAGTTAGGATTCATCTTTTAATTTTAGAGAAAATCGAGTTTGAAAATTGTTAGCGCTTTTATACTGTTAAATAACTACGCTAATAAGATATATTGTCATGCAGTGCTTATTTGTGCGAATTACCACTTCGAAGGGTGTAAGTTCTATATTGTGTCAGCGGCCAAGTGGCTAGCGCTCTGGCGTTTCGTATAAAATGCTTCAGGTTCGAGTCTTGCCAAGGGCATGGATGTTTGTTAGTGGTTCGGAATCCACTTTAAACTGTAGGCTGCGGTTTATTTAGCCCTCGTATGCACAAGATGACCGTAGAGCAATAAATGAAACCAAACCTTACAGCTATAGTAGACCAGGACCTACGGTTTAAAGTGGATTCCGAACCCCTATAAATACCGCCCCGGACTCGAACCCGAAATTTGCGACATGGAGCGCCAGAGCGCTAGTTACTGGGCCATCCTGCCCCGAGTAACTTAATATGTAACGTAAAATAATAAAAGAAAAATAGAATTTGATGAACAAAAGTTTTTCTAAACAAACAAACATTTGAAATTCTACATTTTATATTTTTAAAAATAAAAAATCTATCTTGTGTGGGCATATCCTTTTTTTTTTTTTGTTCTAATTTCTAGCATAATACTTATAATTGGTGATATAGCAAAATTACATAAATCTTATCTACGTGTAACGTGTTTTTATATACTTCTTTCACAATATAATTTTTTAAATATTATTTTATGAAAAGTCTTATTAAACATTAACTTCTTATCATTCTAATTATGTTTTAATCATATTGAAATGGTTTGGTAGGAATAGTCCTAATTGTTTCATTCTGACTGAATAAAACAATCACATTTTACCGAAATGAAAATAAAACGATTTGTTATAAGCACAACGTATTCCGTCTGGACAGAAAACTCAATTAGAATTCTCTTTGAAATGATTTATTTGAAAGGAATTGCAGAATTAGCAAAAAACGGTTACGAGAAAGGAAACGGAAAGTTAATGAGAAAGTTGAAGAGTCTGCATCTTCGGTGGAAGAAGAAAATAAAATGAACAATTTTCGTAAATGTGAAATAGGCTCAAAAATCTCAGTTAATGCAAAAACTCGGCATTTATACAATGTTCTTGACGCTTTTGCAATGTATATCAACAATCTCTTGTAATACGTTTGCTGTTTATAATATTTCATGAACGATAATTAATGATTTTTTACACTAATATTATTATATATTCAATGAATGATATAAATATGTCTTTCTTTTTCTATTTTCATAAAAGTAAATTTCATTTTCCTAACTTTAATTACTTCCTGTATTTAGAAAATTCGTATTTGACGTCAATAATACACAATCAATCAAAATTGAAGAGCTGTAATACTATAACGGGACTTACAATTTTCCATTCTGCATTTTCTTAAAAACGACAATTTTTTGAGAGGGTCTTGTTACATTGCCAATTAGCATTATAGTCATCCGCAATCGTAGTTCAATGGATAATTAGTTAATGATGAATTTAGTCATGGCCCATCGTAGTCCAGTGATTAATTAAACAATGACCAACTTAGTCATGGCCCATCATAGTCCAATGTTTAATAATGGCAAATTTGGTCCCGACCAATCGTAGTCCAATGATTAATAATGACCAATTGTAGTACAATGATTAATTAAACAATGACCAACGTAGTCATGACCCATCGTAGTCCAATGATTAATTATTCAATGGCCAATTTAGACATGGCCAATCGTAGTCCAGTGATTAATTATTCAATGACCAATGGCATGCCCAATCGTAGTACAATGTTTAATAATGACCAATTTGGACACGACAAATCGTAGTCCAATGATTAATAATGACCAATTGTAGTACAATGATTAATTAAACAATGAACAACGTCATGTCCCATCGTAGTTCAATGATTAATTAGTCAATGGCCAATCGTAAACCAATGATTAATTAGCCAATGAACGAACTTAGTCATGGTCCATCGTAGTCCAATGATTAATTAGCCAATGAACGAACTTAGTCATGGTCCATCGTAGTCCAATGATTAATTAGTCAATGACCAATCGTAAACTAATGATTAATTAGTCAATGACTAATTTAGTCGTGACCAAATAATAGTATAAATTTCAATCAAATCTTTGATGGACATTTAGTAACTCTCCTTATCAATCTTATATTCCTATTATAATTTTCATTTTAACAATTATTTAACCAGAATATAATGTGTAACAAACTAGATTTCAGTTACGAAATCGAGTACGACCCCGTTCTAATTAGACCATCTGGAAGCAACTAATATACCCGCGAGGTTGTCAACAACAGTTTTCATATATTCAATGAATGGTATACTAAATAAGTGTACGTGATCCAAATATATGAGCTTCGTGATCATAATACATGAAATAGTGGAATGAAAGTATGCATCACAATACATACATCTAAATGTATGAAACAGTTTGCTCAATATTTTGAAGTGTCATCTTGCAGCTACAGTTCAGGTCTCCAAACAGTTTACTTTGAAATTTGTTTTCATAACATATAAATCGGATGATAATATTATTAATTATATAAATATTTTCTTTTGATACTAAATGTGATGTAAATTTTGCATAAAATTTAATTTTATGCAAAATTTTTTATAAAAATTTTTGAATTTTTTTTTTAAAAATAAGATTCATTGATGAAGTTTGTATTCAGCACGGAAATTAGTCAGTATAATGAAATTTAATATTTTATTCTTAAGTAATTTAATTACAATTTCACAATGAATAATTTAGCTTGGCACTATTTGAACGTGTTAACGATCTTTTTGAATATTATTTGGATATCTTCAAAAGAATACCAGAAAGATAGGATGTCAGTTCCCATTTATGATCTAGGGCTCAACTATCATCTTGTAGGAATTGTACGGCTATATTGTTCTGGAGTTTTTTTTCATCATGCCAAATAAATTAGGGTAGTTACCCCTAAAAAATTTTCCCTAAAAGCATTTCTCTCTCTCACCACAGTCCTAAAGAACAAGATTTTCTCACCGAAATGGTATTGCCTACTGTAACGTGATAAACAGAACTGATGGGCCATGAGCCTGGTGCAAATGCACCATATTAAAAGGGGAAATGAAAACTAGATTTCAGTAACGAAATCGAATACGACCCCACTCTAATAAGACCATCAGGAATCAACTGATATACCCACATTATTGACTAATAGTGTTATTTCGAAGGTAAAAGGATAGACAAAGAATGCTCATTGAGGTAACATTACCGAATGTTACTGTTAGAAATTAAACTCTAAAATAAAATGTAGTAAAAATTATTGTGCTAAGCATTGTACTTTTTTTATTGTACTAAACATTGTACATTTTTGTAGCTAGATTTCATTTCGCAGTACTGAATGAATAAGCTTAATTATTTATTTATTTTTTATTATTAAATACGTATGATTTGTTAAAATCTGTTTCTGTACCCATATTGTAACTGTATCCTCTTTACAGTTAATAATAGAGCCGATAATTTTAATTAAAATTAATTAGATCTTTGAATTAAAATGAAGTCTGTATGCATCACAGAAATTATTCAATATAATGAAATTTAATGTATTAAATTTAATTACAATTTTACAATGAATAATTTAGTTTGGTACATTTTGAACGTTTTTAATGATCATCATCATTAGTGGCGCAACAACCCCATGGTGGGCCAAGGCCATGATCTGCCTACTGAAGATTTTTAGACAGGAGATTTTTTTATGGGGTAGGGTACTACGCCCAAGGCTCTACAGACATATTAGACCAGGACCTACGGCTTATGGTGGATTCTGGACCACTACAAACATCCATAGCACCGACTCGAATCAGAAACTTGTGGCATCGCTTCAAAAGAATATCAGAAAGCTAGAAAAGTCAGTTTGCTAAATTTAGTAATATTTAACACGACATATTTAAATTTAGAAGAATTTCATTCGAGTTTGTGTTAAAAAACTTTTGGTAGTCTGGATTAAATTACCAAATTTTAAAATTTTTTTTTTTTACATATCCAAGAAATTCGTTTTTAAAATTCAACGAACTTCATGAAATAAGAGTACAAATTTAATTTACTAAAAATAAAATCCATCTAGAAATTCAATTTATGAGTTTATTTACAGTTGTAAACGTGATAAGAAATGCAAGAAAGTTTTGAGAAAGTTTGTCTTGTTTGAGATTAAAATTTAGACAGCATATTTGTTCTTTTAACAACTTTATTTTTGAATTAGAAAGTTTGTCAACATCCTTTTTGTTATAAGAATCTGTTTTATGAATGTTAAGATTGCAGGACGTATATTTTAAAGAAGTATTTCTTTCTCCTGAGGGGTTCCTTTTTTTAGGTTTTAAACTTTTAAGAGTTTTTTTTGTTTTTATGAGATAAATTTTGCTTAGGAATATTTATCAAAGTTTTATAGATCTACAAATATTTTATGGATTTAATTTAAATTCTCAATGTTTTTATGTTTGGATCTTTAAGACCCAGTATGGTAAAGTAATTTCTTTAAGTTTAAAACTATTTACATGCTGTATTATATACAGTTAATCACACAAGTCAATATCCTCCCCCTCCCACAAATGACATGTAATTATAAAAATGTTTTATGTAATTTTTCATATTGCAATACAAATTCTTTTCACTAACAGTTACGTAAAAAAAGAAACATTTCAAATTAGTAACGGTCTACCGTACCGGTTATTTTATGCACACTTTAGGCTAATTAGTCCGGGACCTACAGTTTTAACTTGAATTCCGCACCACTCACAAATATACATGGTACCACCAGCAAATCTGAAGTCTGTGGTACCAAAGGCCAGAGCGCTAGCCAGTTGGCCATCAGGCCAATATCTGAATTTGGAACATTAGATACTGTCTCTAGAGATATAACACACACATAATTTTTTTTTGTTCTAATACAGCTGGCAAATATTTAAACATTTAGATAATTGTCTTGGATGCCTTAAAGCAAGCACTGCACGGACGTTACTCACTTAGCACTACCCAGGAGGTGCTTGTAGCTTGAAATAAGCCACGGACGGGAGTAACAATACCTCCGCAACGCTCTACGATCCTATTAGACGGAGATCTATGGCTTAAAGTGAATTCCGAAGCACTACAAACATCCATGACTGCGCCAGGACTCGAAGCCGAAACACGTGGTACCGAGCGGCAGAGCGCTAGCCACTCGGCCATTCAGGCACTACAGCTATAATTGGAATTAATAAATAAAAGTTTTATTTTTATTTGAAAATAAAATGACACTTAATTTTGATTTCAAATGTGTCTTTGATTCAAAGGTGTTTTAACATTTTCTTTCAATAGGAGCTTTTTTAAGAATTTTTTTAGTTGTGAAATACTCAGCTTGTTAAAGATTTTCAATAAATGTTGCATGTGAATTTTATTGCTACTTAATAACATACATTTTGCATGCTTATTCATTTAAAGATATTTTGAACAATACATTTATAAATATCTAATATTTTTCAAATCAGTATTCTAATATACAAACAATATAATTGTAGCTGTTATAGGAACTGGATCAAAATGGCAAGCGAAGTCCTAATTTTATATGGACAGGCAGTGCGTGTCCTTCATTAAAGGATTATTAGTTGCATTTCATTCCCATACTCTTTACACGTTAATTGGTTTAAAGACTAATTCAATGATTATGCACTGTGGAATTAATGAGATTTTTAAGCTAATTGAATCTTACACGCTGTTTTGCATTGCTAATGCACTACAAATCGCTTTACTATTTACGAGCAAATCTGGATTTCGGGAATAACACCGGATGAATAATCTATGAACGAATTAAGTGATTTGGATTTGATAAATAGTTACTTTACTATTTTCACAGATAATTTAATGCAAAAGAAAATTTTATCTTGAATAATAATAAAATAAATAGGAAATTTTTCATGATCTACGCCTAGTATTTTAAGATATATATGGTCGAATGACTAGTGCTCTGGCACTTGGTAATACAGGTTTCGGGTTCGAGTCCCGGGGCTTCATGGATATTTGTAGTGACTAGGAATCCACTTTAAACAGTAGGTCCCAGTCTAATATGACTGGTAGCGAGTTGGGCGCTGAGCGGATAAACCTATCCCGTAAAAAGAAAATATCTGTCTCGAAATCTGCCAGTAGGCAGACTGTCTTGGCCCACCATGGGACTATATATATATGCATATGTGTGTGTAAGTTGGGCAACCAGATTGTACTTGGGTATGGTTGGATTGAGATATTTGAGGCACAGGTTGGAGAAATCACAGCTTTATTGACACACGCACAGCACTACACACACAATTAGAGATATATAATGTTTAACACATTTAAAAACATATAATTTTAGATTCGTGGAAAGATTCTTCTTCTAAGTTAAAAACCTGAAACTCGGATATGCGCAAGGTGCTCGAAATATACTTCCTCTCCGGGTGAGAGTGTGTAGGCCAACTAATACGCAGGATTGCGTTAAATATATTTATTTTCGGCATTAGAGATTATAAACTAAAAATTTCTCAGCGAGAGTTTAAGTTGCGCTGTACTTCCTCTCGGGTGAGAGTCTGGGGGCCTACTGACCATTTCTCCTGAACGCTACAGGAGAAGCGCTTTTTCCATTGCATAGGAGGAAGCACGTTTACACTTATATATATATATATATATATATATATATATATATATATATATATATATATATATATATATTGTACAGTTTTCTCTTCAATTTATGTATATCATTGCTTTCCCTGAAAATTGTAGGGGGAACTTCCCCCATATATATATCTTATGGGAGAACGACCTGGAACATTTCTACCAAGCAGCTTGACAGATGTGAAACACTTAACCCACATTGTCACATAGTACATTGCCATAGAATCTTCATTTCTGAAAACAACGATTGCATCAGCGGATTTGAATCCGAGCCCTCTTGTATGCTAAATTCCCCTGCTACCATTGGACCACGAGTCGAGCATTAAAATGTATTAAACCTCAATATTGAGTTCTGATACTGATTGAATATACATATTTAAATATTGATTAAAAACATTTATTGAAAATTAATTTTGTAATATCGTATTTTACAAACATTTTTTTTTTAAATAAAATTATGAGCAGTCCATTTTCGTATGATTCCACTTTCCAAAGTTACAAAAATTGTCATCGAAGCATTTTTCAAGACTGTCAATTGAAAACACAAAATATATTTCCATAGCATTTTTTTTTAGTTGAGATAAGATAGTTCCAAAATTTGTAGAAATCAAAATTTATTTTGTAAAAATGAATCAATTTTATAGAGTAATATGAATGTTTTAAATATTTATATGCTGTATTTTATTACCATTTTTAAATAAACCTTCTGTATATATTTATATATCCCAATTTGGTTCCCATGTTTTCTGTGTGAAACTTATCGAAATATTTACTTATATTAATATTTTGCCTTTAAAAAAGTTATTAAATTTTACTTATTTTTTTGTTAATTTAGGACAGGAAATTGATAGGATTATATTTTACGCTAATGTTATAAAATCAATAATATCATAAGATTTCTGAGGATATTAAAAAAAATTGGGTTTAATTAAAGAAAATATTTCTTTTTATAAAGCTGATATTGAAAAGAAAGCATTTTTCAATTATTTTTTTTTTTGAAATGAATGCCTTTTATTAATTGAAAAAAAGTAAGGATCGCCGAATGCATTTATTTCATTTTGATAAAAAAATTTAGCTATTTATCTTAAGCAATTTTTATAAGTAAATTTATATTGAAATGATTTCATATAATGCATTTCAAAAAGCATTTTTTTTATCAATGTTCCTAGTTTTTTTTTTTTTAAGATGATCGTTTTTACTTACTCAATGGCAGGTTTAAAATCAAATATTTTTAAATATTTAATGAGAAATAATTTAATATGGGTGAGCTCTAATTTAAATTAAAAAATAATAAATTAATTTTATTCAATTCCTACTATTAGTTAACACTCTCCTTATATATATCTTGTTCAAATTTTCAATCGTTAATAAAATACTTTTTATTCATCCACTCAAGTTCAAATATATTTTTTTTTAACTTGTAGTGGATGACACTTGATGTTAATACAGTTTTTTCAAATATTAATTTATCAATTAAATTTAATTAATTAATTTAAAGTTTTTTAAGATTTAAGTTGTATGTATCTACCAATAGATGGCCCCAGATGTAAGAGGAAAATTTCAACTTTATTTACCAAGGACTTTCTGCAATATAGTGAAAAAAAAATAGGAATTGACTTTACATTTTTTTTTTTATATTACTGGTTTAAACAGTCAAAAGTTTTGACCCTAGAATTCTTAATACTGAAAGTATTTATATATGAAATCATGTGCAAGGTACTGAATAGCCATTATTTATTTTTGAGGGGAAATCAATTGTTTTGAGTACCATGTTGTCTTACTTTTGATGAATGTTACTTCCTAAGTATTGTTTAACTATCGATTATGCGAAAATTTGGCAAACGCCAATGTCGGAAGTATTTAAACAAAGCCGTGTGATAGGGGAGAAATGTATTTTCGGAGAGTTTCTGATTACAACAAAAACTTTTAATTTCTATTAATTTTTTAGTAATTAGTTTTTAATAATTATTTTTAATAATTTGTATATTTGTATATTATTATTTTTTAATTGTTTATTAATTAAAATTTAATTTTAATTATGAAAAATTAAAATTTTAAATTACACGATATCAAAAAAATTAGATGAAAAAAATTCCAAAATAACTATTATTTTTTTTTTTTTTTTCAAAATGGCTTTGTGCCGTGGATATCTGACTAGCACCCCTAACAAGTAATCATTTCGCCCGTTTCCGTCTTAAAATGGATGTTTACCTATTCAAATATACAGTAGTCTCTGATTTTCTCTATACTTTTGATATAGAAGGCTTTAGAACATGTTAGTGGATAGTGTTTTTATTTCCCAATCAGCGGTAATTGGTTCAAAATTCGATAAGCAATGCTGAACCGGAAGTTTAAGTGTCTATGATAAGTATGGGTGTGTTAAATCTATAAACAGAAATGCCCTTGTCGCGCGAGGGGAGAAAAGTTAACCGACAGATGTCAGCTATGGGTATTTATTAAAAATTGTGATGACAAAATGTGAATGCAATGTAAGCTTTGGGATCCTGAAGGCCGAGTGGTTGGTGTTCTGGCACTCGGTGCCGCAGGTTTCAGGTTCGAGTCCCGTGGTGCCATAGATATTTGTAGTGGTTCGGAATCCATGTTAAACCATCTTAGTTTCTATCTTAGGACCCGGTCTAATATGACTGTAGAGCATTGGTCTGACATCCTACGACGTAAAAAGAAAAGCATCTCTTGTCTCGAAATCTGCCAGTAGGAAGACGGACTTGTCTCGCCATTAGGATGTTTGGTCTATGAAGAAGAACTGTGAGAATACAACCTGGGTAATGCTGAATTTGCTGCATCTGTGTCGTTCTATTGGAGAATAATATCACATTAAACTGGCAACTGGGTTACCGATTACAGAATACCAGCGGGGGGAAATACCCCTCAAACCTCCTCATCTTAGTTCATAAATATGCTTTGAATTATAATGGGCTGCTTTAATGTTAGTAACAAAAATAAAAGATAAAAGTTTCTAAAAATTCAATTAATGTGGTACTAAATAAAAATACTAAAATTAAATAAAAGTAAAATACAAAATAAAAGAATTGAAAGTTAAGTTTAAATTCGACAATTTTTTATACTTTCACATAATATCACGTTTGAATTATTTAGTAATACTTCGTATCTTGTGCATAAAAAAAATGTGATACACAATAATAGTACTTAAAGCTGCTATTAAGTGCAAACATTTTCTTTGAATATAGTTTAATTCTCACGAACTGTAATTAAACAGAGAACTATAAGTTTTATTACATCAGTTTAATGTTTTATATTGAATAAAATCTAAAATTAAGTAATGTATTAATGCTATAGGTTAATAAGAAAAATAAATTTACTTACATATCCCATATTTTAACATAGTTTTTTTAAAACTGTTTAGCAAAAGAATTTTTAATAATAAAACCCAATAACGGGTTCCCAATAAGGGAAACAAGATTAGATACTTAAACACTAAGTCTCATCGCGTTTAATATTTTGAGATCGAAACTATCGTTTATTTTGATAAACATTTGGAGACACGGATTCTTCATTTGTTCTCTATTTTTGGTCCTTCCCACGCGTCAGCCAAAACCGAATCTGATAACACATTATCAGAGGTACAAAAGCCGAAAGCATTCATGTTATTCAAGTTCCTCGCTTATCGCTCTCATTTCTGCATGCTATCTCATTAAAGGTATTCAAGCATGTAATACACTGAAAAGCAAATAGCAACTCGGTATTGTTTTAACAGAAGTCTTTAGAAGTAACGAAAAATTGCTGATTTAAAATGATCTTTTCGATATGTTTAGGTGAAATGAAAACTTGTTATAAATGCATAACATCTTTATTACAAATTGGTTAAATTATCATAACTTATTTGGTTCTCAAACAAGGGTGATTAATTCAAAACTTGGTAAGCGACTACGCTATTTTCGTATGGAGGTTACTTTGATTCTCCGCTAGAACGTCGTGTAGTAAATTCAGCATTATGCAAAGTGCAGCAACATAAGTCTGCTATACGGTGTACATATTTTCCCAATATATCTTTTAAACCTCCAAGGCCAGGGATGGTATGCACAGATTTCTCCTTCCTTTCTTTCTTTCTCAGTCGCCTGATGGCCAATTGGTTGGCGTTCTGGCCTTTGGTAACACAGGTTTCAGGTTCGAATCCTCGCGTTGGCATGAATGTTTCTGAATGATTCGGAATCAACGTTAAACTGTAGGTCCCTGTCTAATTAGACCAAAGTGTGCACAAAATGACCGTAGAACGACAAACCAATCAAACCTTTCTTTTTCAATTGTAATGAAAGGATAATCTGGTCCCCGGATTTATCGTGCCCATCCTCGGCATAGGCACGGGGAGCTTAATGGTCGGATTTGTTGGTATTTTAACCAGATCTCTTAGTTCGGTAACACAATATTCTATACATAATCCACTCCAACCTTTGTTTAAAAATAATAATGATTAATGTGAATATAACTGTGTGTTTAATCTTCAGTGTCCGGCAGTGTGGGACTGACATTCCCTGAGTAATGAATGGAGGGAAATGGGCAGCTTCTATTGTGAGGGGGCACCCGTCGGTAGAAGTCTGATTTGACTCTGTATCGCTGAAGGAGGGCAGTGTCTTCCGTGAGGACTTTTAGGGGGAATACCCGCATTTGCGCATCGTATGAGAGAAAACCCGGAAAAGTCCTACCAGTTAGTCTTACTTACGATTCAAGATGCCAAACATCACGCCATCGGGACTCCTCGTTTTTTGAAACAGTGTTTACAACTAAACAGCCAGAGGATGGAAACTCAATCCTAATGCTCACCAGCGCCGAACATTGCCATTGAGCCACGAGTCGGGCGTTAATATTACTATACCATATTTTAATTATCATTTGATTTATTCATGGATATATATATTTGAGTACATAGCGAAGAATGCTTAGTAATGAAAAGTAAAAATTTTGTTGGACGTGTGCAAATATGATTGATTTTCTATGAAATTCAATTATTTTTAATATTAATCATGTTTTGAAAATAAATTATTCGAAATTTAAATTACTGAAGAATTTGAACCTGTCATTGTTAAACAAAACGTGATACCAAAAGTAATGTTTGTTTATAAATAAAGACATTAATTATAAGTTTAATTCACTGATTTAAAAAATTTTCAGAATATTTTTAAAAGCGATATTTTTATGAGTTATATTAAATAAAAGTATTATAGGAAATATTTTCTAAATAATTGCTTTAGACGTAAAACAACTTAAATCTGCAACAAATAGAGATATTTTTAGTACTATTGTATGTAATATGTATTATTGCATTAATAATACATGTTGTATTAGTGTGATAGTTTTTTAAAATTTGGATTATTACATGTATGAAGTAATACTGCTTTTCCCAATTTTCTTAAAATCTTATAATTTAAAATTCAAATATTGAAGATAATAACAATATTAATAGTATCAATAATAGTAATAACAATAATAATAGCACAGTAATTGTGATAGTAATAATAGTAAAAATAACAGTAATAATAATAGCAGCAATATAATAATAATAGCAACAACAACAATAATAGTAATAGTAACAATATTAATAGTAACAACAATTATAACAACAATGCTAATAAATGATAATAATAATAATATTATTATTATAACTGTTATTGTAAATAGTGATAGTAATAATAGTAACAATAGCAGTCAATAATAATAATAATAACAACTGTCAACAATAACAGTACTAGTAACAATAATACTAATAAATGATAATAATTTTATTATTACTGTTATTGTAAATAGTAATAATAATAATACCCATAATGATGATTTTTATAGCAATAGTAGTAGTAGTAATAATAATAATAATAATAATAATATTAAAAATTAAATTCGCATATGCATTTACATCTATTTTTTTCTACATTGCTATAAATATGGAATATAAATTGAGCATCATAAAACGGATTTAAGTAGAGACTTTCGATCAAGACAGTAAAAATGACGCTTGTTGTTTTTTTATGCTTGTAGTAAAAATGTGCTCACTCTTTTTGACGCACTGTTACAGTTGCATTTGATGTAATATTTTGGAGTGTTTATCGGAAAATAATCCATCGTAGAAATCTGAAGTACCATAAAAACCGCAGTAAACTTTTATTTTTAATAACTATCCTTTTTGATAGGAGGGCCGTCCTACTATTATTAGCAAACATGTCTTAGGTTGTCACAACCGATCTATGTATGGGAGATTTCCCATCATGTAGTTTCGAACTGAAAGTAACTATTTGCGGAACACTTATTTAATGACAGTATATTCATCATTTAGAGAAATTATGGTAGGAACTTGAAACATTCTTATTTTCTAATCTTTTTGATATATACAGAATAAAAGCATACCAAAACTCATTTGTTCGAATGTAACTTTTATACGAATTTCCTTAAATAGCATTGGAAAGGACATAGTTATTAAAGCTAGCAATTTTTAAATAAAAATTTTGATTTTCATGTCGTTGAGCTATGTATTTTGAATTTGAAATTGTATAAGTATTTGTACATCTATGTTTTGATCCTTTTTCAGTTCCTTCTATTAGCTTACACTCTCCCTATGTATAGCTTGTTCACATTTTCAATCGTTCATAAAATACTTTTTATTCGTCCACTGAAGTACAAATACATTTTTTTGAACTTGTAGTGGATGACACTAGATGTTAATACAGTTTTTTCAAATATTAATTCAGTAATTAAATTTAATTAATTTCAGTTTTTTTTAGATTTAAGTTGCATATATCGACTAATAGATGGCGCCAGAAAAATTTAAAAAATGAATGAAAATTATTTATAAAAGACTTTCTGCAATATAGTTTAAAAAAAGTAGGAATTGACTTAAATATTTTTTTATATTACTTGTTTGCTTATTAAATAATATATAAAATCTGGCGTTCGGTGACGTAGGTTTTAGGTTCGAACCCCGGCGATGTTATGAATGTTTATAGTGGCTCGGAATCCACTTTAAACAATGAGTCCTTGGCTAATATGACTGTCGGGTGTAGGGCTCACAGCCCTACCCCGTAAAGAGGCCTGATGGTCAATTGGGTAAAGCTCTGACCTTTGGTATCACAGACTCCAGGTTCGAATCCTGGTGGTGACATGGATGTTTGTTGTGGTTCGGAATCCACGTTAAATTGTAAGTCCCGGTTTAATTGGCCCAAAGTGTGCACAAAATGACAGTAGTGTGATAAACCAAACTAAACTACCCCGTAAAAAGAAAACGTCTCGTGTTTCGGAATCTGTCAGTGGGCAGACAGCCTTGGACTACCATGGGGCTGTTGCACCATTGAAGAAGAGGTTTTGTGTATATGACGGATTGGAGGAAAATATTTAAAAAAACAGAAAGACAAAAAAATTGAAGACTGATATTGGACGACTCAGTATATTCAAGTTTTGAAGTTCATTTTTCTGTTTTCTAAAAAATAAAAGTCTGATGGTGTTCTTTACAACGAATGGGAATTCAGGAGCATTTTGATTCGAAATCTTTTAGGTTTGTAGCAAATTCGATGTTATCTACGACAGTGAAAGGGCTTTTACACTGCACCCACTTTGTGGTCTTGAAATTTTTGAGAAACTTCCCAAGACTGGCATCTACGGATTCACGCGTGTCTTCCATCCTCCTTGAACCCAAAAGTTTTATCTTCACACAGTAGATGGAAGATGGATAGACATAGCCTATGACAGTCTATCTATAGACACAGTTTTCGATTATTTGCTACAAATTAGCTTTCGGCATCGCTTGTCGAGTTACAAAATCAAGCACCCTTGACTCTGAAACCCATCCCACAATCCATCAAGTTACTCCAGACCTAATTAAGATGTATTAAATATTATAAATAATGATTTTAATTGCATATATTAAATATTATTTTCGTAAAATTTTCCATGAAATTATATGGATTTTATAATTTTAATAATTACAAATTTCACTCATTATCTATATATTTGTTAAACTTATATATCACGTTGCTCTTTAGTATATCTTGCTTGATAACGCAAAGTATAGATGCCACTTTGTATCCTATAGATGTTAATTGCATTTATTCAATTCCTTCTATTAGTTCACACTTTCCCTATATATATCTTGTTCAAATTTTCAATCGTTCATAAAATACTTTTTATTCATCCGCTGAAGTTCAAATACATTTTTTTTAACTTGTGGTGGATGACACTTGATGTTAATACAGTTTTTTCAATTATTAAATTTAATTAATTAATTTTAGTTTTTTTAGATTTAAGTTGCATATATCTACCAATAGATGGCGCCATATAAACTTAAAAAAAATGAATGAAAATTATTTATGAAGGACTTTCTGCAATATAGAAAAAAAAGTAGGAATTGTCTTAAATTTGTTTTTTTTTATATTACTTGTTTTTTTATAAAGGTGATTATGTTGATTTTTTGTTCTTTTGTTGCAAATTATTAGCATCATATATGGCATGTTTAGTTTTAAATCATTGATATATAGGGCACGTTTATTGCAAATCAGTATGCATGCTAGATCAAATATGGCATGCTAGATTCATTACACTCGATAACAAATTTATTTGAATAAAGTTCAAAATAAAATAAATTATATTTGCTCCTTCTTAAAAGTAATTAGTTGGATATATTATATTGATTTGTTTGATACTTGATCGATTTGTTTGAAACATTGCTTTAGTCTACAAATTTAATGCTTTTGTGTATTTTATTTAAAAAGAATTAGTTAGAGCAAATTTTAAGTATTACTAAATGGATATTTTTGAAATAAATCTTTTGTCGTTTGCAAATATTGATATTTTTATAACATTTCGATATAAAATATGAACAAAAAAAAATTAGAAAGGCAAATGATTTTATATTTTAATGTGGATATTTATGAAATTCTTACAAGGGGATCATTTCTGATTCAAATATGAATTTTGAATTAATTCAATGGGACAAACTTGGTTTTTAAGTCTCTATATGTGGATAACTCTGCTTATAATTTTGGAGTGTTTCTTTCTTTTCCATATTTTTTTTTATTTTAGATTGTTTATTTTTATTTATTTATTTTGGATTTATTTTTTATTTTTATTTATTTATTTTGGATTTATTTCTTTATTTTTATTTATTTATTTTGGATTTATTTCTTTATTTTTATTTATTTATTTTGGATTTATTTCTTTATTTTTATATATTTTGGATTTATTTCTTTATTTTTATATATTTTGGATTTATTTCTTTATTTTTATATATTTTGGATTTATTTCTTTATTTTTATATATTTTGGATTTATTTTTTATTTTTATATATTTTGATTTATTTTTTATTTTTATATATTTTGATTTATTTCTTTATTTTTATATATTTTGGATTTATTTCTTTATTTTTATATATTTTGGATTTATTTCTTTATTTTTATATATTTTGGATTTATTTCTTTATTTTTATATATTTTGGATTTATTTCTTTATTTTTATATATTTTGGATTTATTTCTTTATTTTTATTTATTTTGGATTTATTTCTTTATTTTTATTTATTTTTTTATTTCTTTATTTTTATTTATTTTGGATTTATTTCTTTATTTTTATTTATTTGGATTATATTTCTTTATTTGTTTATTTTGTATTGTTTCTCTATTTTTAGTTTTTTATTTATTGTATTATTTTTAAATTTTTATTTATTGGATTTTTTTTTTTTTTTTTTTTTTTTTTTTTTTACGCATTCAATTTTTTAAAAATATATTAAAAAAAAGTTAAGTACATTTTTACAAATTTATTACGAAAAAATCAAACATTATTGATTTTCATTATTTTTGTTGCCATTGTTATAAAAGAAAATGCTCGATTATATTTAAATATAAATACGAGAAACTAACTAAGATCATATATATCAGAAAAAAATATTTTTAGAATTATGTTAATGATTAATCTAATCTTATTTATTCTTCAATGTAGCTTATTGTAACCAATTCTTGGTAAACAAACGTATAAAATTCTCTCCATTTTCTCATATAAATGAAAAAAAAATAATTAAAGCATACATATATATTTTTCTGATTATTAATTGAGACATATCTTCGTTATTCAATGGGTTAAAATCAATCGAATTCTCAGAACCTAAGTTATATTTCGGTGTAAAACTCAAATATCAAATGTTTAAATAACACAATAATACACGTCACGCACGTGTTGTTTACTCAATCCTAAATATTCCTAGATATCACGTGCTGGAAAAAAGAGCATTGTTCATGTTTTTGTCATGGTACCACAAAGCAATCATGCACTAGTACACGCACCATATGGGGTTTTGTACATAAATTTGAAATGTTCATGTTTGTCCCTGATGTCATTTTTTTTCAAAAGAACATATCCAAACATCAAAAAGATCGATTGGTAAATGTCAATATGCTTTCGGTATGCATATTTCCTACTCTAAAAATGTTTTTAAATTAATTTTTTTGTTTTGCTTTTTTAAAAGTATCAACATATTTATTTTGTATGGATATTACGAATGAATTATGCTTATTTTAGCCCGACTCGTGACACAGTGATAATGAGCTCTGCTGGTGAGCATTAGGGCTGAAGTTCGATCAGCTGGAGTTATTGTTGTAGACACTATTTTAAAAAAAAGAGACTCGATGGCATTTGTGATGTTCAGTATCTTGCCTCGTAAGCCGGATTACCTGGTGGGAGTTTCCCGGGGTTTCTCCCATACGATACGCAAATGCAGGATAATCCTTCCTAAAAAGCTGAATCTTCTCCTATGTAAACAGGCGTCAGGTTTGAATCCTGGCGGTGGCATAGATGTTTGTTAGTGGTTCGGAATCCCCGTTAAACAGTAGGTCCCGGTCTAATTAGCCTACATTGGGACGTAGAGGGACAAAACAAACCAATTTTTCATTGGCGCAACAGCCTCATGGTGGCCAAGCCATGGCACCGCCAGGATTTGAATCCGATACCTGTGGGACCGAGCGCCAGAGCGCTAGCCACTCGGCCATCAGGTCCCTAGTTATGATACCGGGACCAACAGTTTAATGTGGATTCCGAATCACTACACACATCCATGACACTGCCAGGACTCGAATCCGAAACCTATGGAACCCAGCCATAGAATCTTTCGGCTTTAGATATGAGGAAATGGGTATTATTTTAATTAAAATCCAACAATTATTTTACTTAATTTTGCGTATAAATTCCACTTTTTTACGTAAAATAATATTTTTATGTTAATATTTCTTTATAAAGCAAATCCAATTCATTCAACAAATAACAATTCAGTAATTTTTTTATGAATTCAAGTAGAATATTTAACATTCTTAATAGAGGAACAGATTTAATGAGTTTACTGCTTGCTTTGGCGTCGCTTATAGTGCTGAAATATTTCACCAAACAAAACCTCACGTACAAGGGATCAGTTTGTGAATGATTTATGCTCCAAGGAATAAAGGACTTAGACATAGGATGCATTATTAAATAGGCGGATGCATTATTTAGGATATACCAACTCCAGGAATTTATATTAAACAGTGTTTGATTAATCTCTCATCATTTAATAGCAACATTAAGGCGTTTATTAAATGAAACCTTCATCGTTTGCGTTTAAAACTAATATATTTTAAAAATTATATAATCAAATATATGTTTTAGTACATTTCTTAAATAATTAAATATATTTTCAAGGTTAAGAATTTTAAATGCATGTTAAGTATATATGAATATGTATGACATTAGAAATATGTGAATTTTATTTAAAAATGAAATATAAAATGAAAAATGCAATTTTATTTTAAAATTAATATTAAATATGTATGGTATTAAATATTTAAATCATAATAATAATTCTATTTGAAGAGCAAACAGCTTTTGTATGTTATACGCAAATTAGTTAAAATTTATGGAATTCGAAAAAAGTTTTTTTTTTTTTCAATTCCGAATTCCTCAACAAATAATAATTTTTTCTTTTTATTTGTCCGAAATTATTTAATATACTTTCTGCAATAATGTTTGAATTTTTCTCTTTATTTATTTATACAAATATAAACGAAAAATGGAATTATTTTATTTAATTGATGCGTTCTTTTCTGACAAAATAATAATAATAATAATAATAAATAATACAATGAAAATAAAAAATAATAATAAATATATAAATTAAATTTTTTATTTATATATTTATTCTTTATTAAACAATAAGATGTTAACTTTATGCCAGATAATAGCAGCTATTATATAATTACGAAAGTAACCATTACAAAAATAACGATTTTTCTTATTAATAAAAATGTTCTACAGTAAAGCTTTTTTCCATCTCATTTAGATTATAATCAAAAAGATATTTTGTATTAACAACATAATTTCTATGAAATAAATAAATGAATATTTGAGAAAAGATAAATATGAATTTAATTACTTTTCGTTAATTGCAACCGAATTCTATCATTTTGTTTAATAAACAAGATTGTGCTAAAACGCTGATTGCTTTAATTGCTTGCATTTAATAACCCTATTATTATAATCCGCCGCTATATGATCACGCTCAAAATAAAGCATCACAAAATTAAATTATTTTTCGTTTTGTTCATTTAATAAGCATTTCTGAATAGAAAAAAATTAATTGTTAATGTTTCCTTATTAAGTATAGATCAGACGTATCCAGAATCGTTTTTTTCTGTTGGGAAAATAGCTCTCTGAAAAGAAAGAAATAACTCTCATTTTGAAGGGGAGGGGGGGAGGAAGAACTGTATTCGGCTACATTATTAATTTAACTGCAAATATTACTAAAGAATATTACTATATTAAGATATTACTAATTTGACGACAAAAGTTACTAATTTAAAATATTGCTGTAAACTATTATTATATTAAGATATTACTAATTTAACGGCAAATAATACTAAAGACTATTACTATATTAAGATATTACTAATTTAACGTTAATTAGTAATATCTTATTATAGGTCTTTAATTAGATATTACTAATTAAACGTTAAACAGTAAGTAAAAATCCATAGTGAATAATTAAAAACATAATAGTTTTCGTTTTCTAACAGAAAAAATAGAAGTTTTTCTTAGTTAATAAGCTAGTAACGTTTAAATCCTGAAATGAAAAATATCTTAAACTATAGGAAATGTATTATTGAAATAAAACAAACAAATTTATATATCTATATTGTCAATATTGACTACGTATTTTTATAACAATCGTGTTGAACATACATTCATAAGTCAGTGGGTTATTATAAATGACTTATAAATGACTTGTGTAGTGATTAAGATACCAAATGTTGTAAATGATATAATTTTTAAAGATATAGTATGAAAACATTTCACTTTTAATGTTCATTTTTCCTCTTATATTATCCTCATTGACTGCAATGTTTAGTACTAGTATTATCCTCATTGAATGTCGTGTTTAGTACTAGTAGTATCCTCATTGAATGTCGTGTTTAGTGCTAGTATTATCCTCATTGAATGTCGTGTTTAGTACTAGTAGTATCCTCATTGAATGTCGTGTTTAGTACTAGTAGTATCCTCATTGAATGTCGTGTTTAGTACTAATATTATCCTCATTGACTCCAATGTTTAGTACTAGTATTATCCTCATGAATGTCGTGTTTAGTAGTATTATCCTCATTGAATGTCGTGTTTAGTGCCTAGTATTATCCTCATTGAATGTCGTGTTTAGTGCCAGTATTATCACTCATTGAATGTCGTGTTTAGTGCCAGTAGTATCCTATGTAATGTTTTAGTGCCAGTAGTATCCTCATTGAATGTAATGCTTAGTACCAGTATTTATCACTCATTGATGTAATGTTTAGTACTAGTATTATCATCACTGGATATAATGTTTAGTACTAGTATTATCACCATTGGATGTAATACTGAGTACTAGTATTTATCACCATTGGATGTAATGCTGAGTACTAGTATTATCACCATTGGATTTAATGCTGAGTACTAGTATTATCACCATTGGATTTAATGTTTAGTACTAGTATTATCACCATTGGATTTAATGTCCAGTACTAGTATTATCACCATTGGATTTAATGTCCAGTACTAGTATTATCACCATTGGATTTAATGTCCAGTACTAGTATTATCACCATTGGATTTAATGTCCAGTACTAGTATTATCACCATTGGATTTAATGTCCAGTACTAGTATTATCACCATTGGATTTAATGTCCAGTACTAGTATTATCACCATTGATTTAATGTCCAGTACTAGTATTATCACCATTGGATTTAATGTCCAGTACTAGTATTATCACCATTGGATTTAATGTCCAGTACTAGTATTATCACCATTGGATTTAATGTCCAGTACTAGTATTATCACCATTGGATTTAATGTCCAGTACTAGTATTATCACCATTGATTTAATGTCCAGTACTAGTATTATCACCATTGGATTTAATGTCCAGTACTAGTATTATCACCATTGGATTTTGTCCAGTACTAGTCCAGTTTACTAGTATTATCACCATTGGATTTAATGTCCAGTACTAGTATTATCACCATTGGATTTAATGTCCAGTACTAGTATTATCACCATTGGATTTAATGTCCAGTACTAGTATTATCACCATTGGATTTAATGTCCAGTACTAGTATTATCACCATTGGATTTAATGTCCAGTACTAGTATTATCACCATTGGATTTAATGTCCAGTACTAGTATTATCACCATTGATTTAATGTCCAGTACCATTAGTTTAATGTCCAGTATTATCACCATTGGATTTAATGTCAGTACTAGTATTATCACCATTGGATTTAATGTCCAGTACTAGTATTATCACCATTGGATTTAATGTCCAGTACTAGTATTATCACCATTGGATTTAATGTTCAGTACTAGTATTATCACCATTTGATTTAATGTCCAGTACTAGTATTATCACCATTGATTTAATGTCCAGTACTAGTATTATCACCATTGATTTTAATGTCCAGTACTAGTATTATCACCATTGGTTTAATGTCCAGTACTAGTATTATCACCATTGGATTTAATGTCCAGTACTAGTATTATCACCATTGGATTTAATGTCAGTACTAGTATTATCACCATTGGATTTAATGTCCAGTACTAGTATTATCACCATTGGTATTATCACCATTGTTTAATGTCCAGTACTAGTATTATCACCATTGATTTAATGTCCAGTACTAGTATTATCACCATTGGTTTAATGTCCAGTACTAGTATTATCACCATTGGATTTAATGTCCAGTACTAGTATTATCACATTGGATTTAATGTCCAGTACTAGTATTATCACCATTGGATTTAATGTCCAGTACTAGTATTATCACCATTGGTTTAATGTCCAGTACTAGTATTATCACCATTGATTTAATGTCCAGTACTAGTATTATCACCATTGGATTTAATGTCCAGTACTAGTATTATCACCATTGGATTTAATGTCCAGTACTAGTATAATCATCATTGGATAATTTTTTAATAAATAATTTGATTCCAAAGCCTTGAC
>BPLQ01000972.1:0-11256 GCA_021605075.1 Caerostris darwini
TAATGACAGACCCCTGCCGAGCCTAAATTTATTTTTTGTTCTATTGCAGCTGGCAAACACTTAGACAGTTGTCTTTGATGCCTTAAGGCAAGATCTGCACAGACGTTACTCACTTAGCAGTATCCATGAGGTGCGTGTAGCTTAAAAATAAGCTACGGATTCGGAGTAACAATATCTCTGCAACGCTCTACGATCATGTTAGGCCGGGACTTACGGTTTACAGTGGATTCCGAACCATTACAAACATCCATTGCCCCGCCGGGACAGAACCAGAAACCTGTGGTATCGAGCGCCAGAGCGTTAGCAATGCGGCCAATCAGGTCACCTAAATATATTAATTTAGCAAAATATATTAATTAAGTAAAAGTCACATACAGTGCTATGTGCCGAAGATCTGTTATATTGAAATTTGACTGCAGGAATTTTTATTTAGCAAGTGCATTTCGATTCTATCTGAGTATCTGAAATAAGATATATATTCCGTTAGCTGCGATAGACATAAAAAATAACAGGTAATTATTGATAAAAGATGCGATCACCGCATCCCACTTTTAAATCACTTCTAATCAGTCTTGGAAAAATTGATTTTCCTAAGCAAGTTATCTTAAAATTTACCAATATCGTGCACCCGTCGATGGGTATTGAAGACGAGCCATCGCATCCGCATTTGCATATCATAGAGAGAATTCCTCGAAAACTCGATCGAAGAAGTCGATGCCCGATGCAACAACGTGTCCCATTCGCGTCAATAAATTTTTGGACGGCAACATACGTCGACCCCACCTTCTAACATAGCATTCTTTTACATTAGCTGGACACCTAATCATTTGGTCACGTATAGTGTTTTAGGACCTTAATTTCTCCACTAATTTTCTGCTGTCAGGTGGCCCATTGACTAGCGCTCTTGCCTCAGGTTCGAATCCTGGTGATGGCATTGCTATATTTGAGTGATTCGGAATCTACGTTAAATTGTCTATATCTGTCTAATTAGAGTAAAGTGTGTACAAAATGACCATAGAGAGGCAGAAAAAACAAATTCTTTCCTATCAAATTTTCTGGTTTGCATTGGTTTGTATTGTAAGGTCACTTTCCTGCTCACTAGGACCTGTTAGTTCTCGGGCCTTATTTTCTGTACTTCTTTTCTATCAAATAAATGATTGCTAGACTTGATTTTGTTTATCAAGTTTTTTTCACATAACAGTATCATAGTAATCTACCATGGTTTTATATCATGGATGTTTATCACTCTTTATGTTAGGATGAATTGTATGGTATGAACAAAATCATTCTTCAAATAAAGTTTTCTAAATATTTGTGAACCTACCAATTCCTTGACTGAAAGTTAATTGGATATTAACAGAAATTGTCAGTCTGCCTACAATATTCTTAAACATTTTCGCTTCATTCTTCATCCAAGAATTTGGTTATAGTTTTTGCATCAGTTTCAATTTTTTTGTGTGTAGTTAAATTGATCGAAAGTTTGGCTTGTGCATAGAGGATTATGGAACGAAAGACAAAAATTAAAATGCGCTACAATTTACAATAAATATGCATGTATTTGAAAATCTTTTACAAAGTTACAAATGTAAATGTCTAATTCATGTATTTTAAAAACATAAGTACAGACTGAAAAGCTATAATTTAAGACCAATTTCGAACACTTGCACAAATTTTTATAATACAAAATCACACTGTATAAAATAACAAGTCACCCGAAATACATTAAAGAAATACTCATTTGAAATTGAAAACGAAATAACATTTCCAATCAGATTTATGTTCAAAAGAGGAAAAATAAACACTTGGAATTTTAAGCCTCAAAATAAAAATAGATTTATTTACAATTTTAAAAACAAATATGGAGCACAATTTTCTAACAAATGTGTTTTGTTAAAATAAATTTACAATTAAAATATTATTCTGTAAGTAAAATTTTGCTTCCTTTTAAAGTAATAAAAATAAATCTTTATTATATAAAAAAAATTGTTGTATTTAATTCATTTAAGCAAATTGTTTGGTAATTTGTATAATGATTGTTAAAAAAATTAAATTTAAAATTATTAATTACATTTTATAATCAAAAGAAAATATTTAAAATTCATGGAATCCCTTTAGTAAAATATATTCGATAGTAGTAATTTTTATATAATTAAATATGTTTCATTACGTCTGAATTAATAACAAATTACGACCATTTTTAAGAAATTGAATCTTTATTTGACGTATTAGCACATATTTAAAACTACAAAAACTACTGTTTCTTAAAACAGAAACATCTTTTAGAAAGAATTTAATATTACTTACTTTGTGCATGAAAGTAACAACACAGAAGGATTAACATTAATAGCAATACGCATACAAAGAAATATAACAAAACATTGATATACGCAAACATAACACAAATTCGTAAATAACAAACAGTACAGTTTTGTGAAACATGCATGCATGCTTTTAAATATATAATACCTTACCGAATATAAATCAATTATGAATTAATCTGAATGTATTGAAAAAATTATTAAAAACGATTTAGATATAATAATCCTTAAAAAAGTTTTAAAAATTACAATATTCTAAAACGTTTTTCACTATAAAAAATATCCATGACACTTAAAAGCTGAAAGCATTAATAAAAATTAATAATTTCTTAAATTAAATAATTCACCAGAGACAGTTGTTAAAATGCATGCTTGTTACTGATAAAAACAAATAGAGTTTTGTTCTCTTACAAATCATGTTGTTGTGTACACATCATCAAAAAGTTATTCCCAAATTTATGTCTTAACAAATTAAAAGTACTTTCATAATATTTTTAAATTTAAGTAATACCATCTGAATTCGAACTTTCAGAAATTCGGATAAAATTTCTTCATCCTTATTATTATCCAGAATACTTTCTGTCTTAATTTGTGCCTTTACATGATGTCTGGGACGGGTCTCCAGATGAGTGTACGACCTGTATTGGCAGGCAAACTTCCGCAACCATTTTCTAAATGCCTTTCCAAATCTTGTTTGCGTTCATATGCTTTACTGCAAAATTTACAAACATGAGGTCTTAATCCTGAATGAGTTATCATATGCATGTTTAAGTTACTCTTGCATAGGAATGCTTTGCTACATAATTCACAAACGTGAAGATTTCCTACTGTATGAATCAACAAATGTCTCTCGAAATCTTGTTGGCACTTGAAAGCTGTCCTGCACTCCTTACAATAGTGAGGATTTCTGATATGCATTCTCACATGTTCATTCAGGTTATCCTTCCGTGCGAATGCCTGTCCGCAGTGGTGACAAACGTGAGGTCTCTCGCCTGTGTGAACCAACTGGTGTCTTTTCAAAAGATAGGAACATTTCATTGCTCTGCCGCAAAGATCACACACATAAGGCAAGTTTGGATGATGTTGATAGCAATGTTCTTTCAATTGTTCTAGATTCATAAATATTCTTCTACATGCATTGCATTTCCATAATTTTGTGGCTGGGTAAGTAATAGCAGCAAACATATTTACCAGAAATTTTACTCCGAAAAAGTTAAAATATTATACGCTAAAATACAGTTTTAATTGTTATTATTTCGGTCCTTACCGTCGAATTTTCGAAAATATAAGTGAATAACTTTGCACTTATAATATTAACGAATATATATTCTGCACAACAGGTGCATCTGATTAATAATTGTGTCGTTGCAATTTTCTTACTGTATTTATTATTGCTGCTAATTTTGTTTTCTTTAAATTTATATGCACTACAACATGATGCTATCGAACTCTATCATGAGTTTGGAAACAAAATAATAGAACAATTTAAAAAAAAATTATTAGTCAATTATTGGAATGATTTTGAACTATATATTATTTTCTAAATGAGTAAAATGGATTCAATGTTATTGTTCTCTGTACATCAACCAATTGACTAGCTCTGTGGCCTTTGGTACCCCAAGCTACAGGTTCGTATCATGACGGAAGTATAGATGTCTACTATACTACTTAGTCTACTATACTATTATGTCTACTATAGATGTCTACTATACTTGTTAGTGGTTCGGAATCCACGTTAAGCTGTAGGTCCCGGTCTAATTAGCTCAAAGCGTGCACAAAATGCTCATACAGCGACAAACCCAACCAATCTGTTCATCAAGGTTCTGGCCATTGCATTCAGCAGTAGATGTTAAAAAAAAAAAGAAATTTAATGCAAATACTGATGTTGTTTTTCATGAAAAAACTAAGAATGAGATAAACATCTCTTTATAATATTATTAATAACAAACATTACTATTATTAATTAACCAATTGATTTTATCCGCATAATGACCGCTTATATCTCCATGATGTATGCATATATGTATATACAAATTAGGTACACATATTTAAGTTTACTTACGAATTAGAGAATTTATAAAATGTATATTTAAAGTACATTTGCTAGTAACCTCGTCTCAAATGGAACAATTTTTATAAGTGTATCTTTATGATATTTATCATTATAAAAATGAATTATAAAAATAATTTATTACCTAAATATTATGCGTGGGTTCCAACAAAAGAAAAAACACATCCTCTATGGAATAATAATTTATATTCATCGAATATATTAAAAAAGGACTGATTAAAATTCTGACTTTTTAACAGATAATAACATAACTTAGATTTTTATATTACTTAAGTATAGCACATATTTCTTTAATATTTTCACAGTTGCTTAAACATGTTAATGATCGGAATTTTTTTTTGAATGCTATAACATTCGTATATTTCTTCTGCAACAGAATGACGACAAAAATATTATCATTGAAATATAAGCAACATTTTTTTAAATTTTATTTTACAATAATAGGTTTATCTTTAAGCACAATTATATTTTAAATATTTTTCTGAATTTAATCTGATTTTTTTAATTAGTTCAATGCTTTTGTAGTTCATATGCCTTCAAAAGTGTCTTGTAAACAACTATTCCAATTCTGATTGCTTGAATTAATCATATTGCTCTTTTAATCTTTTGAATTTATAAACGCTGCCCTTTTTGAGTTAATTGGTTATGTTAGTTACTGATTTACAAAACCTATAGTTTAGCTACATAAAGGCATATGGAAAATGTATGTACAATGTGAAACACTTTAACCAAGTTGACGATTTTAAAATATTTTTTGCCACATAAAGGACAAATTGATAATATAAATTTTAATGTTGAATGGCGGCAATGCAAGTGATAAGAAACCATTCTTGAAATTTCTCCTAGGGTCAATTTAATAGTTGCCCACATATGATCTATCCTATCTGATTTATTTTCGTTTGATTTTTATTATTTTAACAAATTATTTCTGAAAACTGTTAGTTTAGACATCTAACGCTTATTCATTAAGCATATTTCTTCAGATATCTATTTAAAAAGCAAACTTGACGCTTTTTATTGCAAAGAAATCTATGCATTTGAAATCGCCTATTTCAGAATAAAATACAAATGTTGCTTGTTGCCCCGATTAGAACATTGTAGTTTGCTTTTTACGTTGTTATATTATGGTATATCTGTTATATAATTACATATATACAAAAATTTTTCTTTTCTGTATCTGCGTACATTATTTTATATGTTACTTCACCATAAAATAACAGGTAGAGGGGAAATTCAGAGTAAAAAAGGATTTGATATTTGAATTATAAATAAAAATGTACAAGGCAGATAAAATAATGAATCATAAGTTTGTTCTTCGGTTTAAAAAATGAATATCCGAAAGGAGGAAAAAATGTTTATCTCTTAGTAACACAAAAGGGTTGCTATGGCAACTATAGTATCGTGACATATTGTATCAATAATTAGCACGAGATAATCCAACAATGATTTTAAACAAGTAATATAAAAAAAAAATTTTAGAGTTAATCCTTACTTTTTTTTCACTCTATTGCAGAAAATCCTTTATAAATAATTTTCATTCATTTTTTAAGTTTATCTGGAGCCATTTATTGGTAGATATATGCAACTTAAATCTAAAAAAAAATAAAGTTAATTAATTAAATTTAATTACTGAATTAATATTTGAAAAAAACTGTATTAACATGGAGTGTTATCCACTACATGTTAAAAAAATGTATTTGGATTTGAGTGGATGAATAAAAAGTATTTTATGAATGATTGAAAATTTGAACAAGATATATATAGGGAGAGTGTGGACTAATAGAAGGAATTGAAAAAATAATATATATTCACTAAATTTATGCTTAGTTTTAATTTTCAACACATAAAAATAATGTTCAACAACATATAGCCTAATCGATTTCAAATGGATGATTAGCAAAGTTCTTTTTACGGAATTCCTATAAACTGTTTGGTATCTGTGCTTACTTATTTATTGTAATGCATTTATGTTTAATGAGCTAATTAAATGTTTGTCAACTTTTATGTGTTTTACAGTTAGTATTAAAATATTGCTTTAAGGTAAGCTTTTTGATAACAAGTAGCTCAATTCAATACAAATTTCAGTATAATATCACTTTAATCTTTAGAAGAAAACGTAATTTCACCATTCAACCAATATAAGTATAAGGATATACTTTTAAATAAATTATGCTAATGCATAAATCTGTAAAATAAATTATGCATATCTAGAGAATGACAAAATAAGAATGAACATAAGGTCAAAATTGTAAGGTAGTGTTCAACAGTTCATGCTGTAAATGACAACAGGGGTGTGTCTTTTATACAGCACCTGAATATCAATTAATCATTAATGTTATCAACGTACGTATTAAGAATAATGTCCCCATTTAGAATAACCAATTGTCCTCCGCCTCTCCTACAGCTTCAAACCAGTGAAGAAACAACATCCAATATATAATTTCAACAGCAAAACTTCGATAAACCATATTCACTGATTTAATTTTTTTTTCTCTTTCTAAACGATGCCAAAGTTAAAATTTCATATTTCAATACCAGTTTTCACCATACCACTAATAATTTCATATTTCACACAAATTTTGTTTTTTGACAGAACGTCGAAAACTAAGCTGCAACCGGAAGATAAATGCATACATATTTAAAACAATTTACAAGGGAATCTGATATCATAAAAAAATCTATATAATTAAATATGTAACATATCTGATTTATCTATATTTAAAATAACATCACATCTGATATCATAAAATAATATATATTTTTATCATAAATTTCTGCAATAATGAGAAATTTATGATATAGATGCTATATATGTAAATCTGTACCTGTAATTACATGTAATGTAACCTGTAATTCTGTAGCCTATAACATAACTGTAATTACCTGAAATGTAATTATGTAACCTGTAATCTGAAAGTACTTGTAAACTGTAAGTACTGTAAATACTTGTAACCTGTAATATACCTGTAAGTACTGTAATTACCAGTATACCTGTACGTATAACTGTAACCTGTAAGTACCTGTAACCACCTATAATGTACTTGTAATTCTGTAACCTGCAATGTACCTGTAATTCTGTAACCTGCAATGTACCTATAATTCTGTAACCTGCAATGTACCTATAATTCTGTAACCTGTAACTACTTGTAATGTAATCTGTAATTTTGTTATCTGTAATGTCGCTTTTAAAATAAGAAGTTGTAATTCTGTACCTGTAACTATTTTATGATATAGATTTACATATAAGCAATGCTGTATATGTAAACCTATATCATAAAACTATAACATATCTGATATCATAAAAACAATTTTACAGAATAAACTAATTAAGATAGTTGATTTAAATTTAATGAATTTTGCGACCGACTGAAATACCAGCATTCTACCATGAAATGGAGATTAAACAAATCTCAATAACAAATGTAGATTTTTTTCTTTTACATTTTTATAGGTTAAAATTAATTTTCGATATTTAAAATCGAAACTGGCACATTTATGGAAAGATTTTTTTTCGACGTTTTCAGTTGGATAATAATGGGAAAAAATATCTACGCTCTCGATACGCTGCAAGACGCCAGAGCCAGTTGGATAATAATGGGGGAAAAATCTACTCATGTGATAAGCGACCGCTGAGTGAATCACTTCCTTATGAATTGCATCGAGTAAGTTAGTAATCTGCGAATCCTTACTGCGACGCGTAAAATAATATCCGAAAATATAATTAATAATTAAAAATATATGATTCACTATATATATATATATATATATATATATATATATATATATATATATATATATATATATATTGATATGTTATATATTGATACGTTATATATTAATACGCTATATTGATGCGTTTTTAACTTTCTGGCAAAGTCAGACTCATACAGGTTTTTAAGATTCAGAGAACTATTAAAAATAAAATTATTTAAATTAACAGAACAAGTAATAAAAAAATAAAAATAAAATTTCAGTCAATTCCAATTTTTTTTTCACTGTACTGCAGAAAGTCCTTTATAAATAATTTTCATTCATTTTTATTAAGTTTATCTGCCGCCATCTATTGATAAATATATGCAACTTAAATCTCAGCAATATATAATTAATTAATTAAATTTAATGAATGGAATAATATTTGTAAAACTGATACGAAAGGCCAGAGCGCTAACCAGTTGGCCACCAGTCCGCTCCTTAACCAAGGAGATGCATTTGATTACTTTAATCTTTTTATTTCCGCGAAAAGGGGAAAATACATATCAGATTCAGTTTTAGTATGCGTGCATCACAGAAGGTTTGGTTTTCTAACTACGGTCATTTTGTGCACAATTTGGGCTATTTCGATTCCAAACCACTAACAAAGACCCATGCCACAGACAAGAATTGAACCTGAAGTTAATCATCACAGAAAGAATGGAGAGAAATTCATTACATCCCTATTTTGTCATACTAATTTTGTGTGACATTCATGGAAAACATGACAATGGGAAACATGTTTAACTCAATTATGTGAAAGGGTGAAACTGTTTAAATTGTATGCGCTTATATTATGTAACAATTGTCTATTGTATTTCAACTTGCATGCGGGCAAACATAAAATTTAATCAAAAAAGTGAAGATGTGACTTATTAGTTCTAGACATTCTCTGAAGAAGTTCAGTCAGCATAAAGATGTCACTAGTAGTGTTCTGTAATAGCTGTTGCCATACAGCAAAAGAGCGGTTATAATCTCCCTTTCTGGCTTCATCGACGTCCCAGCAACGAGCCAGAAATGAAGGACATTGCAACTCCTGTAGAAGAGCTTTCTGAAGCACACTGATCATTGTGGCCCGGCATTAGAATGTGAAGAACATCTTCTCTATCTCGATTAAGGCTATGGCATACTTACGTGCCATTCACATAAGTAAAAGTATTAACCTTCCCATTGTGTAATGTAACTTTTTGCAATTAATTTCCATTGGTTGCCTTTCGCAGTTTTGGACAATGGTCCAAACAAATCTGTAAAGATTATCTCAAACTACTGGAGATAAAAGGATTTCTCAACAAACTAGGTTTTCATTTTTAACTTTGTAGTCAGTGCATCCGGATTATTTTTTAAATATTTAGAGTACATTTCCTTATGCCAGTACAATAGTAGCGTCAAACAATTCTTTGAATGTGCCCTCTTCTCCGTATTATCCAGCCATGGCATCATTGGGATGCTACTGCATGATTAATTCACGCTCATGAGTCGAAAAGTCAGGATCTAGTACACAAACATTGTACTCCATGATTCAATTTTGAAATCCTTTCTATTTCCAGACGTCAATGTTATTATTTAATTATTTTGCAAAATCAATGCTCCATTAAAATCCACAATTTGTATCTAAAATTTTGTTCCATTCCCTTCCTTAAGTTTTACCTACAGATGCTTCCGAAGAGGAAAATATATTTTGAGGTCATCTTGCACATATCTATTGATAAGCACATACTTTAGCATGAAACTAATGAAGAAATCCATAAAATATCCTCTAACTAATCATTTTTGTGCTTAGATATTTGCATGCGTGGTCTTGTTGCTGTTCGATTATTCTATAACCACTTTTTAGTAAGTTTAGAAATAGGTTTTTTGTAAATTCAATTTTCGTAATGGACATTTTTTATTTGGTTTGGTTTGTCACTCTACGGCCATCTTGTTCACACATGGCTCAACAGACCGGGATCTACTGTTTAAAGTGGATTCCGAACCACTTACAAACATCCATGCCAATAACAGGATTCGAACTTGATGCCTGTGATACCAAAGGCCGGAGCGTTAGCCACCAGGCCGTAATGTTTATAGAATAAACGAAAATTAGCAAGACTACGCACATAAATATCTGTGCAGGACTCCAAATTTAATTAAATATTTTCTGAGAATAACAACAACAACAAATAAAAAACTGGGACAAAATTCTTAAAATCTCAGTTATAAGAAAAAAGGAAACTTTAAATGATTATCTGTCGCTTACACCTTTTCTAAAGGGGGCACCACTGAAACAATATAAATTAGGTTTTTGTTGAACCCTACTGACATTTACATATTCAAAAATGGTTCTCCACAGCAACGTTTTAATGAAGAGTGCTAAAACTAACTTTGCTTCTAAAAACTATTCATTAATAAATATTTTTACGAATACGAATATTCGTTCAGTTTTACCAAACATATGTAACATTTAGTTTCTAATGCACACATGAAAAACAAGTAATAAAAAAAAAAAAAATATTAAGTCAATTCCTACTCTTTTTTCACTATAATGCAGAAAGTCCTTCATAAATATATTTCATTCATTTTTTAAGTTTATCTGGCGCCATTTATTGTCAGATATATGCAACTTAAATCTAAAAAAAATTAAATGAATTAATTAAATTTTTATTACTAAATTAATATTTGGAAAAACTGTATTAACATCAAGTGTCATCCACTGCAAGTTAAAAAATGTATTTGAACTTGAGTGGTTGAATAAAAGTATTTTATGAACGATTGAAAATTTGAACAAGATATATATATAGGAAGAGTGTGAGGTAATAGAAATAATTGAAAAATAAAAAACTTAAAGTAAGTTAACATAAAAATAGATAAAGTTAAAATAAAAATTAAAAAGTAAAAGTTAAAATAAAATAAAAAGTAAAAGTTAAAATACAAATTAAAGTAATAAGGATATCGTGGTTCACTAAAGCGTGTAAGATGGATTCTTCATTTTACTCGATTCTACTGCATCCTTTCTCCTCCCGCCTATCAGAAACAAAGGAAATTTTTTTTTAAATTTTAAGGGGTGTACTGTGTTTGCCACCCTTATTCAGGTTACTTGGTGAGTGACTCCTGTTTTCTACATGGTGCCAATTAATTGCG
>BPLQ01000974.1:0-200053 GCA_021605075.1 Caerostris darwini
TTCAGATTTTTTTCCAATTTATCGGCGATATCACTACATTATTTATTGTGTAATATTATAATAAGGAAGCTATTTGTTTTCCATATAATTTCCTTTTGGGTTGGTGATAGTTTTCCAAACGTAACTAGTAATTTCTTTGATTTTTATTGAGATATTTCGAATTGCAATAACTAGATAGCAGAGATCTTAAATATTTTTTATCTTTTCTGCCACACAAACACAATGTTGGACATCTTACTTATGATTAAACATTGTTATTTTTTGTATTAAAAATATATTACATTTTTGTTTTGTTTGATTAACATGGGCGAAAAATTTCGTTTTAAACTCTTAACAGTTTCAGTAAATACTCGTACAGTTTCAAAATTTGTTTGTTGTTTCTTATCCTACTTGGTAGACAGCAACATCTAGACCGAATCCAAAAACTCATGTGGTCTCATGGAAGGAGGGAAAGGAGCAACTTCTGTTGTGACAGAGCATCAGAGAAGAAATCTCACTTGGCTCCGTGTCGCTGAAGAAGGAGAGCAGTGACTTCCGGGAAGATCTTTAGAGGGAACTACACTCATTGTCTTCTTGTATTGGAGAAAACTCGGAATATCCACCATTCAGTACGACTAACGGGATCTGAGTGGCCGAGTGTTTGGCACTCTCTGTGCCACAGCTTTCGGTTTCAAGTCTCGACAGTGCCATGGATATTTGTAGTGGCTCGGAATCCACTATAAGCCGTAGGTCCCAGTCTCCTATGACTATAGAACGTCACAGAGCCCAATCAGACTTCTCACTCACATCATTCCCAAACTGTAAAGAGTAAACTCAGCTCTAGGCATAGTGATGTGTGGCGTGGGAGTAGTAGTTACAGTCCTACTAAGGAGGCAAGATGTCGAACATCACAAACACCGTCGAGCTTCCTCGTTTTCTGAAACAGTGTGTACAACAAAGCCGCCAGCAGATTGAACCTCTTCCCTAATGCTCACTAACGGTCGAGCGGAGTGCTTCAAAATTTAAAAAGTAGATCTAAAGTAATCTCAGCATCTAAAGTAATTTCAATATACATATTAATTTACATGGTATGTTGGAACATATTAATTTTAAAATTAATATGCACCAACATACTAATTTTCTTTTCATTTACGAAATATACGTATGGATTATTTTACGCAGGTAAAAATTTATGATTTAGAAATATCGGCTTTAATTAAATATTTCTATTTGATATATTTCATTTAAAAAACATTTTGTGTTCAATTTCATTTAAATAAAATTAATCAAATCTTTTACCATAAATATTATGTTTATAATCAATATTTTTTTAAATAAAAAATAAAGAGATATAGATAGTTTAGATATAGATATCCATTACAGAACATAAAAATCATTCCGCTACTCCATACAATGCTTCAAGTTGGAGTTCCACTCTCGTTACAGCATCTTGCCGAATTTCCATTCTCTTTTCCTTTCGTTACCTTAGACGCAAGACCGTCCTGTCATCCAAAAGAAGGCATCTCACGTTTCGGTAGTACCTAAGTGCATCAGGACAAACTCGCAGCGACGGCATATACGCCCAAGAGTCATAGGAGAAAAGAGAGAAGTAAAAGAGAACACAGGAACAACTTCTCCATCACAATGTACCAACAAACAGTCTGCAGGGAGAGGGAAATAAAAGTCTTTGTCTGTGTGACTGTTCCATCGACCAAAGAAGGGAAGGGGGAAAAAAAAAAGTATAAGAGATTTTCGAGTCTATGTCAAGAATTTTTTTTTTTTTTGTTTTACCTTTTGTTTTTTTTATATATCCCACTGGAATTTTGTTGAAGTATTCGATACTTTAGATCTTCGGAAAGACTTAAATGTTGATCCCTCAGACACATGATGTGAAAAATTCCGAGCCACCCGGGCCTGTTTGGCTTTTGTGAGGAGCAGACATATCTAAAATTCCGTTCCTTGTTTTAAAGCATTATTAGGTACAAAAAAGAAAAAAGACAGAGACCATTCTGTTTTATTCATTTCGTGGGATAAAGGAGACCACAAAGGCTTTTTGTACAAAGGAGTAAAGAAAGTGGGGTTTGCTTTCGGAAAGGTTTTATTTTAAAGTCCTGTGGCTTTTGTAGTCTAATCGCATTATGTTTTGACATAAAAGGACCGAGTTTTAGCTTTTAAAGATTTTTTTTTATTAATTTTTTAAGAAAGTATCTCAGTACTTAATTTAATGATAATGTAAAATTAATACACTTCAGATCCATAATTTAACAGTTGTGATTTTTCTGATGCTTATATTTGATCTATGAACCTCTAATGTCGTTAATGGTGTCGTGTCCACGTAAGTATGTATGGAAAAAAGGTTTGAAGCCCCATACAGAAAAATAACTTCGAATAGGTTGAACTTCTCAGGTTTACCTCAGTTTAGAATTAACGGCCTGATGGCCAATTGACTAATTCTCTGGTCGTTGGTATTTCAGGCTTCAGATTCGAATCCTGGTGGTGGCATGGATTTTTGTGAGTGGTTTGGAATCCACTCTAAACTGTAGGTTCCCGTCGAATTAACCTGAAGTGTGCAAAATACTAGTAGTGACCGTATAGCGGCAAACCAAATAAGTATAGAAGCATATTTTCTGGGGTAGCATTGGATAAATTTCCACCCTTTTTTATCTTCTTTGTATCGTCTTTCGTGTGATCTTTTCATCTTTCTGGTCTACAGATTTATTCTTTCCATTCTTGGTGTAGAGATGGAAACATTTTGTTCGACAGCTCTTCTGGTTTCGAACTAACACATCGCTTTAGCTTGAAAAGTGATAAAAAATACCATAAAAGTTAGATTTATGATCAATATTGTTTTAAATAAAATATAAGCCAATTTAGGTGTAGATATCCATTGCAGAAGATAAAAAAAAACATACCTCTACTCCATACAATGCTTCAAGTTGAAGTCGCGTTTTCGTTACAGCACCTTGCGAATTTCCATTCTCTTTTCCTTTCGTTACCTTAGACGCAAGACCGTCCTGTCATCCAAAAGAAGGCATCTCACGTTTCGGTAGTACCGAAGTACATCAGGAGAAACTCGCAGCGACGGCATATACGTCCAAGAGTCGTAGGAGAAAAGAGAGAAGTAAAAGAGAACACAGGAACAACTTCTCCATCACAATGTACCAACAAACAGTCTGCAGGGAGGAGGGAAAAAGTCTTTGTCTGTGTGTCTGTTCCGGCGACCAAAAGAAAGGAAAATAAGAGATTTTCGAGTCTATGTCTAGAATTTTTTTTTTCTTTTTGTTTATTTTACCTTCTGCTGTTTTTTTTTTTTTTTTATATATCGCAGTGGAATTTTGTTGAAGTATTCGATACTTTAGATCTCTGGAAGACTTAAATGTTGATCCCTCAGACACACGATGTGAAAAAATTCCGGGCCATCCGGGGCTGCTTGGCTTTTGAGGGGAGCAGACATATCTGAAATTCCGTTCCTTGTTTTAAAGCATTATTAGGTAAAAGAAAAAAGACAGACCATTCTGTTTTATTTATTTCGTGGGATAAAGGAGACCACAAAGGCTTTTTGTACAAAGGAGTAAAGAAAGTGGGGTTTGCTTTCGGGAAAGGTTTTATTTTAAACTCCTATGGCTTTTGTATTCTAATCGCATTATGTTTTGACATAAAAGGATCGAGTTTAAAGATTTTTTTCTATTAATTTTTAAGAAAGTCTCCCTGTATTTAAAATTTAACGATAATGTAAAATTAAAGAACTTCAGATCCATAATTCATCAGTTGCGATTTTGCTGATGCTTATGTTTGATATATGAACCCCTAATACAGTTGATGGTGTCGTGTCCACATATGTATGGGAAAAGTTTGTAGGTGCATACAAGAAAAGAGTTAAACAAATAGGTTGAACAATTAGGTTATAGTTGGCAAATAGGTTGAACTTCTCGTACTTACCTCAGTTTAGAACACTATTTCTTCGAGATAGGTATCTCAAGAATTTACACGTTTTTTCATCTTCTTCGGATCCACTTTCAAGTGTACAGATCCGATCTTTCCATCTTTCTGGTCTATTGATTTATTGTTTCTATTCTAGGCATAGAGACGAAAACCTTTTGTCTGATTGCTTGTCTGGTTTCAAACTAATACGTCGCTTTAAGCCCTCTAAGCTTAAAGAGTGATAAAAAACCCGTAAAGATTAGATTTATGATGAATACTTTTAAAAATAAAAAGTAAACAGATATAAATATCCATTGCAGAAGATATAAAACATTCCACTACTCCATGCAATGCTTCAAGTTGGAGTCCCATTCTCGTCACAGCACCTTGCCGAATTTCCATTCTCTTTTTCCTTTCGTTACATCAGACGTAAGACCTCTCATCCAAAGAAGACATCTCACGTTTCAGTGGTACCTAAGTGCATCAGCAGAAACTCGCAGCGACGGCGTATACACTCAAGAGTCGTAGGAGAAAAAGAGAAGCAAGAGAGGAACACAGGAACAACTTCTCCATCACAATGTACCAACAAACAGTCTGCAGGGAGAGAAAAAAAAAAGTCTTTGTCTGTGTGATTGTTCCATCGACCAAAGAAGGGAAGGGAAAAAAAAAAGTATAAGAGATTTTCGAGTCTATGTCTAGAAAAATTTTTTTTTTCTTTTTATTTGTTTTACCTTCTTTTTTTTTTTTTTTTTTTTATATCCCAGTGGAATTTTGTTGAAGTATTCGATACTTTAGATCTCGGAAAGACTTAAATGTTGATCCCTCAGACACACGATGTGAAAAAATTCCGAGCCACCCGGGCCTGCTTGGCTTTTGAGAGGAGCAGACATATCTGAAATTCCGTTCCTTGTTTCAAAGCATTATTAGGTAAAAAAAAAGAAAAGACAGACCATTCTGTTTTATTCATTTCGTGGGATAAAGGAGACCACAAAGGCTTTTTGTACAAAGGAGTAAAAAAGTGGGGTTTGCTTTTTTGGAAAGGTTTTGTTTTAGACTCCTCTGGCTTTTGTATTCTAATCGCATTATCTTTTGACATAAAAGGACCGAGTTTAAAGATTTTTTTTTTATTAATTTTTTAAGAAAGTATCTCTGTACTTAAAATTTAATGAAAATGTAAAATTAAAACACTTCACATCCATAATTCATGAGTTGCGATTGTTCTGAGGTTTATGTTTGATCTATGAACCTGTAATATTTGATGGTGTCGTATCCACATAAGTATAGATGGGAAATGTTTGTAGGTGCATACAGGAAAATTGGGCTTCTCAGGCTTACCTCAGTTTAGAAGTAGCGGCCTGATGGCCAATTGGCTAGCTGTATGGCCATTGGTACCACATGGTCCAAGTTCGAATTCTGACGGTAGCATGGATGTTTGTGAGTGGTTCTGAATCCACGTTGAACTGTAGGTCCCGGTCTAATTAGACTAAAGTGTGCACAAAATGATCGTAGAGCGATAAACCAAATCAATTTAAAAGAATATTTCTTATGGTGGCATCTGCGGAATTTGTACCCTTTTTCCTCTTCTTTGGATCCTCTTTCGAGTGTACAGATCCTATCTTTTCATCATTCTGGTCTACAGATTTATTGTTTCCATTCTTGGCATAGAAACGGAAATATTTTATTCGACCGCTTGTCTGGTTTCGATCTAATAAGTCGCTTTAAGTCCTCTAAGCTTGTATAGTGATATAGAAGAAGAACATCACTCTTTAGTGATTTAACTTTGTGTCCTGGTACCGCAGTGTAGCATTTTTTTTTTCCATGAGAAGCGTTTTGGCATTTCATTCAAACGAGAGGGATGTATGCTATTTGACAAATATATAACTAACCCATCACTCAAATTTGCCAGCAAACGCGTTTCATGTGCGCGTGCCTACTAAACCTGAAAGTCTTGTTTACAAACCTTTTGTGAAACTTTCTGCTCGCATCTGATATGTATACCAACCTTACAATAGCTGCTACACGAGAGCTTCTAAAGTGGGTTAAGGTAACGATTAATTACTGGTAGTTAACTGCAAATAGCAATTATATGCGGCACATGTACACTATGTCTTTCACGGCTGTCCCTCATAAAATCACCCACTTGTTGATTTTGATGTTAGAAATGCATTTTACTCATGCATGGGTTCACATTCAGCCTTCATAAGATGGACTTTGGCCTGTCCAAATTGTGCAATAGCCTGTCATCGTAATTCTTCGGATAAATGATGTCACTATCTCGAAATTCTGCTACTGTCTCGATATTCCACATGTTTTTGAGTAAGTGATGTTGAACTACATCAGCTAAATTAATTTGCGTATATTATTCTGATACAACGTTATTTTTTGCGTTTACTGCATAGCTTTTATGAAAATGTAACTTTTTTTGTCCCGTGTTTTTGCAATTCCTTACATATTGAAAACCATATTTTAAAAATGTTGATTTTACCTATAAAAATTTCTTAGAAAAAAAAAAAAAAAAAAAAAAAAACGTATACATGAATATACTGTTTTTTTCTTCAACGTTGAAACTTTTGAATTTATGTTTAGCTGTTAACTTTCATCTTTCTAATATTTCTGATTTATGCAGTTCCACATACGTATCTAAAAAAAAAAAAGGAGAGAGGTGTGAGAAAATGTTAATATTCAGAATTTAAGATAACTATACATTATTTATCTTTAAAAAATATCACAAGCATTCACATGTATAAAAAAATATCACAATAATCACAATTTCGAATAAAATGCAAATTTTTATTATGCATTATTTCAAAAACATATTTTTTACCATGAATTGTTGATTGAGTGTTTTAGATTTCCATTTCCAACAACATCTAGTTTTTAGAATTTTTTGTTTTGATTTTGAAAATATAGCGATTACCATGTCAATAGTTCTCATTATTATTTATTGTTTTTATATACAAATTTTTAGATTAATTTTCGTTAATTATGATTACACGTTCCTTTTGCTGATCTGTTAGAATAGATTCTCTAACCTCTTACCATTTTACTGATTTTATATGAGATTAATTCATTGTTATTTGTCTTTGGGATACTGATCATTTTTAAAATCGGTATTATACTATGATTTATAAAAAAAATATACATGAAATGTAGGCATTATTTCTTCAATGCTCATATTGTGATTATGGGAAAAGAAAAATAATTGATAATTTCATGTGTTTGTCTAATAAATTTCGCTAATCTAAGTATAGAAAATTGCAAACAAGAGGACGAAATATGCTATCAGAGTCTCCACTAATAGATTTAACCAGTTCTAATTACATATTCTGTAGTGAGTCACATCTTTCTAAAGAAAATTACACTTCGTATACTTCAACTATATATATATATATATTCAGCCGTAATATAAATATTCAACCGTAACAATATTTGGCCATAATATAAATATTCAACCATATTCAACCGTAACATAAATATTCAGCCATAATATAAATATTCAAACATATTCAACCGTAACATAAATATTCAGTCATAATATAAATATTCAACCATATTCAACCATAACATAAATATTCAGCCATAATATAAATATTCAGCCATAATATAAATATTCAACCGTAACATAAATATTCAACCATAATATAAATATTCAGTCATAATATAAATATTCAACCGTAACATAAATATTCAGCCATAATATAAATATTCAGTCATAATATAAATATTCAACCATATTCAACCGTAACATAAATATTCAGCCATAATATAAATATTCATAATATAAATATTCAACCATAACCGTAACATAAATATTATATTCAACCGTAACATAAATATTCAGCCATAATATAAATATTCGGCCATAATATAAATATTCAACCATATTCAACCGTAACATAAATATTCAGCCATAATATAAATATTCAACCGTAACATAAATATTCAGTCATAATATAAATATTCAACCATATTCAACCATAACATAAATATTCAACCGTAACATAAATATTCAGCCATAATATAAATATTCAACCGTAACATAAATATTCAGTCATAATATAAATATTCAACCGTAACATAAATATTCAGCCATAATATAAATATTCAACCATATTCAACCGTAACATAAATATTCAGTACCATAATATAAATATTCAACCATATTCAACCGTAACATAAATATTCAGCCATAATATAAATATTTAACATATTCAACCGTAATATAAATATTCTACCGTAACATAAATATTCAGCATAATATAAATATTCTACCGTAACATAAATATTCAGTCATAATATAAGTATTCAACCATAAATATTCAGTCATAATATAAATATTCAACCATAACATAAATGTTCAGCCATAATATAAATATTCAACCGTAACATAAATGTTCAGCCATAATATAAATATTCAACCGTAACATAAATATTCAGCCATAATATAAATATTCAACCGTAACATAAATGTTCAGCCATAATATAAATATTCAACCGTAACATAAATATTCAGCCATAATATAAATATTCAACCGTAACATAAATATTCAGTCATAATATAAATATTCAACCGTAACATAAATATTCAGCCATAATATAAATATTCAACCGTAACATAAATATTCAGTCATAATATAAATATTCAACCGTAACATAAATATTCAGCCATAATATAAATATTCAACCATATTCAACCGTAATATAAATATTCAACCATATTCAACCGTAACATAAATATTCAGTACCATAATATAAATATTTAACATATTCAACCGTAATATAAATATTCTACTGTAACATAAATATTCAGCATAATATAAATATTCTATCGTAACATAAATATTCAGCATAATATAAATATTCTACCGTAACATAAATATTCAGTCATAATATAAGTATTCAACCATAACATAAATATTCAGTCATAATATAAATATTCAACCATAACATAAATGTTCAGCCATAATATAAATATTCAACCGTAACATAAATGTTCAGCCATAATATAAATATTCTACCGTAACATAAATATTCAACCATATTCAACAGTATTATAAACGTTCAACCATAGTTTTAACATAATATCAAAAAAATGTGAGTCAAGTTACAGAAAGAAGTAACTATTATCCTTTTAAACTCAGAAAAAAATTAATTAATTAATTTAATTAATTTAATTAATTTTGCATTCTGACCTTTAAATTAATAATTCCCACACATAGACAGTTATAGTTTACAAGAATAATTTCCTTTACTGTTATACATTTGCAAGGATACCATTATACATTTATAAGTATATGTATAACTGTGGGCTTTCATGAAGTGTCGCGTGTTTTGATTAGATAATAGACCGGCGAAAGCTCTTCGCTTGCTTTATTGTTTATCTGCCCTTTTCAAACAACCTTCGTGTAATTAAGTTGGACAGTTCACAATGGTGTCGCCTTCCTTTAATGAAACTTTAAAAGAAAGAAAGAAAAAAAAAAAGAAGCAATGTTATGAAGTGTCTCTCTGAGTAAATTAAATTCTTAGAGAAGGAGTACTTGAAGTTGAGAAAAGGAATGCAGTCTCTTTTAATTACAAGACATTTTTTTCTTTCTCCTTAGATAGATCTAGGGGTGGAAAGAAAAAATGAATTCCAGGGTTACCAAGACATTAATTTAATATATCAAACAACTTAAATTTAATTTCATTCTATTATTTTACGTAAATGTGACTGAAATTTGATCACATGCCTTATGTTAATAATATTTTAGAGATAATTTATTTCTGCTTTGTATGAATTGATGTATTCGGTTTATTGTAGCGATTTCTTTTTAACTAAGAGGTAATTTGTCACGTAACATGGATTTTTAGGAATAAGCATATTTATTTTTGTTCAAATAGTTATGAGTTATGATACTGTTGCATCACTATTTATATGAGATGTATTGGTAGATTTTAATAAATGTCTGTAACATGCATAATTATTTTGGGGCAGAGTGACTAGCGCTCGGTGCCGCAGGTTTCGGGTTCTGAGCAATGGATGTTTGTAGTGGTTCGGAATCCATTTTAAACCGTAGGTTTCTGTCTACTATGACTGTAGAACGTTGGGCGTAGAGCCGACAACTGTACCCCGTAAAAAGAAAACATCTCCTGCGCCGAAATCTGCAAGTAGGCAGATGGTCTTGGCTCACCATGAGGCTGTTGCGCCAATGAAATTGGTTTAGTTTGTCGCTTTACTGTCATTTTGTGCACATTTTAAGCTAATTAGACTGGAACCTACAGTTTAATGAGGATTCCGGACCACTCACAAACATCCATAACACCGCCAGGATTCGAATCTGAAGCCTGTGATGCCAGAGTGCTAGCCAATTGGCCATCAGGCCGCCATGTTACGTGAAAACTTATTCATTTTAGTATATTTCCTTTTAAAACCCTTTTGATTTTGTGTATCATCGTCGTGTAAAACATTTCAAATACCTAGGTAACTCAGAAATACCCATTTAAGGATTATTTACTATAAAATTGCAGAATTCCATGCTCGTCAATGACAGGAGGATACATACACAAACAGTTCTTATTCTCCGAAACACTCCCCTTATAATCTGCTCATTTTTTTGCTGCAGGCGTACTGAGATACCCAAGTAAGAAGATGGTTTTTCGCTCTATGGTCATTTTGTGTACACTCTAGGCAAAGGGTCGGCAACCTGCGGCTCGCGAGCCACATGCGGCTCTTTGCATGTGAAGCTGCGGCTCTTTAGTTCCATACGCAAATATTATTTATGTTATAAAAAAAAACATTTAAAAATATAATTAAATAATTGACTGTTAATAATTGAATATAATTAAAAGTAAAGCAAGAAGCCAACTAACAAATGAAAATATAGAGTCGTGTTTGAAACTTAAAACAACAAGTTATGAGCCAAATTTATCCAAACTTTCTAAAACCATGCAAAGCCATCGCTCCCATTGAATTTGTTTGCTCAATTGTTTGTTATTGAAGTACAAGTTAGTGTTGTAAGTAAATGTTTAATTGTTTTACTTAAATAATAAGTAATTATCTAATAATGCCATATATATATATTATCTAATTTGTTGTGAAAAACACTACTAATATATGAATAAATAGATATTTTTTTCTTATGAATAAATAGATTAGGTTGTTTTTTTTTATCAAAAAAATTATGCGAGTACTATTTATTGTTTGCAAGAAAAAATTTTGTGGCTCTTTAAAAATTGAAATTTTGTAAATTGTAATTTTTGACTCTTCCGACTCAAAAGGTTGCCGACCCCTGCTCTAGGCTAATTAGACCGGAATCTATAGTTCCGAACTGCTAACAAGCATCCATGCCACCGCCAGGGTTCGAAGCTGAAGCCTGTGCTACAAGAGGCCAAAGAACTAGCCATCAGGCCGCCGTCCAAAGCGCCAGCTAATTGGCCATCATACCGCCATTTTACGAGAAAGCCTATGAATTTTAGTATATTTCCTTTTGATTTTGTGTATCCGAAATCTTTTGTTTGGATTGTTTAAAATATTTGAAATGTTTAGGTAATTCAAAGTCTATTTACGGATTATTTACTATAAAATGACAGAATTGCAGAATTCCATGCTGATCAATGACAGGAGGACACATCCACAAACAAGTCTAACTCTCCGAAACACTCCCCTTGCCATCTGCACATTTACTTGCTGCAGGCGTTCTGCAGAGATACCCGAGTAAGACATCAACTGACATTACATGATCGATTACATGTTTGACATTTATCTTTTCTCCTTTTACATTGGCACGTTAATCGGACACCATCAATCAAAATCAGCCTTGACTCGCTGTGTGTTTTGTTTTTCTTGGAAATGTGCTCGTTGATAGGGCTTGTTACTGTTTACGTTTGTTGCATAATGTGAGGAACCTATGATTTTCGTTGAAAATGACATCTGAAAATGATGACAGTATCTGCGTCTACCTTTTGCAAGTGAGTGGATGATGTTTAGTATGCCCAGTGTGTTGTATTGAAATTATAGTGCCATTGCTTAAATCCTGTTTTGAGGATAAATTAAGCCAAAATAATAACCTTTCCACGATGTAATTAGCATTCTTCTGATAGACAGCATAAGTAGTGGGACAAGTTTAGTAAATTTGATTTAAAAACTCATTTCCACTTAACTATGCATTAGTTAAAAAAAAAAAAAAATCTTGCTAGCTTAAAAGTACAGTAAATATTATGATAGCATAGTAGTATATGCCTTTTTTAATTCTCTTGATAAAAAAAGAAAATGTTAAATATATTGGTAAAAACAAGCTTTTATATTATTATTAGCAAATCATATTGCCTATTGAAGATTCTAACATATATTATTAGAAAAACAATTTTTTTTTCCTTCTAACTTTATGCATTCCGCGATTAACTGTTATTTAACTTCATCCATTTAATAATTATCTTTTTAAAAAATAGAATCTGATTTGATGTTTGTTGTTTATATTGTTCACAGATTGTTCATGGAATGTTTTGTGTGCATGTGCAACTCTTCTAAATCACTTCCATTTATTTATTTATTAATTAAATAAAAACTATAAAATTACAAAAGAATTTCTTTTCTTAAAAATTTCAGTTTCGCTTTGAAATAAAACCACCACTTTTCACCAGAAGATTTTTTTACACTAATTTTACATTATTTAATTATATAATTATTAGCACGAGAAAGAAATTTAAATTAGCCATTAAGAATAGCTCATAAAAGAAATTAAAAAAAAAAAAATAAATAAATCATCATTAAAATTGAAAGTGGTCAAGAAAATGAAAAATTCCACCACTCAAAAAACAATACCCATAATGTGATGGATTAAAAAAAAAAACAAAGAACAATGTGCAATCATCGATATTGCAATCTTTAGAGAATAAAAAAAAAAAAAAAATGAAGTTCTTAATATGTATTTATTTTAAATTCATATGAGGTTAAATATGAATTTATTAATCTCAGAGAAACGGGAGATTTAAGCAGACAATTTTTTGGAACCATCTATCTGTTTTTATGCATATTTATTGCCTCGATTAGTCGTCAAACCGCTCTGGTTAATCGATTTTCCATACTGCACGATATATTTTTTTCTTTATATATTTTATTTAAATTGAACTGAAATGCATTTATGAATAAAATAAATAAAAGATGTTATAATCAAGAGCTTTATTGTAATCAAAAATTCTTGTTTTCAATCTTTATGTTTTTAGTAAGAACAAAATTTATTATAGTATTTTATTTTTATATTTAGAAATAAAATGAATTGCGCCCTATTATAAGAGTTTCTTGAATGACAATCATTTTTAAAAATCAGTCATGATATGAACCCGTAATCACTGTATGTTCAATATAATGAACAAGCAATCCCATCAAGACTTCTACTGAACATTGTGCAACGTTTCTTTAAGATTTAGATACAATTTTCTTATTATTCAGTATTCAAATTGGGATTCTCTACCAATTTGCCCCTTTAGATAACTTACTTAAAATAAAATTTAAAAAATAATCCGTAAAGGAGAAAACTGGTATCAGTTGTGGTTTCCTTTTTATCAATTACTTATGCCTTCCTGTTTATTCAATTGAACTTTTCGTTGTCTACAATAATCACTTACTGTATCCCAAAGCCTCTTGTTTACTTGTTTCACCTTTGTATGATAAATGAGAAAGAAAGAACCAGTGTGTCAAACTTTAATAAGATTACCATCCATTACTATACTACACTTTACCCTTTGACTGCAAAAATAAGCAAAAAATTGGGAGTGAAACGGACCCACACATCCAACTTGCGACCGCACACCACCAAGGAACCCCTGTCCATAAATCAGGACAAAAGATCGTAATTGTTGGCCGACCCCCTTCCCCGTGTCAAACCTATTCAACGTCTGGCAGCTGAACGAGCCAGGCGTCAGTCCGAAGATTTACGACGTGTGTTTTTATGAAGCATTTGCAATCACCTACTATATCCATATATGTCACGACTCTGGAGGATCTCTGTGGGAGAGTCTGCCTTGTCCTACCTACAATGAATGCATTCCACCTCCTTGCGTGGTCCCCCAGTGGGCCATTCATCACACTCGGAACTGGTAGGTGGGGGGCAGGGGACAGCAACAACAAGGACGAAACTTCATTTAGTACCATGAACCAGAGGAGGCCCAAATGATGTCCACTCCCCCGGGTATATATTCTTCTACAGGGGTTCCCCTTTTTGTTTGTTTACTTTTTTGTGTGATGGGGTCCCTTCCTTATCTGCTCTTCCCCCTAAGTGACTGGTGATTCATGGGGATTTAAAGGAGGTGTGCGTCGATGACAAATTGTTTTTGAACCCCCCTCTAACGATAATGGGCCTGCGCTGAAAAAACATCTTTCGTTGTAGCTGGTTGGGTTGATAGTAGCAGACTGGTCTACCAGTCTGATGGTGTTTTTTTCTTTTTTTTTCCGTCTTTAAAGAACAGCTACCACCCACGACGGATGTAGAATTAATAGTACGAGAAATTGTTCCGTTATTGGAACGAGGGAAAGGAAAAGAAAAAAAAGGACGACTGTAAGTTATGGGCAGGTACGAACGTGGGAAAATTCTAGCCAGGTAGGGAAAGAAAAGAACAAAAATAGTAGATTCCACGTCAAACTTTTCTTGTTAAAGGAATTTTATATAAATATTTGAAAAATAAAGCTGTAAAGCGAAATGGGAGGTCTAAATGGTGCGAAGAAAACTTCCGTTATTTATACTTTATATATATATGCATTATCAAAACAATGTCTGAATGCTGCTTATATACCACAATGCTTTATACGTGCATAATTTCTGCACAACATATTTACTTATGCTTAAAACTGCATAAATCCTTATGCAGTTTTTGCAGAAATTATCCTTTCATTATTACAGATAGTGACTTTCACAGATGCATAAATTGTGATTTAATGATTTTTTCTTTTTGGCTGATATATCAGATATTGAAGTAATCCTTTCTCTTTTTAATTTTGTATGCATGTTTAGAACAACATTATCATTCGAATTTATTCTATTTTCACCCATACATTGACTTAATTAAAAAAAAAAAGAAAAGAATATTGCTTTAGAAATTTTTTTAAAATTAAAGATACGAGTATCAAAAAAAAAAATATTTTTCTTACAATTTATTGTTATGTTTGGTGAATAACATTATAAAATAAAGTCCTCTACGAAATAAAAAAAAAAAAAAAGTTTTATAAATGTTACACATTCATTTTTAAACCTTGTACAATTATAATCCTAATTATATTTATTATTTAATTTTTTTTTTTTTTTTTTCATTTTGAGTTTAGTAATTCATTTTGTTAATAAATTATTTTTCCTTTTGCAGGTAAGCTTGACAAATTCCGTTTATCTTTGCTGTCTTGTTAAAGCAAGAAATGAATTAGGTAATTTTTTTCCTGCTATCATTAAATAATACACACACACACATATATATATATATATTTACATTTATTGCAGTGAATTATATATTCATCAGAACAAAATTTTTTTTTTACTATTTATAGTAAATTTAATTTTACTTTTGTATTGGTAAATATTTTATAGATGTTTTAATTTCTTATTATAAATTTCATTTTAAAATAATTTTTGAAATGAATACAATGAAAAATATTTTCAATATAAATAATGTCTCCTTTTATTAAATTTCTATCATATTTATTTCACTAATTGATCTTTACCAGCTACTTATGAAATTTATATAGTTTGGAGAGCAAGTCATATATAAAAAAAGAATTACGAAATATTATCCTTTTAGTTTTGAAATTTCTAAATAGGTCATTTGAGAACATTACATTACATAAACAAAACCTCTTTTGTTGAAATTAAATAGTGTAACGCCTCGGCCTATATTAGACTTATAACAGCTTCAAGATGAGGGCCACTTTCAGATTCATGGGAACACTTTAATTTTTAATTACAAGCACTATATATATATATATATATACAAATAATGAACTCTGGATACAAAAAAAAAATTAAAAATATAAACTTTATCACAAGTGCAAGTGCACTATGAAATCACAAGTGCAGTTCACTCCAAAATCGAAGATTTCCAGAATTCTCAAGTCTACGTCGAGTCTAATTGCCTGGTTTGCGACAGACTTTAATTATCATACTGCGTGATAAACGAAACCACAAGGGTTCACTTAGGGAAAAAAAAACATTCATCACAGAAATGTCTCCCTTCTTCACAAAAAATGTCCCTTTAAGACAATCCCTCAAGAAGGGGGGGAAGAAGGACTCATCTTCCCTCACTTCTCATTAAAGTAGACATTTCTCAGTTCGTGGTCTATCACCAATCATTATGGAACAACTCCTGGTATAGTTCATATGCAATCTGTAATTGTTTCGCCCTGTAGAGGTTCCAAAGACAATCGCTAATTTCCTGAGTCTTGTTATACATGATACCGAATATCTGCTGTCGTATTTGAATGACATATCTGCTATCATATTTGAGTATTGATATCGGGTTTTTCTCATTAGTACAAAACACTAATTGCATGTAATATAACTACCCGCAACACTGCTTGTCTTCTGTCAAAATTGAGTGATGGGTTGTTATTGTATGCTTGTCAAATAACATACATTCCTTTTCCCTGGGAATGAAATACCAAAACCCTTTCAGTGGAAAAAAAATGCTATAAAAGATTATATTATAACAACGAACACATTTTTTAATTTTTCTGAGCAACATAAATAAGTTTTCTTAAAATTTTTTTAACTAAATGTTTTTATAAAAATATGTTTATTGATTAAATTTTTTAAACATGTGGGGGTAATTGTTTGCATTTCTTTCATTAGTTGGCAAATAATTCATTTATAAGCAAAAGAATGCCTCAAAGTATTCACTGATTTGTAAAAAGCATCTGTTAATTCAATTATTTTAACTCAATTATAGCTGCTCTTTAACGACTTAAATGGCTAATCTGTCACCAAGTGCCATGATCAGCTTAGTTTGTAAAGAACCATTCTATCGTTTGTTCGGATTTTATTTTTATCGGATAAGTATTCCAGAAATAGGAACACAAGCTTTAAAAAAAGGTGCATGACTATAATTTTCTTTTCTTTTGTTTTGTTTTCTGAAAATATTCGTACTGATGTTTGTATAAAGATTAAAAAAAAAAATGGCGATTGTAAAAAATGGCGGGGAAAAAGAATGGAACACGGGTCGATAAAAATCTTACTCCTTACCAGAAATGTTAAAAAAAAAATAATAATAAATAGATAATGATAAATAATGCGAGAAAATGTCTTCTTGCCACAATAAAACAAAAATATCGTTGTGGAGTATGAAAAAAAAAAAAAAAAAGAGTCATCGTTTAGCCTCAAAATGGAAACATAAGTAAAAGATAAGAAAAAGGAACAGAATGACAAGAAAATTTGGAGAGGAGAGTCTGTAGCCGTTTTCAAGATGTCGCAAAAAGAGAAAAAAAAAGGAATAAGGAAGAAAAAAAAAGGGACAAGGACCTCTTTGCTGAGAAAGCATTAATTTTTGTTTGGTGCATCCTTTTGTTGTTCTTTTTTTTTTTTTTTTTTGTTATTGTTCTTTCTTCTATTTTTCATCTTCTGGTAGGAGTCATTCATTTGGCCACTTTGCCTGTTCTTGTTTGTTCAGCCATGTGCGACGACGACTTCGAATGACTTGCGATTGTTTCCGAAAAAAAGCAATGAGAAGGGTGTTGTCATTTTGTTGTATGCAGTAGGTGGTCGGATGAATTAGGTGGTTTCAGCCACTGGATCGTTACTGTTGCAGATGTCACGGATTCCCTTTTCTTATCTGAGGAAAGAAATCTAATGTCAGTGATTCACTGAGATATGTGAAACAAACTAATAATATCCACTGAATAAATTTTTATGTGACAAGGAGATTTTAAATAGTATCATCAAAAGAAAAAAAAATATCGCGCTGTAATAGATTAATGATATAAACGCTATGTTATATTATATTTACCAGTTACTTATTAAATTAAAATAATTGGAAAAATAAGATTTATAAAAAAGGATAGCGTTGAAATTTTTAAGTAGGCCATTTGATATCATTTGTACATAAACAAAATCTCTATTGTTGAAATTAGATAGAAATATTATATTATAATCATGAACAGATATTTAAATTTAAATTTGAACAACATAAATACTTTTTCTTATTTTTTTTTAATAAATTTTTTTAATAAAAATATGTTTATTGATTAAGTTTTTTAAACATGTGGTAGAAATTGTCCACATTTCTTTTATGAGTTGGCAAATAATTCATTTATCAGCAAAAAAATGCCTCAAAGTATTCAGTGATTTCTAAAGAGTATCTGTTAATTCAAGTATTTTAACTCAATTACAGCTGCTCTTTAACGACTTAAATGGCTAATCTGTCCACAAGTTCCATGATCAGCTTACAGTGTAAAGAACCATTCCGTCGTTAGTTTGGATTTTATTTTTATCAGATAATTATCCCAGAAATAGGAATACAAGCTGGGGGAAAGAAAAAAAGTAAAGATTCATGACTACAATTTTCTTTTGTTTTGCTCTCAGGAAAATATTCGTACTGATATCTGTATATGAAACACGAGAAGATTAAAGAAAAAAAAAAAAAAAAAAAAAATGGCGGGAAAAAGAATGGAACACGGGTCGATAAAAATCTTACTCCATACGAAACAGGTTTCACAAAAATAAATAAATAAATAAATAAATAAATAATAATAATAATAATAATAATAATAATAAATAAAGGCGAGAAAATGTCTTCTTGCCACAATAAAACAAAAATATCATTGTAGAGTATGAAAGAAAAAAAAAGCGTAATCGTTTACCCTCAAAATGAAAACAGAAGTAAAAGAGGAGAAACAGGAACAGGATGACAAGGAATTTCGGAGAGGAAAGTCTGTGTCCGTTTTCAAGATGTCGCAGAAAGAAAAAACAGCGGAAAAAAAAGGGACAAGGACATCTTTGCTAAGAAAGCATTAATTTTTGTTTGGTGCATCCTTTTATTGTTCTTTTTTTCTTTCTTCTATTTTTCATCTTCTTGTAGTAGTACTCATTCATTTGGCCACTTTGCCTGTTCTTGTTTGTTCAGCCGTGTGCGACGACGACTTCGAATGACTTGCGATTGCTTCTTGTTTCCAAAAAAGAGCAATGAGAAGGGTGTTGTCATTTTGTTGTTGTATGCAGTAGGTGGTCGGATGAATTAAGTGGTTTCAGCCACTGGATCGTTACGGTTGCAGATGCCACGGATTCCTTTTTCTTATCCGAGGAAAGAAATCTAACATTGGTGATTCATTGAGACATGTGAAACAACCAACCAATATCCACTGAATAAATTTTTATATGCCAAGGAGATTTTAAATAGTACTATCAAAAGAAAAAAAAAATGATATCACGCTGTGATAGATTAATGATATAAACGCTATGGTATATTATATTTACCAGCTATTTATTAAATTTAAATAATTGCAAAAATAAGGATAGCTTTGAAATTTCTAAATGTGTCATTTGATAATATTTTTACATAAACAAAACCTCTGTTGATGAAATGGAAAGACTATATTATAACCACGAACATATATTTAAATTTAAAATTGAACAGTATAAATAACTTTGTGCAATTTTTTTAACTAAATGTTTTTATAAAAATATGTTTATTGATTAATTTTTTTAAGCATGTGGTGGTAATTGGTTACATTTCTTTTATTACTTGGCAAATAATTGATTTATAAGCAAAAGAATGCCTCAAAGTATTCAGTGATTTCTAAAGAGTATCTGTTAATTCAATTATTTTAACTCAATTACAGCTGCTCTTTAACGACTAAAATGGCTAATCTGTCACCAAGTGCCATGATCAGCTTAGTTTGTAAAGAACCATTCCATCGTTTGTTCGGATTTTATTTTTATCAGATAAGTATCCCAGAAATAGGAAGACAAGCGTAAAAAAAAGATTCATGACTACAATTTTCTTTTGTTTTGCTCTCGGAAAATATTCGTACTGATATTTGTATAAAACGCGAGAAGATTAAAGATAAAAAAAAAAAAAAAATGGCGATTGTTAAGAATGGCGGGAAAAAAATGGAATACGGGTCGATAAAAATCTTACTCCGTACTAGAAAAGTTTTACAAAAAAATAATAATAAATAAAGGCGAGAAAATGTCTTCTTGCCACAATAAAACAAAAATATCGTTGTGGAGGATGAAAAAAACAAAAAAACAGTCATCGTTTGCCCTCAAAATGAAAACAGAAGTAGAAGATGAGAAAAAGGAACAGAATGACAAGGAAATTTGGAGAGGAAGGTCTGTATCCGTTTTCAAGATGTCGCAGAGATAGAAAAAAAAAGGAACAAGGGAAAAAAAGGGACAAGGACATCTTTGCTGAGAAAGCATTAATTTTTGTTTGGTGCATCCTTTTATTGTTCTTTTTTCTTTTCTTTATTCTTTCTTTTCTATTTTTCATCTTCTGGTAGTAGTCATTCATTTGGCCACTTTCTCTGTTCTTGTTTGTTCGGCCATGTGCGACGACGACTTCGAATGACTTGCGATTGCTTCGTGTTTCGAAAAAAGAGCAATGAGAAGGGTGTTGTCATTTTGTTGTTGTATGCAGTAGGTGGTCGGATGAATTAAGTGGTTTCAGTCACTGGATCGTTACGGTTGCAGATGCCACGGATTCTCTTTTTCTTATCCGAGAAAAGAAATCTAACATTGATGAGACATATGAGACATGTGAAACAAAAGATGACACATGAACATGTGAAACAAAATATTAACATAACAAAAAAAATAATAATAATATCTATTACATAAATTTTTGTATGACAAGAAAATTTTAAATAATACCGACAAAAGAAAAAAAAATGCTATCATATAATAAAACATTAAATTAAATAAATACATTAATATAAAGTTAATTATATAAAATCAATTAATCAGAATAAAATAATTTTAATAGCAAGTATTTTGTATGGGGCCTGATGGCCACGACGAGCACTCTAGCACTCAGTGCCACAGATTTCGGTTTCGAGTCCCGGATGTTTGTAGTGGTTCGTAATCCACTATAAACCGTAGGTCCTGGTCTAATATGACTGTAGATTTTTGGGCGTAGTGATGACGACCCAACCCCGTAAAAAGAAAACATCTGCTGTCTCGAAATCTACTAGCAGGCAGACAACCTCGGTCAACTATTATTTCTCTCTACTAACTAGACAGTAGCTTGATCCTTTCCCTCCCCCCCTTAGTGCTGTTATATTCCTAGAAATTGTATACTGACCCAGGGACCGAAGTCCTTTTTCCTTTTCTTCTCCTCCCCTCCCTTCATCGTTTTTCGTATAGTTGAGTGAATTTCAATGAAGTAAAGAGAGTGTAAATTCATGGTCTTGAATTTAGTATATAAGTATGCAATACTTATGATATTACTGATTCATTTGGTTCTCTTTTTTTATTGACAAAAGAATTGTGAAAATGTTAGCATTATTACCTGTTCCAACATACAGCCATGTAAAAATCTGTAAATTATAAATATCTGTGTTGTTGTGTGACTCATCCTGAGTGTCCTGCAGTGTAGGACGGACACCCCATGAGTTATTTACTCGTAGATGGAGGGAAAGAGGGGCAGCTTCTGTTGTGATGGAATATGCTTCACTTCACTTCACGCCCGTCCGTGGCCTCTCGGCCATTCGACACCGTGCCGTCCAGTAAAGATTTGCCATCCCTTCGTAGCTTCTGTCGTAGTCGACATCGTCAAGTGCCCTACAAGATGGGGGTTGGTCTGCAGTGCCGTTAGAGTCGGAGCAAAGTGGCCAGCGACCACGATGCTGCTAAGATGCTCTTGTAGGTAGTCGTGCCCCGTAGCCACTGGAAAGGTGACAACCGCGACTCTCCTAGGGAGGTCTTTCGGTATGTTGTGGTTGAAACTGACGTAAATATAAGTCTGACGTGGTTCCGAGTCACTGAAAGGACACTAAAAAGGACAGTGCTTTCCGGGAGGAATTTTAGGGGGATCTACCCCGCATTTGGGGAATCGTTTGGGAAAAAACCAAACTAACACCAGGTAGTCCGTAAATCGGGGCAAGATGTCTAACATCTCGTTTTTTGAAACTGTGTCTACAACAAAGCCATTAGAGGAATGAACCTCAATCTTAATGCTCCAGCGGCGCACGTGGTCACTGAGCCACGATTAGAGTCATTATAAATATCTTTCAACATTAACGATCACTTCTTTCCTTCCTTTCTCATTGGCGCAACAGCCTAAATGCAGATTTCGAGACAGCAGATGTAGGATTGTCAGTCATACTCTCAACGGTCTACAGCCCTGTTACACCGGGGCCTACGGTTTAAAGCGTAGTACCGAATCACTGCAAGCATCCATGGCACCTCCGGGACTCGAGCCCGAAGGCTGCGGCGCTGATCGTCACGGCGTTAGTCACTCGGCCATCAGCCCCCTTAAAGATGAATTATAAAATTTTTCTTTCTAATTACTTGAATTGCCACTCCATAATATTGAACTAATATCATATAATTAATTTTTTTTGTATAACTGCAATTAAACCCCGCATTGAAATTTATGAATGTATTATTTTTTAAACTCTCTTCAAATGCGCATCTGATTAATATTTTCATGTCTCATTTTCATATTTTTTTATTCAATATTTAAAGTTTAATTTTTAGTTAACGCTAGTTATTTAGTATCGTATTAATTAATGTTCATACGCTCGTTATTAGTACCATATTTCAAATCCCATATATCTCCCCATTTTAAAAAACTTTCCATCTATGTGAAACCGACTTACGTTTTGCTCATGGGAAATCGAAATATGTGCACGCCCAAAATGGAAATGGACTTTCGGGCGATTTTGCTGCACACGTTCTGTTGATAAACTATTAACTATGAAAATCAGATAGGAAAATAGTAAATATTTAATAAATGATAAAGAGATTTGTTTGAAAAGGATGATTAATTACTTTTCTCAATGTGCAGAATCTTTGAATGCGAGAAATGGGAAATATTTCACGGAAAATGTGAATGCAGGTGCTTTCATTCAAGTAATTTCATTTGCGAAACCTCCATTAATTCAAAATGGAATAGTATTCATTCGAAGAGCTTCATAACAAAAATAAAAATTTGAATGCGAGTATTTTTGAATTAGAATATATATTTTGATTGATAAGGTAATAATTATTTGATGCAGCATATTTATTATTAAAAATTTTGGAAGTTAATTGAAATTGAACTTTTCATTAATAGCGTCTTTCAAATGTGAAACTATTTTTTTTTTTGTTCAACTTTTCAGATTATGATAATTAATTTTAATTCTATGCATATTCTTTTCATACAGTACAAATTCTAAGTAATTTAATTCCATATATTTGGCGTGTATTTTTACACACTAAAACAGTAGTCGATGTAATGCAGCAAGTTTATGGTGGTATAACTCTAATCAACGTTGAATCTGCTGCATGCAAGCACACTCATGATTTTGTCTTGGGGGGGGATAATATTGCTGTAAACAATGTTTTAAAAGCGAAGAGACTGGATGGCGTTTATTATGTTCAGCCTCTTGTCTCGTGAGTCGGACTACCTGGTGGCAGTTTTTCCTGGTTTTCTCTCATACGATACTCAAATGCGGGACAGTTCCCTCTAAAATGCTCCCGTAAGGCACTGCCCTTCTTCTTCAGCGACACGGGGCCAAGTCAGACTTATGCCTAAGGGTGCACCATCACAACAGAAGTATTCCCTCCTTCCTGCACGGATTCGTGGACTTGATCTAGATGTTACTCTCTACCAGGTGTGATAGGAAAAAAATAATCAATAAATAATAAAAGTTTTTCATATCACTTGGAAAAGGTGTCTGTATCTTTTTTAATAATTGGATGTGCATATTTGGATATACAGGGTGATTATAATTAAAGTCCCATTTTCAAACTACTGTAAAAAAAAAAAAAGAAACACTCGTCACAATGATTTCTGATTTCAACTGAAGATACTTGAAGAAGAGGGAAACGGTGCGACATCCCAAAAAAAAATTCCGAAGTGTATTAATAGATGTCGCTGTAAGCGGCATAAAGAAAGTGATTTCGGCTACCCGTGATATTTTGAATCGAAGTTGCACCTTAAACCAACTGTAGTGTTCAATGTGCTTTATTGTTTCGCTTTTTTTGACGGAAAAAATGTCTTCCAAGTCATTCAACAGTGACACTGTTAGTGGAAAGCCCATCCACCATGGCAAGGTAATATCGAATTAGATGGGAAAAATCGATGGAACTTTCTTTTTGTTGCCATACTGTTTCTCCCTTCTTAAAGTATATTTAGTTCAAATTTGAACTCATTGTGGCGAATGGTTCTTTTTTACAGCATTTTGAAAGTGGGGCTTTAATTATAATTACTCTGTATATCGAATTGTCAATTCTACCTAAACTTTAAAGCGTGTTTCAAAAACCACCAATATTCTTAGACTTCGGAAGAAACTCTCTATTTAGTCGCATTTATAAAGGCATCTTAGTAGCAAATAAATATAATTACAATATTGTTGTATATTACAATAATTTGTAAATGCATTTTAGGGAATAGTATAATTAATCCTTCATAAATAATTGTTTTTTACATTATCTTTGTTTTATCTTTTATACAATCTTGCGGAATGGGAATTTTTAATCTCATTTCTTGGAAAGATTGTTACAACTCACTATGCATTAGTATTCATAAATCTTTTAATGCCAAATTTTTAATTAAAATGCTCTTATCAAAATTTCTTTTTCAAACATGAATTTTGTTATGATAATGCACTCCAGTAACTCCAGAAATGTTCGGCGTTCGCAGTAGATATTGCCTGTGTCAGAACTAATATCTTCTTGCAACCATATCTTAATTTTCCTCGGGATAGATTCCTATAGGGGTCGAATACACTAATTATGCCATACGACATCGTAACTCTGGGCGTAATTTTTAAGTAATTGCTGAAGCTTCTAATTACTCCCAGAACATAACGACTAGATCGTTTCCTAACGACGAAAAGATTCTGATTCCCTGTTACTAACATATCGATTAAATAATCGGAATTGTTATTAAAACTTGTGACGGGAGGACTCGTTGCACATTAGCCAATCAGTTTTCTTTCTGGGGGAACATTTTTCTGAATTAGTTGTGCTCCATTAGAACTTTTTTTTTTTCCTATCTCTTAAATATCCTTTTTAATTTCCCTTTAATATATCTTCTTCCCTGCCTAGGATTAAGAGTACCAGATCACGATTTATTGACACACTAGGGAAAAATGAGAAAGATAAAAATAGGGAATTAAGGATTTTTTTTTTTTTTTTTTCTTTTTGTGTTTGTTCAATGCTAATTTCATGTCATCATGTTAAAGGAAATTGAATTGCGATTATTCTGAAATTGTTTTCCAATGATCCCAACTTTTGACATACATGTGTCCTTAGCGACATATTCATATGCTTTCGACACTTGGCCATTAATGAATAATTACCAAGTCTGTGATTCTACGCTTGCCTTGGTAATTATGGTAATGATCATCTTCATTTATTCTTAATTATTCGTTTTTCATTGATTTTGATTGTACTTTTTGTCATATAGTCAATACAGAATCATATTGCTGTTGATAAAAAATTGTTTGCAATAAAAGATATATAATCATCGAAATCTGTTAAAATTTAAAATAATAACAATTTTCAATGCTTTAACTGATGTTATGCCGGGATTAAGGGTCCTCTTCTTAAAAGTCATTTAATTAAAATATCAAGGAGTTCATATTTATATTCCTTTTTATGATTATTAAGTACTTACTATTATACATTCCTTATGTGAGAGCCTGCACTATAAGGATAATTGTAACATACATCGCATGTGCGATTAAATAAGAAGGGAAAATTGAATGTCTTGTGAAACTTTGATATTACAGTGCTCCGTTAGCTAAGCTGGAAATGGTCAGCAAACGAGATCTCACTGATTGGAAAAACATAGTCTTTGGCCAAGAACACGATTGCTATGTTACAAGGATCATATTATTCTTTGCTTCTCTAGCATCTACTGTATGTGCAGTGTATAAGCAATAGCAGATGGCTGGAAGAAACCATTCTTCGGAAAAACAATGCAGTACAAAAGACGAGGATACTGAAAATGGATGTGAGATGCTAGTACAGACTAATTCTATTACTAGGCTGTCTGTTTAGTGGGGCATCCTTCACCAGAAGTTGCATCACATGGAAATATTTAGCCTTATACTCGGTGATTGACTAACTTGCAGCAGCTCAGACGCAATAGAAACATTAATAGGCTAAAGCGTATCAACAATGGATTGCGGAAGACTGGTGGCATGTAAAACGTACCGCAAAGCATCGATCTGCCTGCATGATGTACGTTTCCGCTTCACAAGGAAGGCCCGTAGGCATATTCAGAGATTATTAGAGTGTGATGTTTTGGGGGATATTGCAATGACTGGCTTTGGACCACCAGTATAAGATAGTTATCGGTGACTGGCCAATTTGCAGTAGCTCAGAAGTCATTCCAGGGGCAGGAACGGGCATCTGAGCCTAAATGGCTTTCATCTCTATTTACGAGCAAATAAAAGAAATTAGCGAGTGTGCAAATTAATTTTAAAAAGTATAATAATAAATTTAAAAGTTTAATAATAATATATGATGGAGCAGGGAGCAGCTCAGAAGCAGCAGAGCCTAATCTCTATCCCGTATGCTCATATCGTTCTTTATGTGGACTTTCTGCTTGAGTCAGAGACATCCACATAAAGGAAGTCCACTGTCTACCAAGACGACATCTAATGCGTTTCATGAATCGCGTTACATGTGTTCAAGACTAGTGCGCAGATCATGAGGTTGACGTTCCCCATTTCACTTGGTCAACCAGTTTGCCTCACTTTAACATCAGAGAAAACATTTAGGATGCTTTAGATTTTGACGTCAGGAGGAATGTTGCTTCGCAGTCAGTAGCGGAATTGAACTTGACGAATGAGTGAGAAAAAAATCACTTGAGAAGCGTTCTGACAGCATGCCCTATAAGATTCAATTGTGGCCAGGGCCAGTTGATGAAACCAAATTTAATTTAAATTCTTTTTATTTTTAAATCTTAAACATTTTTATTTTTTACCTTACTTTTATTTTATTTTAAATGTTTTTAAATTTCTTCATTACCATTTTCAAATTTTTAGAAATTTTAATTTTTTACCATATTACTAACATTTCAGCAGCCAATAATTAATGGTAAAATTTCTATATGAATTAAGATGAGGAGGTTAAGGGGTCTATCCCTATTGGTATTCCATAATCGGTACACCAGTTGCCATAAAAAAATTTCAAATAATTATTCGTGCTTTTGAAGTTACTTAAATAATGCACATTTCAGTACATTTCAGGAAAGTTGGATTCACTGTACAATCTTTATTTATTTTATTAATATAATATATTATTAATATATTATTTATATATTATTATATATTATTTATATATTATTATATTATTTATTATATATTATTTATTATATAATTTAATATATGAATTCAGATGAGGACGTTAAGGGGTCTATCCCTATTGGTATTCCATAATCGGTACACCAGTTGCCATAAAAAAATTTCAAATAATTATCCGTGCTTTGGAAATTACATAAATAATGCACATTTCAGTGCATTTCACTAAAGTTGGATTCACTGTACAATCTTTATTTATTTTATTTATTTATTATTATTATTATTTTGTAAATTAAATTTCAAAACAATGATTATAACAGTTGTTGGTGAAAAAAGGAAATAAAATGGTTCTGATTTAAAATTCTTAAAAGTAACTCTGACTCTTTAAACCCCATTGTTGAAAATATAAACATTCCCCAATCTCATTAATTGCTGTTTCTGTGCAACGAATTAACGCGAAGAATTCTTCCGAAAATCTGAAGTGACTCTACAAACACTCTCCGTGCACTGATTATATTTGTTCATCCACGTTTCCATTTACAAAGAATGCGGACAGCAAAATAACAGGCTGCAACGCTCCCCAACTTAATTACAAAATGGGACACTCAAACGCATTAATCACCTTCGATACTTATAAATGTTTAATCTGACAAGTGATCATTACCAGAGGTTTCAATTAATTTGGATTCTTTTAAGTATAAGGAGCCACACTGATCAGATAGTGAGGAAAAAAGTAAAAAAGAAAACCACTCAAATTAATCTTGTGATTACATAATACGCTTGCTGGTTAACGACCACATTCAGGAATCAATTAATCAAATTAGTATTTTGTTTAACGTTTCTCTGCTGCTGCTTAATCTATTCGATCGCCTCGTTGCCTTTTGCTTTAGTAGAAACCTTTAACTTTTGTCGATACGTCCAGCAAAGAGGTTAGGGATGGCGATAGGGTGGAAAGGACCAGAGGGGAAAAAATAGATTTATCAATTATCGAGAAACAACAACCCTGGTGTTGTCGTATAATATTCATCCCTACGAGCAGGGAAAATTCGATTCAAAATTCCTGGACATAAATTCCGGGCATCACATTCCTTTCCCTAATCAATTATGCAAATGAACCTTGGCACAACTCATCCACACATACGCCATCCACCCTTGGAGCCATAGCCACCTTACCTAGGGTCTTCATCGACTCATTAAGACGGAAAGTGTTACCCCTTCTGCCCCCTGGTGGCCCGGGTTCATTTACATATATTATGACATCCCCTGGCTTTGTAAAGGTTTGCCAGTCCTTTGTAATGTGGTGGTAATATTTTCTCGCCCCAGATTCCAGCGATTTCGGATTTTAAGTTTTCGATGCTTTCTGCTGTTTGCGTGACAAGGCGTACTTGGGACGATGCAGGTGGTAATTAAGGCTGGTGGGTGTTTGTACATTCTAAATGCTGATTCGGAGTGGTTCGAAGCGCCCGTAAGTAAATTAGCAAGGGAAGGGTTAACTGAAAGTTTGGCACAAAATGGGCATTGTTTTCTGTTCACAGGATGTAACATGCTAAACTACTTTAATTTTAAACTAACATTAAAGCTTTCGGACCATTTCATTTTGTACCATCATTTCGTATGCATTCAAAAGAATGTTTAACTAGTAGTATGTCATAGGATACCTAAATGTGGCAATGCAAATAGTGGTGCTTCGGTATACGTCCTTAATTTATTAATAATAAACGTACGCAACGCATATTGTACGCATTGAATTATTCCTATGAAAAATGAGGAAAAAAATGATTAATATGTTCTTATGAAAAAAATATATTTTTGCTTGTGACATATTATGTGCGTGTATGAGGTGTGTATGTATGCTTAATATGTGTATGCTTCATAATGCTTATGTGTGTGATGCTTAATAAACGAAATAAAAGATATTCAAAAGCAGTTAGATGAAAAATTTACCTTATGTAATTCTGCCTTTTTTTCCCTACTTGAATTTTGTTGAGATAACCAGATTTGATGTTCACTAAAATTCTGTCCAAATAATTGTTCTTCTGCCTTCCCCTCAGGATATTTCGAGAATGTGAAATTGTCTGGTCATTCCAGACAAGGCAATTACGGCTTGTTTGGGGTGATACTTTTTTGTAATTTTTTTAAAATCCATAAGTTTGGCAAAGATTAAATGCATGCAAAAACGCATGCATTAAACGCATGCAACTCTCATTCCAAACAAAAAAAATGTTCAAACTGGACATACATCAAGTTGGACTTATTCCAAAGTGAACCACTGTATTACAATTTCTAATTCCAATAAAAATATCTTATTCAGAAATTTTATGCCAGATCAACCTCTTTTGAATAGTTGTGGCTTACTTCATCTTCGCCACTGCAAGTCTCGATATTAGACCACCCATCATTTGTGTTGATATTGTAGAAATATTTGTTAACTTGTAGAAGAACATTGCAACTTAAATTTTTCATATCTTTAAAACTAATACTTCTAATTAAATATTTTGAATTTGTAAAATTCAATCATAATTGAACTAAGGCACTTGAATTCTTTAAGAGGATTCAAATGATTTATTACAACCTATGGAATCTCTTAAAAATCTTTATCTCGATTTCCAATTCAGATTTTATCGCCTTCGCTTTATTCATTGATGTCTTGTTACCATATCCTTAGATATGGATATGAAACAAAGTTCATGTTTCTTTGTGGTGTTTTTCAGTGTTAACATGCTTTTATGCCTAGCTATTTCACACTATATTTTTAATGGTATCATTATTATCTTCTATTTGGCTATAATTCAAATGGTATTGATTTTTAATGCATTGGCCGATCTAACCACATTTCACCCAATAATCCTGCTGGAATGGTTACCATCAAAGATATTTCAATTTTCTGAAAAGACCACTTTCATTTTAAGTGTATATTTTAGTCCTAAACATTTTCACATTATTTAATTTTTTAATTTAAAAATTTCTACTAATTTATGAATATTTATGTTATCGAAGTATTGTAGAATTTATCTTCCCATTTAAATGCAATAATTAGAATAATTTTGAAATAAAACTTCCAAATTCATTAAGTCTTTCTAAAATTAAATGTATATTTAAATTTAATTTGTCCCTTTGGAGATTCTTTCTCAGGATAATATAATTTGCATGCATTTAAATTTCTTATTGATCTTCTGGGATGCATAAAACTGGGCCCATTGAAGCTTATCTAAAGCGAATCATTCCCCAGATATCTTAAATTTATCATGGTGGAAGATTATAACTGCATCTCTAGTGCTATTATTGTAATGTGGGAGGACATGGATGTCCTTTAATTCCTTATTTGCTGTCCTTCCTTTATTTACAGTATTTACTGTCTAACATAATATGTATGTGTATAGAGGGAAATCATTAATCTTTTATAACCAATATAACTAAATTGAAAAGAATTTAAACCAAAAATGATTTATATATAAGGATATATATAAAGGATTTATATATAAGGATATATATAAAGAATTTATATATAAGGATATATATAAAGGATTTATACACTGAAGTGACAAAAGTCATGGGATACCAATATGCAAATTTTCAGATGGCAGTAGCATCGCGTAGAACAGGTATAAATGCGCAGTGCTTTCGCAGAGCTTTCATTTCTGTTCAAGTTATTCATGTGAAGAGGTTTTGACGTGATGATGACCGCACGACGGGAATTAACAGACTTTGAATGCGGAATGTTAGTTGGAGCTAGACGCATGGGTCATGCCATTTCGGAAATCGTTAGGGAATTCAACATTCCCAGATCCACTGTGTCAAGAGTGTGCCGAGAGTATGAAATTTCAGGCATAACATCCCACCATGGACAGCGCAGTGGTCGACCGCCTGCACTTAACGACCGAGACCAGCGACGTCTGCAAAGAGTCGTAAATTCTAACAGACAAGCAACACTGCGTCAAATAACCGCAGAAATCAATGTGGGACGTACAAGGGACTTGTCTGTTAAAACTGTTCGGAGAAATTTGGCTTTCTTGGGCTATTCCAGCAGAAGACCGGCTCGAGTGCCTTTACTGACAGAACGACGTCGCTTGCAGCGACTCTCGTGGGCTCGTGAGCATATCGGTTGGTCCCTAGATGAATGGAAAACCGTGGCCTGGTCCGATGAGTCACGATTTCAGTTGGTAAGAGCTGATGGTAGGGTTCGAGTGGCGCAGACCCCACGAAGCCATGGACCCAAACTGTCAGCAAGGCACTGTTCAAGCTGGTGGTGGCTCCGTAATGGTGTGGTCTGTTTTTTCATGGCGTGGACTTGGTCATCTGGTGCGACTGGACCGAACATTGACTGGAAATGCTTATGTTCAGCTACTTGGAGATCACTTGCAGCCATTCATGGACTTCATGTACCCAAACAACGATGGGATTTTTGTGGATGACAATGCGCCATGTCACCGGGCCACAACTGTTCGCGATTGGTTTGAAGAACATTCTGGACAATTCCAACGAATGATCTGGCCACCTAGATCGCCCGACATGAATCCCATCGAGCATTTATGGGACATCATCGAGAGGTCTGTTCGTGCCCAAAATCCTGCACCATCAACGCTTTCACAATTATGGACGTCTATCGAGACAGCATGGGTCAATATTCCTGCAGAAGACTTCCAACGACTTGTTGAGTCCATGCCACGTCGAATTGCTGCACTTCGCCGGGTGAAAGGAGGGCTGACACGATATTAAGAGGTATCCCATGACTTTTGTCACTTCAGTGTATATAAGGATATATATAAAGGAGTTATATATAAGGATTTAAAAATCTAAAAGAAAAATAAAGCGAATTTGTAGGATCATTTTTTAATTATTAATTTATTTAGTTATTGCAAACACTCAACATCGCTCTGGCGCTCGGTGCCACAGATTTCGGATTTGAGTTCCGACGGTGCCATACCTGTTTGTGGTGGTTCGGAAATAACTTTGAACCGTAGGTCCCGGTCTAATTTGACTACTACTACACCACACCACTGTGCTAGAGCCGAGTTGCTGCTATACAGTTTGGGGATTGATGTGGGTGAAATTGAATGGACGCACGATGGAGGCGAAAAATTCACTTTTGGAGGTACAGAAGCTGAACATGACTATAAAAGCTGGTCTAACATGACTGTAGAGCGCCGGGCTGACAACCCTACCTCGTAAAAAGAAAACTGCTGTTTCGAAATCTGCCAGTAAGCAAACAGCCATGGTCCAACATGGACATATTACCATTGAGTTAGTTAATTAAACAAGCAACATCGGTTATTCAATGCCAAATTTAAAAATTCATTTTAGTTTACTGAGTCATTTTATTTTTGAACTATTAAGCGTTTTTCTATAACACATAATTATGCATATATTCTCTTATTTATTGTTAAGTTTTATTTTGCTATTTTATGCACGAATTTTTATTAAAATATCTATACTTTGATACCAATTTTCATTGATATTCATTGATTTGATTAATCATTTCATTGATTTTGAGCAAGTTTCATCATAATAATTTTTTAGTTTTGTGTTATTTTTGTATGAACTCTACTCTTGACAAGAATAAAATTGAGAATCTCAACAATATTTCTTATTCGTAAAATGTAAGCATTGTCTTCTGCTGTTTTGAATCACATCAAAATTTCATCCAATCCCAAAGTTTCCTTTTACATAAGTAAAAATTGATTTTTTTCAATCCTTTATTATTAAAATTTGCATATTCTGTGACTTTCTTGCCAAGTCATTAAAATATTATTCATGCATTATATTGTACCAAAAGAAATATACAACTAGATTATTAAACTTTGTCAAATACAGGCAAATAAATTTTGCAAATTATAAATTTTGCAAAGGATAACACAATGACTCTGTTTAAGGTTAGTTGGACCTCAACTTCTCCGATAGTTAGTATCCATTTTCAATTACTCGCAAAAGTCGTGTTTCTTGACAATTTTTTAATTTTGTATTATTCCTACATGAACTATACTCTTGTTAAGGATAAAATTGAGAATCTCTAGCAATATTTCTCATTTGTAAAATGTAAACATTATCTTCTGCTATTTTACATCAAGTTCAATTTTCCCAAAGTTTTATTTTAGTAGAAATTGATTTTTCAAACCTCTATTAGAAAAATTAGCACATTCTGTGACCTTCTTGTCAAGTCTTTAAATCATTATTCACATGTATTGTACCAAAAGAAATATACAACTAGATTGGTAACCTACCTGCATTTGATAAAATTTAATAATCTCGTATACCAGTATCGAAAATCTAAATTTTGCAAAGCATAACACAATGATTCCCTGTAAGGTTAGTTGGGCCTCAACTTCTCCGATAGTTAGTATCCATTTTCAATTACTCGCAAAAGTCGTGTTTCTTCACAGTTTTTTAATTTTGTATTATTCCTACATGAACTATACTCTTGTTAAGGATAAAATTGAGAATCTCTTGCAATATCCTTTATTTGTGAAATGCAAACATTGTCTTCTGCTATTTTGTATCACGTCAAAATTTCATCTGATCCCGAAGTTTCATTTTACATAAACAGAAATAGATTTTTTCAATCGTTTACTAGTAAAATTTTCTTATTTTGTTACCTACTTGCCAAGTCATCAAATCATTATTCATGTAATAGATTGTACCAAAAGAAATATACACTTAAATTATTAAAGTTTATCAAATACAGGGCTGTTATGAATCTCGTATACAAGTATCGAAAATCTAAATTTTGTAAAGGATAATAACACAACGGCTCTGCAAGGTTAGTTGGACATCAACTTCTTTGATAGTTAGTATCCATTTTCAATTACTTGCAAAAGTCGCGTTTCTTCACAATTTTTTAATTTTGTATTAGTCCTATATGAACTTACACTTGATAAGGATGCAATTGAGAATTTCTTGCAATATTTCTTATTTGTAAAATGCAAACATTGACTTCTGCTATTTTGTATCATGTCAAAATTTCATCCAATTTCAAAGTTTCATTTTACATAAATAGAAATTGATTTTTTAAAATCCTTTATTAGTAAAATTTGCATATTCTGTGTCCTTTGCCAAGTCTTTAAATCATTATTCATATAATAGATTGTAGCAAAAGAAATATACACCTAGATTATTAAACTTTGTCAAACAGTGGACTGTTACCAATCTCGTATACAAGTATCGAAATTGTATACAAGTATTACACGTATACAAGTATTGACCACAGTTGTTTAGTTTTGTATTATTCCTGTATGAACTGTACTCTTGTTAAGGATGAAATTGAGAATTTCTTGCAATATTTCTTATTTGTGCAATGCAAACATTGTCTTCTGCTATTTTGCATCATGTCAAAATTTCATCCAATCCCAAAGTTTCATTTTACATAAATATAAATTGATTTTTTCAATCCAATATTAGTAAAATCTGCATATTCTGTCACCTACTTGGCAAGTCATTACATTATTATCCATGTAATACATTGTACCAAAAGAAATATACAACTAGATTGGTAACAGACCTGCATCTGACAAAGTTTAATAATCTCGTATACAAGTATCGAAAATCTAAGTTTTGCAAAGGATAATAACACAGCGACTCTGTAAGGTTAGTTGGGCCCCAACTTCTGCGATAGTTAGTATCCATTTTCAATTACTCGCAGAAGTCGTGTTTCTTCAAAATCACCTCTGATGAGTGGCAGGAACATCTGAGATTTTAATTTCTCGTGGCTTTCGATTTCCATTAAATTAGCATTCATTACCGGAGGAACCGTATCGCTCAAAAATATTCAACTCCCACCCCCACCCCCGTCTCAGTCCCGACCTTACCGCCCCGATCGATAAATTAATTCCGGCAATTAGCATTTTAGGTAGCTATCACTCTTGGTAATTGAAAGGTAATTTCAACCTCTCAACAAAGAGGCCTGATGATAGACCGATTCAATTAGGTGATTGTTTAGGCTCGGGTTGCTCAGTTTGCCCGAAATGCTGCCGCCTTGCTTGCTTGCTCGTCAATTATTCATTAGACTTTTCAAAAGTTTAACTTGTGAGAACTTTCTGAAGAAAACTGTGTGGGAGCAAAGAAAGCGATTTTTTTTTTTTTTTTTTTTTTTTGGTATATGTGTGTGAAACTCTGTTTAAGTTTTGGTGTTTATATCACTAATGCTCAAGAAAAATGCAAATAAATGTAATATTTTTTTAATATATGTCAAAAATAGTAACTTTAAGTTAAACTTATTAATTAATGAGCACTAATTATTTATAAATTTGGACATAATTGTATGTCTTTGCTAACCATATACGAACTTTTGCTGGGCAAGTAAGCATATATATTTAAGCCCTCCCCGTGGCTCAGTGTCAACATGCGCCGCTGGTGAGCATAAAGGCTCGTTCCCACCGAGGCGTGAGGCGACGACGCGTCACGCGGCAGGGAAGAAAATTTTTTCGACCCGTTCCCACCGAAGCGTCAGAAATCGTTTTATGCCCAGTGAAGTTCCAGTTACATCTACTAGATGGCAGATCTACTATTTGCTCAATCCAAGTCACATGACGCGCAAAGCATTTTAGAGTTGAAAGTTGGTGAACTCGAAGCGGTGGATTTCAACCGGTTTCAGGCGAACGCGGTGAGGTTAGTGATTGGTCAACGCCTCACGCCTCGGTGTGTACGAGCCTTAAGGGCTGAGGTTCAATCCGCTGGCGGCTGTCAGCATCTTGTTTCGTTAGTCATACTACTTGGTGGGTGAGTTTTCCGGGGTTTCTCTATAAGCAAATGGGGGAAGTTACCACAAACCAAAAGTCGTTCCGGAAGGCACTGTCCTCCTTGTTCAGGAACTCGTAGCCAAGCCAGATATCTATCTATGGGTGCTCCATCACAACAGAAGCTGCCCGCTCCCCTATTCCTCCTTCCATGCGACAATACGGGTTATTGGACTTGGTCTAGATGTTGATGTGTACTAAATGGGAAAAGTTAAGAAAAAAAAAGCAATTTTAATAAAATAGTTTTGATAAGTTGAATATATCAAAAACTTTTATCCGAGAAAAATTGTTTCTTTCTTCATCATTTTATGGTAGTTCGTTCCAGTTCTCAATTTAAGAAAGTAATTCATTATGGTATCATGAGAAAAGTGGAATCAAAATAATCTATAATATATAATTGTATAAATTGACGTGTTCAAAATCAAAAATGTTTGCTCCTGTTCTGTTAATTGACTTAACCGAAGTCAAAAATATAGGTAAAACTCAACTTGATAGGAAACATCTTCTTTTTAAACAAAGTAAAAGTGGGGGCGGGGGGCTTACTTCATTCATTCGGGGGCTTCATTGTTTACGTTTACTTATAATATAATATACACTAACAACAAAGAAATTGTCCTGGTTTTGCTTTTTAAATTGTGTTATTCATAACAAAAACACGCACGAAATTTTAAATTTATATTCTTTTTTTTTTTATTGTAAGCTTTATTCTCATTTCCTTGCATTAATTAATGTTCTTTTTAAATTTGATCAAACTGGTTCATTTTCATTTAAACTTGATCAAAACATAAAATAAAAATTCTATAACTAAAAAAACTTTTAATTAATATTTTAATCTGATACTGACATTTAGAACAAAGAAATTAAATAGATTTAGATATAAAAATCTAAAAAATTTTAGCAAGTCTCCATTCTTTTAACAGTTAAACAAAGAATATTGTTTGTATAATTCATTTTCAATAAATAATATTTGTACAAAATCAACTTAAATCTTTTTGATTACAACAAATATTTCAATTTAGAGAAATTAAAATTTTGAATAGTTACAAATTAAATTTCAGCTTGGAATTTATTTACAATTTGTAGAATTTATTCCATGAATTAATGATCTCCTTCCTTAAAACTTGCATAGAGTATCAACCCCCATTGTTCTTTGGAACTTTTCCATCAAAACACGGAAATTCAAAAGTGGTGAAGGAAAAGTTTTCGATCGAAAATGCTCAACTTTGAAACCTTTATCGAATCACGTTCAGCAGTTCTGTTCCATCTCATTATTGATGTTTGTATCGAATAAGGTTTCCTTTGTTTCATGCACTTTTGGCGGGAAAAACCAATTCAATTCGAACACCAAGTATTTTCCTGTAAACTGTTCCTTTTGGGAGATAAGTTGATCAAGTCCAATCAAAAGTTCCCTGCGTTTAGTGTGCACGTTCTTTTTTGATCCTGTTGTTCCTTGTCAAGATAAGACACCAGCCCAGCTTGATAATACTTAAACTTATCTGCCTTTTATTGTTTTCAGTGAACGCATCATCACAGCCTATCTGTCGTGGTACGTCTCTTGTGACAATCAAGACGTACTTTGAGACGAGCAAATATTTTCTCATTGGATAATGAATGTTGATTTATTCACAGTTATAAATGTTATGTCTAGTATTGGATTATTGAATGGCGAAGAATAAACTTGTGATGCTTTAATTCCCATTTGATCAAAGTCAAGGATTGGAATAGTCAAGCTAAACATTAAGGAGTTATTCTGGATCAGCATTTAAATTGGAAGCAACATTTTCTGCACACCCAAACTAAATTTCGTATTGCCTTTAGAAAACTCTACCCACTTATAAATAGAAATTCTACCATGACCAGAGATAACAAAATTCTTCTTTATACTTCTATGCTTCGCCCAATTCTCATGTACGCTTGCCTAGTCTGGTCCTATGCAGCTAAATCTAATTTAAAAACATTTTAAACTGTACAAAATGTTACTATCCGCCAAATTACCTCTGCGAAATGGTTGTAATGTCTAGTATTGGATTGTTGAATGGTGGAGAACAACTTATGATGCTTTAATTCCCATTTGATCAAAGTGAAGGATGCTCAGATTCACAAGGCTCTGCTGATCATATGTTCTCCCAACTTAAATAATTCAGGATTTTAATGCAAGATTAAAACAGTGTACATATCCCACTTTAGTTTAATAAAAGCAACATATATTTAAATAGTAAATGCACAGATTTATAAAGCCGTGAGCCACATTATCATTACAACTTGGCCGTGGGTCATTTGAAGTAAAATAAAAAAAAAACTAAAATATTTTCTAACATATATATTTCATCCATTAAAATATATTAAAAAATAATAAACAACAATTTAATGAATAAAAGAAATTATTTTTTTATATCAATTTAAAAAGTTTTTCAAGTACTTGATTCGATTTTTGTAACAACCAGTTGCAAAAGTGATTAGGCAAAATGATTAAATTCATTTTTACCAAGCTTAAAAAAATATTCACAAAAAGTGTTGATATGCACAATTGAGCTGCAACCATTTAAAGAGGGGACTATCGTCTTTATAGTAACATATTAACTTATAACATAGATAACTATTGTCTTCGGCACCATTTTAAAAGGCATGTTTTTCGCAATATAAATATTTTTCTAAAAGGACCTGAAATTAGGCCAACATGTTATTGACAATGAATGTGATCTTCTAGCAGCAATATATTCGTTAACGTTAAATAATAATAAAAATAATCCAATCAAAAGTTCCCTGCGTCTGTGCACGTTCTTTTTTTTTATCTAGTGGTTCCTCACTAAGATAAGACAACAGTCCTTTCTCATTGGATAATGAATGTTTATTTATTCACAGTTGACGCGGTTATAAATGTTGTGTCTAGTATTGGATTATTGAATGGTGAAGAACAAACTTATGATGCTTTAATTCCCATTTGATCAAAGCCAAGGATTGGAATAATCAAGCTAAATATTTAGGAGTTATTCTGCATCAGCATTTAACTTGGAAACAATATTTTCTGTACACCGAAACTAAATTTCATATTGCTATCAGAAAATTCTACCCACTTATAAATAGAAATTCTATCATGACTAGGGATAACAAAATTCTTCTTTATACTGCTGTGCTTTGCCTAATTCTCACGTACGCTTGTTTAGTCTGGTCTTATGCACCTAAATCTAATTTAAAAACATTTTAAACTGTACAAAACATTACTATCCGCCAAATTACCTCTACTAAATGGTTGTAATTGTCTAGTATTGAATTGTTGAATGGCGAAGAACAAACTTATGATGCTTTAATTCCCTTTTCATCTAAGTCAAGGACGCTCAAATTCACAAGACTCTGCTGATCACATGTCCTCCCAACTTAAATAATTAAAACAGTGTACATATCCAACTAAAAATTCCAATGTACATATCCAAATAAAAGCAACATATATTTAAATTGTAAATGCACAGATTTATAAAGCCGTGGGCCCCATTATCATTGCAACTTGGCTGTGGGTCATTTGAAGTAAAATAAAAAAAACCTTTAAATATTATCTAACATATATATTTCATCTATTAATATATATTAAAAAATAAACAGCCGTTTAATGAAAAAAAGAATTTAATGTTTATATCACTTTAAATAAACGTTTCAAGTATTTGATTCGATTTTTGTAACAGCCAGTTGCAAAAGTGATTAGACAAAATGGTTTATTCATTTTTCATTCATTTTCATACCAATAAGGTATTTTTAGTCGATGGGTTTCATTCCCAACTTGCCGTATTTTCCACAAACCTGATCGAAAACGATTCTCTAAGTCATAAGATGAAGATCTCATGATCAAAATTATGAAAGACAAAAGTTGACTATTGTAAATAAATATTGAGCTTAAAGTGATTGTAGCGTAATGTTTGTTATAAAAGTTTTCTGCTGATTTTCCGTACAAATCCTTGCGAAATTGGTTGACAAGTAGTCCATTTGGATGCTAACTCATTTCCACAGACATGATACCAAAAAGGTATTTTAGTCGATGGATTTCATTCCCAACTTGTCGTATTTCCCATAAACCTGACCGAAAACGATTCTCTAAGTCATAAAGCTGTAACTTTTTAGCTATTTCGTTTCGGCAGCGGCCTTCGTAAGGGAAAAAGTTCAGTTGTACAATAGCAATATAGAAAGTTAGGCTTTAGACTGTCGCTAATATAAAACGTGCCATGGTTTTCAATGGAAGCTGTCCTGTATCCACACCCTGATCACGTCTGGTCGTTTGAACGCGTAAGAAGCTGTGTCGATCAAAATCGCTCTCGCTTCATATAGACAAAATTCGTAGTTGATTCGCTTCGAATTTCCTGCAATACTTGGCTTCGATGAGTCGCCGGTGCTGTGGAATATTAATGGATTCCATAAAGAATTTTATAATTTTTGCGAACCCTTTATAAGCCTGGACTTCTATTTGATATTCTTCTAAACGCTGCTGGGAGAGCTCGTTCTATTTGTGGAAAGATATAGGAGTGGACTCTCTATATCCTCTTTTTATTTGCATTACTTGTTGTAACATACTAGATATTCTGCGGTGGTGTTCGGATAAAAATAGATCTGAAGCAATCTTTTTTTTAGCTAAGTCTTGTAGAAATTGTTTTGGCGTATTGCAATTTTAAGGATTTGCAATGTATTTTCGAAGTTCCTGTTAAGGAAAAATTTATAGCTTACAAGAATAATAATGGATTTTTTTAATAGTCGTATAACTTGCATTTTATATAATTTTATTTTGTTAAAATGATATAATCTAGAATATCAATTTTGAATGAACCACTTTATTGAAGCTGTCTATAATTAATAAATTCTATTAATTTGTCATATTACACTAATAGTAAATCTACTACTACTACTACTACTACTACACCACACCACATCACTGTGCCTTGAGCTGAGTTGCCCCTTTGCAGTTTGGGAATGATGTGGGTGAGAAGAAGTCTGATTGGGCTCTGTGATGCTCTACGGTCATATAAGACTGAGACATACAGCATAAAGGGGATTCCGAACCACTTCAAACAACCATGGGATTCCGAACCACTTCAAACAACCATGGGATTCCGAACCACTTCAAACAACCATGGGATTCTAACCCAAAACCTATGGTACCACTAATAATAAATCAATGAATAAACAATGTTTAATTTATTACCATACAAATTAGGTTTATCACATACTATTTATTATTTTAACAATCATATTTGCTATGGCCATCTCTAAAAGTACTACTAATGATAATTTAGTTCATATTTTTGTGTGCTGAATTTGATATTTTAATTTAAATAAATATTTAATATTATCGAATGAAGTTTATAAACTTAATTAATTGTTAGTTGAAAATGCTAGAATGTTGTTGTTGTTACTAATTCCCCTGGCACAGGAAAGCCTACAGGTTCAGAAGACCCCTTCACTGGCGACTGGGCCAATAATAAATCAAAGCTTCACTTTAGCGAGAAATCAAGAGTTTCCTTTATTTTGAAGACAACGCTCTACGATCATATTAGACCGGGACCTACGATTTAAAGTGGATTCCAAACCAACACAAACGTCCATGGCATAGTCGGGTTTCGAACCCGAAACCTGTGGCACCGAATGCCATAGCACTAGACACTCGGCAATTCAAGCCTGTGCTTTTCTTTAAGTGCTGAATTTGATATTTTAATTTAAATACATATTTAATATTATCGAATGAAGTTTATAAAACTTAATTACTTGTTAGTTAAAAATGTTAGTAGTTAGTTAAAATGTATAAAATTAGATATGAAAAAAAACTTACTTAGTTACGGAATCAAGATTTTATGTCATTCAAATAACATTATTATTATATATATCTAACTACCATGATCGATAAAAACCATTATCTTTAATTATCATACAAAAGACCATTTACATTATTTTTCCTACGAAACCGAAGAAACATTTCCATCTTTCAAATGAAGCACCTCGCATTTAGAGCAGGGGTGCAATTTGATAGTTTTCCGCATGCTTGCGTCCTTTCGAATTCATTTCGGCAGCTAACTGTAATTAGAATGTCAAAACTAAACCTGGGCCATTATGTGCACGGTTATTCCCCAAGTAGCTCACTGACCACGAGATTCGTTATCAAGGATATTTAAAGCGAGGCCGTATCGACCGCGAACTGGGAATAGGGGTGTGTAATGAGTGGTTGTTCGGCGAAGAAAATGGGTCTGTTCACATTTGTCAGTCTGCGGCCGCACCCCTCTCTGCTATTGGAAGGATTGTTAACGTCCGCGGGATGATTCGTAGGTTGCACAAGGGGAGATGAATTCGTTTCTTTTTCCCATTGTGTTCTTGATCGCTGCAATTACAATCACGGTCATTTCCAGTGGGGTGCAGACAGTGATTGGCAAAGAGACTGAGTCGGTGATGGTTATTTACTGATGATATTTTTCACTAAAACCTGCCTGCCTTTATTGGGTACAATAATAAAAGAATATGAGTGTTGTACATTTGTTTTCTTTTGTAAAAATCCTTTTTTCAGTGAACAGTCAATACCTTTTTTTTATTTTTTATTTTGACCCAGGTGTTCAGAGACCCCGGTGCAGCTTGCTTACTTGCAGTATATCCATTCTATTTAAAAAGTATAACTGGTAATTTTTTTTTAAATACTTGGAGATTTTGATGCAATATCGGTTTGATAGATTGGCAGATTTTGGAGATTTTTAATGCAATATCGGTTTGATGGATTGACGGATTTTGGAGATTTTGATGCAATATCGGTTTGATGATTTAACAGATATTAGAGATTTTGATGCAATATCAGTTTTATGGATTAGCAGATTTTGGAAGTTTTGATGCAATATCAGTTTTATGGATTAGCAGATTTTGGAAGTTTTGATGCAATATCAGTTTTATGGATTAGCAGATTTTGGAAGTTTTGATGCAATATCAGTTTTATGGATTAGCAGATTTTGGAAGTTTTGATGCAATATCAGTTTTATGGATTAGCAGATTTTGGAAGTTTTGATGCAATATCGGTTTTATGGATTAGCAGATTTTGGAAGTTTTGATGCAATATCGGTTTTATGGATTAGCAGATTTTGGAAGTTTTGATGCAATATCAGTTTTATGGATTAGCAGATTTTGGAAGTTTTGATGCAATATCGGTTTTATGGATTAGCAGATTTTGGAAGTTTTGATGCAATATCAATTTTATGGATTAGCAGATTTTGGAAGTTTTGATGCAATATCAGTTTTATGGATTAGCAGATTTTGGAAGTTTTGATGCAATATCAGTTTTATGGATTAGTAGATTTTGGAAGTTTTGATGCAATATCAGTTTTATGGATTAGCAGATTTTGGAAGTTTTGATGCAATATCGGTTTTATGGATTAGTAGATTTTGGAAGTTTTGATGCAATATCGGTTTTATGGATTAGCAGATTTTGGAAGTTTTGATGCAATATCGGTTTTATGGATTAGCAGATTTTTGGAAGTTTTGATGCAATATCGGTTTTATGGATTAGCAGATTTTGGAAGTTTTGATGCAATATCGGTTTTATGGATTAGCAGATTTTGGAAGTTTTGATGCAATATCGGTTTTATGGATTAGCAGATTTTGGAAGTTTTGATGCAATATCGGTTTTGATGGATTGCAGATTTTGGAGATTTTGATGCAATATCAATTTTGATGGATTAGCAGATTTTGGAGTTTTTTGATGCAATATCAGTTTTATGGATTAGCAGATTTTGGAAGTTTTGATGCAATATCAGTTTTATGGATTAGTAGATTTTGGAAGTTTTGATGCAATATCGGTTTTATGGATTAGCAGATTTTGGAAGTTTTGATGCAATATCAGTTTTATGGATTAGCAGATTTTGGGAGATTTTGATGCAATATCGGTTTTATGGATTAGCAGATTTTGGAAGTTTTGATGCAATATCGTTTTATTTGATAGATTTTGGAAGTTTTGATGCAATATCGGTTTGATGGATTGACGGATTTTGGAAGTTTTGATGCAATATCGGTTTGATGGATTGAGCAGATTTTGGAAGTTTTGATGCAATATCGGTTTGATGGATTAGCAGATTTTGGAGAGTTTTGATGCAATATCGGTTTTATGGATTAGCAGATTTTGGAAGTTTTGATGCAATATCGGTTTTATGGATTAGCAGATTTTGGAAGTTTTGATGCAATATCGGTTTTATGGATTAGCAGATTTTGGAAGTTTTGATGCAATATCGGTTTGATGGATTGAGCAGATTTTGGAAGATTTTGATGCAATATCGGTTTTATAGATTAGCAGATTTTGGAGAGTTTTGATGCAATATCGGTTTTGATGGATTGCAGATTTTGGAGATTTTGATGCAATATCGGTTTTATAGATTAGCAGATTTTGGAAGTTTTGATGCAATATCGGTTTGATGGATTAGCAGATTTTGGAAGTTTTGATGCAATATCGGTTTTATGGATTAGCAGATTTTGGAAGTTTTGATGCAATATCAATTTTATGGATTAGCAGATTTTGGAAGTTTTGATGCAATATCGGTTTGATGGATTAGCAGATTTTGGAAGTTTTGATGCAATATCAGTTTTATGGATTAGTAGATTTTGGAAGTTTTGATGCAATATCGTTTTTGCAGATTTTGGAAGTTTTGATGCAATATCAGTTTTATGGATTGATTTTTGGAAGTTTTGATGCAATATCGGTTTTATGGATTGAGCAGATTTTGGAAGTTTTGATGCAATATCGGTTTTATGGATTAGTAGATTTTGGAAGTTTTGATGCAATATCGGTTTTATGGATTAGCAGATTTTGGAAGTTTTGATGCAATATCGGTTTTATGGATTAGCAGATTTTGGAAGTTTTGATGCAATATCGGTTTTATGGATTAGCAGATTTTGGAAGTTTTGATGCAATATCGGTTTTATGGATTAGCAGATTTTGGAAGTTTTGATGCAATATCAGTTTTATGGATTAGCAGATTTTGGAAGTTTTGATGCAATATCAATTTTATGGATTAGTAGATTTTGGAATTTTTGATGCAATATCAGTTTTATGGATTAGCAGATTTTGGAAGTTTTGATGCAATATCAATTTTATGGATTAGTAGATTTTGGAAGTTTTGATGCAATATCAGTTTTATGGATTAGCAGATTTTGGAAGTTTTGTTTATTCCCCAAGTAGCTGACTGACCACGAGATACGTTATCAAGGATATTTAAAGCGAGGCCGTATCGACCGCGAGGAACTGGGAATAGGGTGTGTAATGAGTGGTTGTTCGGCGAAGAAAATGGGTCTGTTCACATTTGTCAGTCTGCGAGAACACCCCTCTCTGCTATTGGAAGGATTGTTAACGTCCGCGAGATGATTCGTAGGTTGCACAAGGGGAGATGAATTCGTTCCTTTTTCCCATTGTGTTCTTGATCGCTGCAATTACAATCACGGTCATTTCCAAAGGGGTTACAGACAGTGATTGGCAAAGGGACTGGTTATTTACTCATGATATTTTTCAGTAAAACCTGCCTTGAAACATTCAGATGAATGCCTTTATTTGATGTGGTAAATGAAAGAAAATGCATGTTGTAAATTTGTAAAAGTTATTGATGTAGTTAACAGTTAATTCTTTTTTATTATTTTTGACCCAGGTATTCAGAGACCCCGGTGCAGCCTGCTACTTGCAATATATCCATTCTATTTAAAACATATAACTGGTAATTTTTTTTAAATACTTGGTGATTTTGATAGATTAACAGATTTTGATGCAATATCAATTTGATGTGTTAACAGATTTTGGAGATTTTGATGCAATAGCAATTTGATGGTGAACAGATTTTGGAGATTTTGATGCAATAGCAGTTTGATGGATGAATAGATTTTGGAGATTTTGATACAATAGCAGTTTGATGTGTTAACAGATTTTGGAGATTTTGATACAATAGCAGTTTGATGTGTTAACAGATTTTGGAGATTTTGATGCAATAGCAATTTGATGGATGAATAGATTTTGGAGATTTTTTTGATGGATGAATAGATTTTGGAGATTTTGATACAGTAGTAGTTTGATGTGTTAACAGATTTTGCACTTTGAGCAATTTGATGGATGAATAGATTTTGGAGATTTTGATGCAATAGCAGTTTGATGGATGAATAGATTTTGGAGATTTTGATACAATAGCAGTTTGATGTATTACCAGATTTTGGAGATTTTGACGCAGTAGCAGATTAGCAGATTTTGGAGATTTTGATCCAATAGCAGTTTGATAGATTAATAGATTTTGGAGATTTCGATGCAATAACAATTTGATAGATTAACAGATTTTGGAGATTTTGATACCATATCAGACAGTTTGATGAAAAAGAAAACATTCAAATATTGGAAATATTTTTTACTTAAAATTTTCTAATTTATTGAAGATAATATCTTTTTTTGTCAATATCCTGGTAGCTTGGAGGAAGAATCGCTCTCTATTTCTTTTTTTTATTTTTTATTTCAACGTTATTTGTTAAATGCACAAAACATGTAGCATTTTAAAATTGCGTTAAATAAATACTACATTGTTACCAAAAACATTAACATGCACATGCTTATTGCTTATTTGGATCAACACATAGTAGACCAATTTAATAAAGGGTACGAATATTAAAAAAAAAAAAAAAAAAAAAAAAAAAATGATTAATTTTGTTTGACCTTCGTTATTACAAAAGATCAATCAAATAATAAAAAAATATTATTAAATTTTTATAATATTACACAATTATATTATATATTTAAATATCGTTTAGTTTAACTTTTCTATTGTATCCTTGATGATATAAATACCTAATTGTTAATATTTTTCTTTTCATTTGTACTTTTTACTGGCAAACAAAAAAAAAGAGTTCATTTTTGTATTTGATAATTTCAGTAAGTATTCGCATAAGTCACGCATTCGAATATTAGTAGCTTATGTGAATATTAACGTAACTGTTAATTTAACTAAGTTCACAAGAATTAGCCGTCAACTCTAGTAGATGAAGCGAAGAATTAACTGTTATTTAGCAATGGTACTCCTCGAGGCTAGATATATATTATATATATTAGGATAGTGTATATTATAATAGTGTACATTAAATATATATTAGGAGCAGTGGGAAATGAAGCGCCGATGATTTAATGATTTAGATAGGGAAGGTTTTATAATTGAGCAATTGAATTCAGCAAATATTTAACAACGCTTTATAGTCTCTGTGCTATTTGGAGGTAGAAGTAGCACGGTTTAACCCAGTTGATTCGGATAGAAAAGTTTTATATTAGCAGTTGATTTTAACGCCCGTTAAAAAAAATCAACTCTTTGACAGGGAAAGGTTGATTAGCGTATCACCCTGAGTTGCTCCAGTTAAATTCAACTCTCGTACTCGCGGCTGTGATAATTTTTTTTAACTTCACATATGTAAGCATTTTTAAAAATTAAACCATTCTTATTGAACTTCTTTATCATTTGATAGTTAATATTTTTTTTTTTTTTTGCATTTTATTTTTTAATTGCTTTTGCATAATGAAATTTTATATACATATTACCATGAATATTTAGGAAATGAAATTGCTTTAATTGTTTGAAAATATGAAAGGTTGTTACGATAACATAAGTTTAACATATGGCATTCTATAATACCCATATTTTACCTAATTTCTTTAAATATTATAATTATTAAATTATAATATTAAATTTTTTTACCAATAAAACTTGTGTTAAAAAAGCTAGTTAAAAAGGAGCAATGATGAATCGTCTTTGTTTGCAATTTATTACGAAATATAGAACAACAACAAAATTTTTTTCTTCTAAATCCTTAGCGCCGATAAAATATTTTATAGATGGATCAACAGGTCAATTTTTTATGCATAAATTTTGGATTGCCCTCTTTTCAGAAACGAATTTAAGAAAAATGTATTAATAAGTTTAAGATTTAAGATAAAATATAAATTAGAAATGAATGTATTAGCTTATACTGAAGTCACTTTTTGTTTTATATCCTTGATTGCCTGTGGAATATATCCCAGGAAGATTATATTTTTACAATACTTTGGATATAGTTTTTATAAAAATTTGATACGCTAAAAATTCAAAAAGCTTTTTATCTCGCTATAAATTTTCATAAACCATATGCAATCATTTTATAACTACTTTCTAATATACATATATTAGAAATGCTACTGAAAGTATTAATTTACTATTGTACAACCGAGAGGCTATTAAAATGGGATTCATTTATTTAAGCATTAACGAATTTATTGACTTGAACATTGGAAATCAAAATTAAATGTAACATTAGAAATCAAAATTAAATTTAACGTTTGAAATCAAAATTAAATTTAACATTTGAAATCAAAAATAAATTTAACATTTGAAATGAAAATTAAATTTAACATTTGAAATCAAAAATAAATTATTAACATTTTTAAAGTATATTTTATAATTAATAATCAACTTGAAACCGATCATTAGTTTTTCAGAATTTACTAATGTTTTATCTTCTTTGTTAATGCTTGGTACATCATCTTTCGCCCTATGTCTCTAAAATAGCAAATATGAAACAAATATGGTGTTATGCAAGCTGCTTTAGGAAGAATTTGCTACACTACACCAGCAAGTAGAAAGGATACTTTGAAGTAATGCTTTTTGAAAAATTCTACGAGTTTGGCTATTATTGTGAATCTCTACCGAATACATTCGATTTTCAAAGCAGTGACTACAACGCATGTCATCAGCGGGAATCTAACCGTCGCTCTCTTGCATGTCAAAATTATTTCAAAATGAGTCTGGCTGCTTAGGAATACTTTTATGACTATAAAGATGTGCTGACAAGATCTCTGATGTTTTTCTAATGTGTTTCCTAGATTTATTTCATTTAAAAATGTTCATAAACTAACACATAGAAAATTGGATGTACTGGCCTAATATATGTTCATTTCAATTTTAATGCAGTTCATCAGAATATTGAAAAACGTCTGTTGTCAAGGAACTATTGTAAAATTGTAACTTATTTTGATTTTCTGCGTATCGAAAATTTACTGTTGCACATCAGCGCATGTTTTCAACATATATAAATTTCACTGTTTATCGATAAATAACATGAAAAATATATAAATAACAAAATTTCTGCTTTTACTTTAAATTTAATTTCCGATATATATCAGTATACTGTATTTTTAAAAAATGTTCCCAAAAATTAATTACAATATGCATTTAGTATTTTACTTCTTAAATTAATACATATTAAAAATATATACTACATAAAAAATAAATAATTCATGTTTTATTATTACGTATTAAATTACTATTTCCTCGTCAATTTTTAAAGCAATTAACAAAACTACAAAAATTAAAGAACATCAATTTTTACTAAAGATATTTTTAATTTTTTTTTCTTTCTTTAGAACTGTTTTTAAAAAGACATCTTTAAATAATTTAATTTAATGCTAATTAATTTTAAGTTGATTTATTTAAAAAACAATTATGTGAAAAAATTCCGCTTTGGTTAGAATTGAATGTTATTATTATTACCTGTTCATTTCAAATTGGGAATATTTATTTGAAATAGTACTTACTATTGATGGCTGCGCCATCTAGTGTTAGAAAGTAAAACTAAATCAATGCATTTTTGTCAACCTATATTGCTTTTAGGAAAGTGAATTTTGATTTACTTCTTATTATTTATATTTTTAATTTCCTTTAGCCTACTTTTTTTGTTTAGTTTATATATTAGTTTTGTGAATAAATGCAAATCTGTGCAAAATGTTTAGAAACTTGGCAACATGTTTTAAAAGTTTTATTTGTTTAATCATAAATGATAAATTTAATTTTTTTAAGAACAAATATTGTATGTGGCATTATTGGAAATAGCACACATGTTACTAATCGATATGTAAGATACCTATATATCGAATACCATTATTAAAACTTCCGATAAAATTTTAAAGTTATAAATATGTATATGAATAGTAATTTAGCAAAGAAGAATATAAGAAACAAATGAATTAAATTCTTTTGATTTTCTTCAGACAAAACCAATTAAAAAATGCCTTATTCCTTTGTTTGAAAAAATATTACAAATATTAATGGTATATGATTGTAAAAGAAAATTAATATTAAAATCTCAAAAGGTAAAAAAAATATTTCTGAATTTAAATTACAGCAAGTTTTTTCTTTTTACCACATTTTTCTGAATAGAAGTTTCTTAGTAAATTTCTGATTTATTTTCATATTAAAAAACAATGCAAAAATTTCTTGAAACTGTAATTCGGGTTTTGTAAGTGAAAAAAAAATTACTTTTGAAAATTCCTGCTATATTTAAATAATTAACATTTAAGAATTCTTTTCATACTATAATAATTTTGGAAAAATAAATACATGTTGGAAAAAGTACGCTTTTCACTGCAAAGAAATAAACTCTGAAAAGTAAAAGAATTTTATTCCCCCTTTTTTAAATGAATGTTTAATTTTTTTTAATATTTGTTTGGCAACAATTTTAATATTTCGAAAAATACCTGCATATTTCTACTGTAAAAAAAAAGAATGTCTAAAAGGGTTGAATATATGCATTCTTATTTAGCTAGAAGTTTAAAAGAAAACTCACGTATATGAAAACTAATTCTGCTTTAACTAGTAAAAAAAAAGGAAAGCCCTTTTCTCTGAGTTGATCTAAATTTCAAATCAGAACTTTTCAGAATCGAAATACCAGAGCGATATTTCATATACTTTTTTTCCTCTTTTTGGCAACGAACGACAAATGTTGAAACAACAGTTGCCACCTTTCTGTTTCTAAAATCAGTAAAAAGAAGATAACTTTTTTTATTTCTTTTTATTTTCTTTTATATTTGTTTTTTGACTAACGTATTCGCCGTAAAGTTTTGATTTATTGGCAAAATCTCGGCTAAAATGTAATCATCTTAACTCGAAGGTTTACACAAACTAAGTTTTTTTTTATCTGTGTTGTATTTTCAGATAACGAATTTGTTATTTTTTCTGTATGTGTTTATTTTTATTTTCTTTAGTTTGCTGAATTAGGTTTTGTTTACTGTGAAATTTCTTCCCTATTTAGAAAATCTTCTGAAGCGTATATTTTTCTTATTTGAAACTAAATACATTCTCTCTTTCTAGAATATCTGTATTTTTTCGATTTTTTCTTCTTATAATTCCATAGATAGCAAATAAAAGAAAATCACTTTACTGATAATGTTAAAATACATTTCAAATTTAAACATACAATTTTCTTTATATCACATGACTATTAATTTTTTTAATGTAGAAATAAAGCATGAAATATAAAAGGAAGAAAATAGGTAAAATAAAGTTAGTAGTGTTGTAATAATAAACAAAAATATTAAAAGAATAGAATTATGATTTAATGCGCCTTTTACATTATTATTTTTCTACTTTTAATTTCATATCTGTAAAAAGATTATTCAAACTAATAAAATAAACCAATACTATTGTGGGGAAATTACTAGCGCTCGGTGCTAGAGGTTTCGGATTGGATTTCCGTCAGTGCCATGGATGTTTATTGTGGTTCGGAATCCACTTTAAAACGTAAGTCCTCGTCTACTAATTACTACTACTACTAGTGCACCACACCACACCACACCACACCACACCACACCACACCAGACCATACCACATCACTGTGCCTAGAGCTGAGTTGCCCTTCACAGTTTGGGAATGATGTGGGTGAGAAGTCCGATTCAGCTCTGCGACGCTCTACGGTATATGAGACCGATACCTAAAGAAAAAAAAATATTTCAGAATTTTCGATGCAGCAAAATTTTTTTTTTTTTTTTACCACATTCTATTAAACAAAAGTTTCTTTATAAATTGCTGATTTATTTTAGTATTAAAAAAGCAATACAAAAATTTCTGAAAACTAGAATTCTGGTTTTGCAAGTGAAAAAAAATTACTTTTGAAAATTCCTTACTCTATTTAAGTAATTAATATTTAAGAATTCTTTTCATATTTTGATAAAATAAATAAACTTGAGGAAAAAGTACTCTCTTTTGACTGCAAATAAATATACACTAAACGTAAAAGAATTTTATTCTACCATTTTTAAATGAATGTTTTATTTTTTTTAATATTTATTTCGCAACAATTTTAATATTTCGAAAAATACCTGAATAATAAAATACCTACCTACTGTAAAAAAAAGAGTGTCTAAAAGGGTTGAATATATGCATTCTTATTTTGCTAGAAGTTTAAAAGAAAACTCACGTATATGAAAACTAACTCTGCTTAACTAGTAAAAAAAGAAAGCCTTTTTCTGTGAGTTGATCTAAATTTCAAATCGGAACTTTTCAGAAACGAGATACCAGAGCGATATTTTATATACTTTTTTTTTCTTCTTTTTGGCGAACGACAAATGTTGAAACAACAGTTGCCACCATTCTGTTTCTAAAATCAGTAAAAAGAAGCTAACTTTTTTTATTTCTTTTTATTTTCTTTTATATTTGTTTTTTAAGGAACGTACACCCGAGTTTCTTCGCCGTAAAGTTTTGATTTATTGGCAAAATCTCGGCTAAAATGTAATCATCTTAACTCGAAGGTTTACACAAACTAAGTTTTTTTTTTTGTCTGTGTTGCATTTTCAGATAACGATTTTGCTACGTTTTTTTGTATGCGTTTTATTTTCATTTTCTTTAGTTTGCTGAATTAGGTTTTGTTTTGTATGAAAATTTTTCTCCTATTTAGAAAATTTCGTGCAGCGTGTATTTTTCTTATTGGAAACTAAATACATTCTCTTTCTCCCTTTCATTTATATTTCATAATTTTTAGATTTTTTTTTTTATGATTCCATAGATAGCAAATAAAAGAAAATCACTTTATTGATAATGTTAAAATACATTTCAAATTTAAACATAACATTTTCTGTATATCACATGATTATTAATTTTTTTAATGTTAAAAAAACAAAACAAAACATGAAATATAAAATAAAGAAAGTAGGTAAAATAGAGTTAGTTGCAAAAATTAACAAAAATATTAATAGAATGAAATTATGAGTTGATTTACTCCACCTTTCTTATAATTATATTTTATTCTTTTATTATCAAGTCTGTAAAAATAGAAGTTAGAGTTTCTTAGTAAATTGCTGATTTATTTTCGTATTACAAAAGCAATGCAGAAATTTCTGAAAATTATAATTCGAGTTGTGTAAGCGAAAAAAAAAAAAATTACTTTTGAAAATTCCTTGCTATATTTAAATAATTATTATTTATGAATTCTATTCATATTTTGGTAAAATAAATAAACTGACGGAAAAAGCACTCTTTTCATTGCAAAGAAGTATACACTGAAAGTAAAAGAATTTTATTCTCCTCTTTTTTAAATGAATCTTATTTTTTTTTATCTTTATTTCGCAACAATTTTAATATTTCAAAAAATACCTGAATATTTCTACTGTAAAAAAGAATGTCTAAAAGGGTTGAATATATGCATTCTCATTTAGCTAGAAGTTTAAAAGAAAACTCACGTATATGAAAACTAATTTTGCTTTAACTAGTAAAAAAAAAAAAGAAAACCCCTTTTCTCTGAGTTGATCTAAATTTCAAATCAGAACTTTTCAGAACCGAGATACCAGAGCGATATTTCATATACTTTTTTTCCCTCTTTTTGGCAACGAACGACAAATGTTGAAACAACAGTTGCCACCTTTCTGTTTCTAAAATCAGTAAAAAAAAGCTAACTTTTTTTCTTTTCATTTTCTTTTATATTTGTTTTTTGAGAAACGTATACCCGAGTTTCTTCGCCGTAAAGTTTTGATTTATTGGCAAAATCTCGGCTAAAATGTAATCATCTTAACTCAAAGCTTTACACAAACTAAGTTTTGTTTATTTTTATCTGTGTTGTATTTTCAGATAACGATTTTGCTATTTTTTTTGTATGTGCTTTTATTTTTATTTTCCTTAGTTTGCTGAATTAGGTTTTGTTTTCTATGAAACTTCTCCCCTATTTAAGAAAATTTTCTGAAGCGTATATTTTTCTTATTTGAAACAAAATACATTCTCTCTTTCTCTCTCTCTTTTTAGATATCTGTATTTTTTAGATTTTTTTTTTTTTTTTTCGTTACAATTCCACAGATAGCAAATAAAAGAAAATCACTTTATTGATAATGCATTTCAAATTTAAACATAAAATTTTACATGATATATAGCATCAAGGAAATAGGTAAAATAAAGTTTGTGGTGTTTTAAAATGAATAAAAATATTAATAGAATAAAATTATGATTTGAATAAATCAGCCTTTTATATTATTATTTTTCCTACTTTTAATTTCATGTCTGTGAGGCCTGATGGCCGAGTGGCTAGCGCTCTGGCTTCCACAGATTTCGAGTTCGAGTCCCGGCATTGCCATGGCCTTCTGTAGTGGTTCGGAATCCACTTTAAACCGTAGGTCCCGGTCTAACATGATTGTAGAGAGTTGCGGGGGTGTTGTTACTCCGCATCCATAGTTTATCTTCAAGCTACACGCACCTCCTGGGTAGTGCTAAGTAACGACGGTGGAGCGCTTGCTTTAAGGCATACAAGACAACTGTCTGAGTGTTTGTCAGCTGTATTAGAAAAAAAAAATTTATGTCTGTAAAAAGACATGAGAACCCATTCAAACTACATATAACAGAAAACAAACTGTTATTCAAACTACATATAGCACGATAAACAAACATTATTGTAAATTAATAAATTGAAAATAAATAATTAATTAATTTAAATTAGTAAATTAAATATTTTTTTATCTACATTATAAACACATACGTTTAAAAAAAAAACCCTTGAAGGATTTCAATAAATTAAAAAAAAATATTTGGTTTAATAATAACAATAAATCTATTTATATTAAACTAAAATCTATTTATATTATTAATAATTAGTTATAAATACTTATAAATAATAAATCTAAAATCTATTTTGTCAAAGTTTTTCCTGCGAGTTGATGCTATTCTTCTAACTGCAGCTCTATTTTTAAAAAGAGCTATTCCAATAGAATTGAAAAATAATAATAGAAAAAGAATTACTTTTTTTTAAAAATCTGAACTCTAAACAGGCTATTTATTTTTCACTTTTTGTGTCGAATATTCTTTTTTTTAAAAGGAAGTTATGCAAATGAAACAATAAACCATTAAAAATCAGAATTTATGTTTCTAAAAAAGAATAGAAGCAGCAAAAAATTCTTAACTTTCTTGCACCCTGATGTATTACATAAAATGTGAATGGGCAATTTCATTTTTGAGGCTAAAATTCATGGAACACATTATTGTTTTTTCCGAACTGCGTGAAGTTATTTTTAGTCTCCAAAAATGTCGAAGTTTATACTGCATTTCTGTGATATACCTTCTATGTGGTAAAAATATGAAACATGTCCTTTGAAATACGTTTGCCAAAAATAAATTTTTATGCGACTTGTAAAGAATATTTATAGATATAATATATAAATTCAAAGCTTGTGTGTGTGTCAGCCTATGCAATTCCAGAAGTTCCATCCAAATACAAAGTTTCGGTCAACTGAAAAAAAATTTCGAAATTGGATCAATATTCATTAAGAAATTACCCATTTAGTGTTTATGCCAATTTGGCTACTTTTCCTAGTTGGCGACTTTTATTTTGGTTGATGCTATTTTTTATGCAATTGTATTGTTAGTAGGTCGATGATATAAAATAAATAAAGCATACTAACATGTGAGTAGAGGTTTGTTATTCGGAGATAAAAGCTATACTAAAAAGAGATATTTGAAAATAGCTTGATAAAAAATTCAAGCTTGTCATCAAAAAGCATTAATCTCACTAAGCAAGGATATTTTTCTGATGTACCTAAAATGTCTTTAAAAAAACTTGAAATGTTTATAAAACCTCTAAAATGTTTAAAAAATAAAAAAAATATGAAATAAATTGCGATCTTACCAATAATAATGCCCCAGGATAAATAGCAGTTATGGAGACAAAGAAAATTTCGAGACTTCTTGCTGTCGCCAAACGAGAGATGTAGTGTTTTGGGTTGATAAGTAGGGAAACAGTCAGTTAGGTTTCCCCTTTCCCCCATGTTAGTAATCAATCTTAGCTTTCGAAATTTGATAGCCGTAGTGGTGAGCTTAGGAGGAGAAGCATAGTATGGGGAAAGGACAGTATTTATAAGGGAGAGCATTTCATTGACTTTAACACTGGGCTTTAACGCTAAATTTATAATGTCGCTTATAAAGGACTTAACCTATTCTATCAGATGTCAGATCTGAAGAAAGCCGAGATGCTACCTAGGACCGACCAACCTAAATTTCATTTTCTGAGGGCATGGAACGATGTATAGCTATATAGTAGTATATCGAATGTAAGACGATCATTGCGTTGTTTCTTTGAATAATTCACCAAAATTCAAAATCCGCATATACGCTGAAAATAAAATAAATAAATAAAAAATTTTGTGACGTTTATTATTTACGCTATTCTATTATTATTTTTGGTGTACGTTTTGATACATTTTTTTTATCAGCCGAGAGCAAATTTCGCCAACGTCAGATTTTTCATTTTGGTGAAAACGCAATAAATCAGCAATATAAACAATTTATAAAATTAAAAAGAAAAACTAATTTTCATAAAATGTATTACTCATTTCATTAAAAATTAGATTTTTTTTTTTCCTTAAACTTTTTAATATAAGCTAAGGAAACAAAAAATTGCTTTATTTTGAGATATTTGGCGATTTATCACTTGCTCTCGTCTAACGGAAAAGTACCTATGTTTTATTACGAGATTAGCGGATCCTAATATAAGCTGATCCTGATAATTTAGCTTTAAAAAAGTTGTAGAACTTTGCTGCTTATTACACGGAAGTATATGGTATATATTGAGAAAGAATTGTGAACATTGCATGGTTGTTTCATTGAAATCAGGCTTCGAGAATGAAAATATTTTAAATATCAAGCAAATATCAAATTTTTAATTCACTGAAAAAACTTTAATTTTTATTATATTGTTTCTTTCTTTAACTGCTGTAAAAATACTAGTTATCATGCAATATATATATATATTGCATCATAACTAGTATATAAATAAATAAATTAAAATATATATATAATTTCCAGTCTATAAAGTATCTTAAAAGAAGGATAAATTTCCGATAAGCACAATTATTTTCTCAGTAAATGTAAAAAATTTCTTAATTTTAGTCAGATTGAAATATAAACTTTAATTTTTAAAGAAGCAATAGCAAAGTAATATTTATGAAGTTATTCAAATGAATGAGTTTTCAAAAATAAATCGACGACTGATAAATTTTTCTTATAATTCGATCAGCAGATAATAAATAAATAAACCAAAACTTTTCTTCACGCTGCCATCCTATGACCTCAGCGTTCCAAATCAGACGCGATAGCAAAATGCGTCGACAGCGTTACTGACAGTGAAATTTACAACCCGACAGCTAAAACCAACACCAAATGTGCTACGAATGATGAGAGAAAACATCTAATCTTAGCGGAGCGGCATAAACACATCCGGTACATTAAACGCGCAACACCCCATAACGAGACAGCTTGGACGTGTAACAGTATCTACAGCCCATCACCATAAATAAGACTCTCAAGGTCCCATTGGGAATGGTTGCTTTTTTTTCCTCCCATACTAAGCTAACGTTGAAACATTTGAATGCACGACTCCGTTGACAGACCTATGTTCATTAGTTGAGGTTTGTTACAAAGTATCAGCTGGATTGGGAAGTCTGGCTTCAACGTTGTTGAAGTTCCAAATAGCGTGGATGGACCCCGTAGCACTTAATCCTTGAATAATGGCTTTCGCAAATTGGATTTATTTTCAACTAACACACTATACTTAATATCGAAAGATGTCAGCCCTCTGGTGCTGTTTCTGAAATATTTATTATCTTTGCCTTAATTGCGTCCATGAAGATTATGGTAATTTTATATCGTTTTTTTTTGTTTTTGTTTCTGTAATCCGAAAGGAATGTTTTCAGGGTTGTCAAAAGAAATTGAAGTATTTATTATTTAGGTGTTAAAGGTATTGAGCCGCTTCCAAAAGTAGTGATTGAAAAATAGTAATTTTCGGTTGCTTAAGATTAAGTTATAAGCTTTCATGCAGAACTTGGCAGTCATTTCATAGTATGTACTCTACGTGTATAACAAATTATATTTATATAAACTATTGATATTTGACAGTTGAAATTTCTAAAGTTAGCTTACATAAACTTTCTATAAACTAACTTTAGAAGTTTCAACTGGTTTTTAAAAAAAAAATTTTTTACCACAAATTTTTCTTTTCTTGTAAGTGAACGTATTTTAATTTTATTTTATATCTAGAAAATACTAATATATTATACAATTCTGGTTACTCATAAATGAAACAATATTGTTTGGAGTAGCATAAAATTAGTAAAGGAAATAATATTGTTTGGAGAAGCAATGAATTAGTAAAGGAAACAATATTATTTGGAGAGTTATAGAATTAGTAAGTGAAACAATATTGTTTGGGCAAGCATAGAATTAGTAAATGAATCAATATTATTTAGAGAAGAGCATAATTAGTAAATGAAACAATATTATTTAAAGAAGAACATAATTAGTAAATACAATATTATTGTAAAGAAAAGCATACCATTTTTTTTAATGCATATTTTAATGAAATTTCTGAATTTTCGAATAATTTGTTTCGCTAGTTTTATTAAGATACTTATGAACGTTATGAGTGATTTTAATAGCAGTCAATATCAATAGACTTAATATAATTTAGCCTTGGACTACGTTATTCGATGAAATTCTAGTGATTTTAACCAAAATACTTTTTTCTTAGACATTTACAGATTTGCTACTATTTACAGTTTGCTAAAATTTAAAACTGTTTTCGTATTTTTTTTAAGATCGTCTCTTTCTTTTTCTCCAAATAACGAGTACAATAATAGGAGTGGATAATCAAAGAGATTTAGTGTTAGCGGAATTTCTTTGTGAAGTAGTAGGTTTAATTTGGGATTATTATTATATTTTTTAGATTATATAATTAAATGCTTATATGAAAAAATTTGATTGAAAAAAATTTTGAAATACTAGTAGAAAATGCGTCAAATACATCTAGAAGAATGTTTGAAACTCACATCAGCTGTTTTGTTTCAGCTTGTTTTATTATTTTAAAAAATTTATTTATTTACTTGTTTATTATTTTTATTATTATCGTTTATCAAGTTGAATATATTTGTATGAAACTTTCTTGATAGATAAAATATAAATTTTACTTTAAATGAATTTTTAGTATAGAAAAAAAAAAATTAAAAAAAATTTTTTTTTTCCCCTAAAACATTTATTTTAAGGGATAATGTTACTCGTTTCCGTAGCATATCTTCAAGCTACACGTTCTCCCTAGGTAGTGCTAAATGAGTAACATCAGTGCAGCCCTTGCTTATGGCATAAGGATTAACTGTCTGTATTCCCAGCTTTATTAGAACAACAAAAACAACAAAATTTATTTTAAAATTAACGGTTAAAAATGTGTACAAATGTACTATACAATGTATGAATATGCGCTTGATGCAAACGAATACTCCTTTTAATAAATAGATTATTAAATTCTCTAATGATGAGAAGTGAGCTATTAGTAACTGAATATTTATAAACGAGGAAAATATCTTCTAAAATTATATAGACAACCAGTATAATTAGTGCATGTAATTTGAGCGAAAATTGCGTTCTAAATCATCTTCAAATCCTCTCCATTCGTTACAGACTAAATGAACTTTAGGTCATGAAAGAAGGAACTGTTGACACCAATTTTTTCCACTTTATTGATATTATTGTGCTTAATTAGGGCTAGAGGAGAATTCATCAATCTTTGATTTTTATTCCCCCTTTAATTCCACACTCGTCGATTGATGACGAGCTAGATAGATGACGATAGATCGGGGTTATCGTTTAATAATCGTAATAAATATTAAATTCCTCACCCTGCTGTTAGGATGATAAATGGATCCGAGTTATGAATGTGTGGGGGGCAGGGTTTTCCAGATTTTCCAAGGGAGAAATTCGAGGAATTTTTCGATTTTAACCTAACATGCTTCTAGGTCATTATATTTTTCATTAAAAGTTTGTGAATATTTAGTTTTTAATAAAATAAAAGGAAATATTTTGAAATGTAAAAAGTTTTCTTATAAGTTAAAATTGAAAAATATTATCCAAAATTAAACCCATTGCTATGTCAGTTGCAATACAAATTTTAATATAAAATATTTGTCTATTTATCCAATATCCAAAATAAATACCAAATTGATTTGGTTTTTATTTTCAAATCTATGACATTTTATTCAAAACATTTGAGCAAGTTAAACATATTGTTGAACGAAGAGAATAATTTATTTTTTAGTAGTTTTGGTTCCATTGAACTTTTTATTAATTTATTATAACTTTAATAGCTTTAAACCCAAGAAACGCTGAATAAATACTTTATAAAATATTTAAATTTTAAATAAAATAAAAATAAATTTTTTAAAATACTTTTTAATATAAATTAATAAAGGAAACAAATGTCGAAGAAGAATATATTTAGTAAAGGAGACAACATTGTTTGGAGAAGTATAGAATTAGTAAATGAAATAATATTGTTTGGAGAAGAATAGAATTAGTAAAGGAAACAATATTGTTTGAAGAAGAATAGAATTAGTAAAGGAAATAATATTGTTTTGAGAAGAATAGAATTAGTAAAGGAAACAATATTGTTTGGAGAAGCAATGTATTTGACTTGTCACTCAACGGTCATTTTGTAAATGTGACGTAAATGTCATGTAACATTATTTCAAATGAAATAAAATATAAAAAAAAGAATCATTCAAAAAACTGTAAATCTTTTCAATAGTGATTCAATTTCTGTTGAAAATACTTGCTGCGTTTTATTTTTTTAAATGTGGCTTAAGAATAAGGATTAATGTATTTTAAGGCCTTGTAAATTACATTATAATACTTAAAGTAAAACGTAACATAAATTATTATAGTGTTACAGTAATCTTTTCCGAACGTTAAATAAGATTAATCTATGTTTAAATATATTAATGTGTATATTTGTTGAATATTATAAATAATGATAAAAATCTATATGTGATTCTTATTTTTTATGACTGAAGTTAAATATATTTCGTGATTAATTATAAAATTGAGCTTGAACTTCATGTAGTTTGGATAAGTAACGACATTGCTCCGACATAACTCAATGTGACATTTAATACTTTCTGTAATCATCAATTATATTTTTCTGCGTATTTGGTCCCATCTAATGAATATGCATTGATATATCTTTGGATAAATAAATTCTAATGCGTTACTAAATTTATTAGGTTATTCTACTCCAGTAATTTTCTCCCGCATTTCAATACTTTACTGATTTATCAATCTGGTGCTATACTTCTGCGTTCTGGTTTATTACCAATTCACTGGGTTAGAAATGTTTTATCTCTTATTTCTTCGGGTTCACTAAAACCAAAAATTAAAAAAATTCAATCAAAAAAGTCATTTCAATTCTTCCGTGTGACATTTGAAAAGTCATTTTTTTTTCTTTTGTAGAATTTTTATCGTCACACTCCATTTATTGACTTCATCCATTAAACAATTATCTTAAGCAAAGAAGCTCCAGTTATTTTGTTTTTTTTAAAGAAATTGTTCTGAATTAAGTTGAAATTGCCCTTCTCTTGAAATTTATCGAAATAAAACTTTAGTACACACGATAGATTAAAGTTAACTTATATAGACAAATGTTTAAATTATCAAAATCAAGAGCATTTTTTTTTTCCGTATTCGAACTTGGAAAAACAATACGTTATTCTAATCCATCATTTAGCAAAAAGTACTTAAAAAGATAATTAAATAATGAAAAGTGTTTTCGTCACATATTGAGAACTTCTTTAATTATTTGTTCTTATCCTAATTGGTAGACAGCAACATCTAGACTTAGTATAGATGTTGCTGTCTACCGTGTGGTCTCATGGAAGGAGAGAGAGGTGTGGGTGGCAGCTACTGTTATGATGGAGCACTCGTAGATAGAAGTCTAACTTGGGTTCGTGCTTCTGAAGGACGAGGGCGATGCCTTCCGGTATTACTTTTATTGGGAACTACCCCGGGTTTGCTTATCGCATGGGAGAAAGCCCGTAAAACTCCAACAAGGTAGTCCGACTAACAAGGCAAGATGCTGAACATCACAAGGACCATCGGGCCTCTTCGTATTTTGAAACAGTTTCTGCAACAAAGCGACCTGTGGATTGAACCTCTGCCCTAATGCTCACGAGCGCCGCGCGTTGACACTGAGCCACTAGTCGGGCTTAGTAATTATTTAAATATTTCTATGTTCAAATTTGTATATTACATCAGTTTAATTTCTTTTGTCATATCAAACGACGCTTTTTGTTTTTGTAAAAAAAAAAAAAAAATGCTTGCAAAATATTAATATTAATTAATAGTAAACATTATTTCTTCTAGTTTCTCTAATTATCGTATATATCTTAAATCATTTAATTTATGATAATAATTAATATATAATAATATAAAAGTGTTTATATTTGTTGTTGTTTCTTATCCCACTTGGTTGACAGCAACAATCCAGACCAAGCCCACGAGCCCGTGTGGCCTATGGTTGTAGAGAAAGGGGGCAGCTTCTGTTGTGATGAAGCAACCGTCAGTAGAAGTCTGACTTGGCTCCGTGACGCTGACTTTTTTATGGGGTTGGGTTGTCAGCCCTACGCCCAACGCTCTACAGTCATATTAGATTGAGATCTACTGTGTAAAGTGGATTCCGAACTACTACAAACATTCATGCCATCGCCGGGATTTGAACACGAAACCTGTGGCACCGAGCACTAGAGCGATAGTCACTCTGCAATCAGGTCCCCGTAACATTTGACACCGAGTGTCACTTGACACAAATCGGTCATCGGACGTGCCACCTCGGTCATCAGACCCCACAGATGATATTATTAGTAATACAAGTTTTAAGTTATTTCAACAGATAAAATGTGTGTGCCTCATTCGTCAGTGTCCTGCAGCTCGAGACGCACATCCCATGAATAGTCTACTCATGGATGGCGGGCGGCCCGATGACCAATTGGTTAGCGCTTTGACCTTTTGTACCACAGGATTCGGGTTAGAACCCTGACGGTGCAATGGAGTTTTGTTAGTGGTCCGAAGAGCCAGAGCGCTAGTCACTCAGACATCATATGCCTATTTATATTTCTATAAAATTATAACAATTATTATGCTGATTGGAAATTATTTTTAAAATTTAACTACAAGCGGAGCAATACTCCAACTTAAATAATCTAATAATTTAAGCAACACATTCAAAAAGTAGTATATTATTATAAAAATTTTATTTAAAAATAAATGTTGTTTAGTCATAAAAATAAATGTACATGCATTATCAGTGATAGGCGAGGGCAATAAATTTACAAACATTCAGATGTTAGGCATCAACATTTTTTCCCCTCTGTATCACTGAGCACTTCTTCAACAATTTTTTTTGCTCTGCATTTGTGACAAAATAGTCCGTTCAAAAAATGGATTTTGATAATATTGTCTCGGATGATGAAATATCATTTTCGAAACAGGACATTTCGAAATGAGCTTTAAAAATGTTTAAAGAACGGCAAACATACATTTCCACTCTCTTGCTGTAGTATTCGCTTTAAAATAGATCTTGATAATCTATAACAGGCTGCTAAAATGGGAGAAATGGAAAAATAAGCAGATTTTATGTGGGTAGAAAAAGAAAAAAAAAATCGGCACTCTCACTTGTCTATAAAAATAAACATCATTTTATGCTTTGCGTAACAGGCTCTTTGAAAGGAATTTTAAAGTTCGATGTATCCTTTTTATGTCTCGGAAATATGTTTCCGCGAGCGTTTATGGGAGGAAAAAAATAATGTTGTCTTTCTCTTTCATATGTGGTTTATTTTTCTTTGAAATCCCACGAGATTTAAAATGTAGTAACCTTTTTGAAGGTGTGTTTTTGTTCCACTATTGCGTGACGTGTTTGTGTTATTTGTAAACATTTAGTAAAAATATTTGTTTAATATTTGTTAAAAATATTTGTAATAAGTTTAACTGAGCTTATAATTGTCTAAAGAGTGTGATACAGATTATTTCCTGTATTTGTTTCTAAGTTGCGTAAATAATTCACATTGTAACGAATAAAAAATAGATGTTTAATATTTTAGATATAAGCCATATTAAAATCAATTTAAATACGATTTTTATGAAAATTTTATATTTAAATAATCGTCATTGATTTCATTTTATCCTTTTTAAGAAGTAATGCAGATAAACGGACGAGTGACCTCGACCTCGGTTGCAGTAGTCTAGGGATCAAGTCTCGTCGGTGCCATGGATGTTTGTAGGGGTTCGGAATCCACTTTAAGCCATATGTCCCGATCTAATAGGACTACTACTACTACTACTACACCACACCACACCACACCACATTATTGTGCCTAGAGCCGAGTTGCCCCTTTACAGTTTGGGAATGATGTGGGTGAGAAGAAGTTTGTTTGGGTTCTGTGACTCTCTACGGTCATATGAGACTGGGACCTAAGGCTTAAAGTGGATTCCGAACCACAACAAATATCCACGGCACAGCCGGAACTTGAGCTCGAAAGCTGTGCCACTAAGCGTCAGAGCGCTAGTCTCACGGTCATCACGCCTCTATTTATATTTGTATAACATTCTAACAATTGTTATGCTAAATGAAAATTATTTTTAAAATTTATCTACTAACGGATTAACACACGCACATACTCCCACTCAAAAAACCCTTATAATTTAAGCAACACATAAATAGCAATTTATTATTATAAAAATATTCTAAAAAAATAAAAGTTTAGTCCTATAAATATACATGCACTTTTAGTGATAGGTGATGGCAATAAATTTACAAACATTCAAATATTCGACATCAACCATTTTTTTCTCCGCATTTGTGACAAAAATGTCAATTCAAAAAATGGATTTTGATAATCCTGTCTCGGACGATGAAATATCATTTTCAAAACAGGACATTTTGAAATAAGCTTTAAAAATGTTTAAAGAACGGGACAGCTAGCACATTTCCACTTTCTTGCTGTAGTATTCGCTTTGAAATAGGTCTTGCTAATCTGTAACGGGCTGCTAAAATTGGAGAAATGGGAAAATAAGCAGATTTCATGTGGGGTGAAAAAAAATGCTACTCTCACTTGTCTATAAAAATAAACATCATTTTATGCTTTGGGTAATGGGCTCTTTGAAAGGAATTTTAAAGTTCGATGTATCTTTTTATGTCTCGGAAATATGTTCCGCGAGCGTTTACGGAGAAAAAAATATAATGCTGTCTTTCTCTTTCGTATGTGGTTTATTTTTCCTTGAAATCCCACGAGATTTAAAATGTAGTAACCTTTTGAAGGGGTGTTTTTGTTCCACTATTGCGTGACGTGTTTGAACTATTTGTAAACATTTAGTAAAAATTTTTTGTTTTTTAAGTATAACTGAGCTGTACTTTTATAGTCGTCTAAAGAGTATGATAAAATTATTTCCTGTTTTTGTTTCTGTTACGTAAATAATGCACATTGTAGCGAATGAAATACTGACATTCATTATTTTGGTTATAAGTCGCATATTAAAATAAATTTAAATGAGAGTTTTATGAAAGTTTTACTTTAAAATAATTGTCATAGGTTTTATTTTATCCTTTTCAATAAGTAATGTAGATAAATATCATTAAACATATGAATATAATGCAACAAATATAATCAAACATAAACAATACGTGTATATGCTTTATTTACGTTTGATGACTTTTATATATAAATCGGCCATATGTTTGGGGCCTGATGACCGAGAGACTAGCGCTCTGTGCCTCAGATTTCGGGTTCGAATCGTGGTGGTGCCATGGATATTTGTAGGGGGTTTGGAATCTACTTTAAACCATAGGTCCCGGTTTAACATGATCGTATAATGTTGCGGGGGTCTTGTTACTCCCACGTCCGTAGCTTATTTTTAAGCTACACGCATCTCCTGGATAGTAAAAAGTGAGTAACGTCGGTGCAGCGCTTGCCTTAAGTCATCAAAGACAACTGTCTAAGTGTTTGCCAGCTGCAATAGTAAGAAAAAAAATTCTAGCTGAATAACACATACACTAAAAAAAAATATAATAATTTAAGCAAAAAAATCAAAAAGTAATTTATTGTCATAAAAATATTCTTAAAAAATAAAAATTTCATCATTTAAAAATGTACATGCACTTTTAGTGATAGATGATGGCAATAAATCTACAAGCATTCAAATGTTAAGCATCAACCGTTTTTTTCTCTGCATTTGTGACAAAATAGTCCGTTCAAGAAATGGATTTTGATAATCCTGTCTCGGACGATGAAATATCATTTTCGAAACAGGACATTTCGAAATAAGCTTTCAAAATGTTTAAAGAACGGGAAACTTACACATTTCCACTTTCTTGCTGTAGTATTCGCTTTGAAATAGGTCTCGATAATCTTTAACAGGCTGCTAAAATTGGAGAAATGGAAAAATAAGCAGATTTTATGTGGGGTGAAAAAAAAAATGGCACTCTCACTTGTCTATAAAAATAAACATAATTTTATGCTTTCGGTAACAGGCTCTTTGAAAGGAATTTTAAAGTTCGATGTATCCTTTTTATGTCTCGGAAATATGTCTCCCCGAGCGTTTATGAAGGAAAGAAAATAATGTTGTCTTTCTCTTCTGGTATGTGGTTTATTTTTGCTTGGAATCCTACAAGGTTTAAAATGTAGTATTCTTGTTGAAAGTGTGTTTTTATACCAATTGCGTGATGTGTTTGAATTATTTGTAAATATTTAGTAAAATATTTGTTTTTCAAGTTGCACTGAGCTGTACTTTTATTATTATTTAGAGAGTGGTAAAATTATTTCCTGTATTTGTTTCAAAGTTGCCTAAATAATTCACATTGTAACAAATGTAATACAGATACTTAATAATTTGGGCTATAAACCATATTAAAATCAATTTAAATGAGTGTTTTATGAAAGTGTTTCTTTAAAATAATCGTCATAAGTTTTATTTTATCTAATATTCGATATTTTTATTTTATCAATAGTAATGTAGTTAAATATCATTGAAATGTTGTTTTCGTCCTAATGCATCTGGCAATACAGAGACGGTTAATCTTTATGCCATAAGCAAAGGCTGCACCACTGTTCCTCATATAGCACTACCTAGAGGGCACGTGCAGTTTTAAGATATGCTACAGTCGTGAGTGATACTACTCCCATAACGCTCTACGATCCTATTAGACCGGGACCTACCGTTTAAAGTGAATTCCGTACCACTACAAACATCATTAGCACCGATGGGACTCAAGCCCGAAAGCTGTGACATCGAGCGCCAGAGTGCTAGTCGCTAGGCATCATTTGTATTGTATAAATATGTATATTTGTATTTGTATAAAATTATTACAATTATTATGCAAATTGGAAATTATTTTTAAAATTTAACTACAAGCGTTTAATGCACATATTCACACTCATAAAAAAATATAATAATTTAAACAACAAATTCAAAAAGCAATCTACTATTATACAAATATTGTTTTAAAAAAATTTTTTAGTGCATAAAAGAGTTTTAGTGCGTTACTGCAAAAACAAGCATTTTTAGTGATAGGTGATGGCAATAAATTTACAAGCATTCAAATGTAAGTATCCACCATTTTTTTTTCTCTATATTTGTGACAAAAATGTCTGTTCAAAAAATGGATTTGATAATCCTGTCTCGGACGATGAAATATCATTTCTAAAACAGGACATTTTGAAATAAGCTTTCAAAATGTTTAAAGAACGGAAAGCTCGCACATTTCCACTTTCTTGCTGTAGTATTCGCTTTAAAATAGGTCTCGATAATCTATAACATGCTACTAAAATTGGAGAAATGGAAAAATAAGCAGATTTTATGTGGGCAGGAAAAAAAAAATCCCACTATCACTTGTCTATAAAAATAAACATCATTTTATGCTTTGGGTAACAGGCTCTTTGAAAGGAATTTTAAAGTTCGATGTATCTTTTTATGTCTCGGAAATATGTTTCCGCGAGCGTTTATGGGAGGAAAAAAATGATGTTGTCTTTCTCTTTCATATGTGGTTTATATTTATTTAAAATCCCACGAGATTTAAAATGTAGTAAGCTTTTTGAAGGTGCGTTTTTGTTCCAGTTGCGTGAGAGTTATTTGTAAACATTTAGTACAAAAATTTTTGTTTTACAGGTGTAACTAAGCTGTACTTTTATAATCATCTAAAGAGTAAGATAAAATATTATTGTCTGTATTTGTTTCTAAGTTGCGTAAATAATGCACATTGTAACGAATGTAATACAGATATTTAATATTTTGGTAATAAGACATATTGAAATCAATTTAAATGAGAGTTTTATGAAAGGTTTATCGTAAAATAATCATCATAGATTTTATTTCATTCTATTCAATAAGTAAAATTGGATAAATATCATTAAAATATTTTTTATGGGATTAGTTGGCTAAATGGGGCCTGATGGCTCGGTGCCACATGCTTCAGGTTTGATTCCTGGCGGAGGCATGCATGTTTGTTAGTGGTTCGGAATTCATGTTAAACTGTTAGTCACAGTTTAATTATCCTAAAGTGTGCAAAAAGTGACCGTAGAGCGGTTAGCCAAGCCAAGCCAAACCTACTTACAGATTTCGAGATAGGAGATCTTTTCTTTCTAAGGGATAGAGTTGTCAGCCCTGTGCTCTGCAGTCATATTAGACCGGTACCTATGGTTTAAAGTGGATTCCGAGCCACTACAAACATCCATTGCACTGCCGGTACTCAAACCCGAAACCTGTGGCACCGAGCGCTAGAGCTATAGTCGCTCGGCCATCAAGCCCATTATAAACATCACATTATAAATTAAAAAAAATTGAAAGCTTATATGAAAATATAAATAAAACATATGTTTATAAATTAAAAACACGTATTATATTATGCTTGTTATATGCAATAATATAACACGTTTTTGAATAAAATATGTTAGAATTTAAAAATCAATTTCTCATTTGTTTTATCAGTAGGTCATCTGTTAAATAAGAAAAACTTATATTGTAGAAATTACTTTTCTTTATGCAGAAATACTTTAAAAAAAATAAAATAAAATTGTGGTGAATTTTATCTTTTTGTGGAACGCAATTCATTAACAAGTAGTTAATTTTTTTAACTATTTATTAACGAGTAGTCAATAATGAGTTACTACTTTTCATTAACGAGTAGTGTTCTGTGACAGAAGAAGTAAAAAGTGAATCATGGCCGACTCGTGGCAACGCGCGCCGCTGTTGAGCATTGGGGCGGAGGTTCAATCCACAGGCGGCTTTGTTGTAGCCACTGTTTCAAAAACCGAGGAGACTCGATGACGTTTGGGATGTTCAGCATCTTGCCTCGTGAGTCGAACTACCTGGTGGGAGTTTTTCGGATTTTCTCCCATACGATACTCAAATCCTGTTCAATACAAAGTCAAATTTCTACCTACGGGTGCTCCATCACAACAGAAGCTGCCCTCTTTTTCACCATCCATGAAACCACATGATGTTGCTGTCTAACAAGTGGGATAAGAAACAAAATTGAAGCACAACATTTAATTCCAAAATATTGACCAGTTTAAATTTTTGTCTTTTTGTTTTTTCTTTTAATGAAATGAGATGATATATAAATATTTATGCATATTGGTCACTTTATGTGCTGTACATTTTGTCATCAATTCGTTACATTCAATACATCTTAACGTATTCAATTCAAGCAATTTTGCGTATGCAGTTCAATACATTTTAATGTATTCAATTCAATGCATTTTAACGTATACAATTCAATACATTTTAATGTATTCAATTCAATGCATTTTAACGTATACAATTCAATACATTTTAACGTATACAATTCAATAAATTTTAACGTATACAATTCAATGCATTTTAACGTATACAATTCAATGCATTTTAACGTATACAATTCAATACATTTTAACGTATACAATTCAATACATTTTAACGTATACAATTCAATACATTTTAACGTATACAATTCAATGCATTTTAACGTATACAATTCAATACATTTTAACGTATACAATTCAATGCATTTTAACGTATACAATTCAATGCATTTTAACGTATACAATTCAATACATTTTGAAAATTCTGTTTTGGAATTTCGAAGTTAGACGGGAAATCTAGATTTTGCATCACACTTTTGTATAGAAAGTAATTTCTAAGAATTTTAATACTTCTTACTTTTACTGTAATGAAGATATGTGTTCGCGCCAACGCGCAAGGATACCCCTAGCGGCGAAAAAAGTGTGTGTACACACGCGCCTGCGAGCGCATAAGTGCGAGTCTGAGCAGTGTAATGCCAGAGAGGCAAGAGTGAACAGCACGGCTGCGAGTGGCTGTGACTGTCGTGTAAATAAAGTGCTGTTACGTTTTCATTGTGGATATTTATTGTGTTAGTGTGAATGTGATACAGTCCGCTAAATAAGAGAACATGTGTCAGTGCTTTTGACGAGAAAAATATGCATACATATTATAATAGTTTTAAGAAGAAGTAATATAAAAAACTTTTTAATGTTTTTAGAAGTCGTACATGAAGATAAGATTAAAGCTATCCAACTTTTAGGAAGGATAGGATTTGAGTTATTTTAAAAAGACTAATAGAATATTTATAATAATTAGAAGTACTCATTTCTATTTTTAGTATCATGAAAATTATTACCAGATTTTATCTTTATCTTGAGACAAAAGAGAAAATTTTATTACACTCTATAAAAATTCTTGCTCAATTTACTTTCTATAAATAGAACACATTTTTAAAAAAATTAAATTTATGCGTAGTAAAAATAAAATTATTCTATACAAATTTTATTAATAATTCATATTACTTTAATAGCCTATATGAATATCTAATATTTATATTCTGCATTTTAAATGCATACTTATTCTATACTGGCGTAAGTCATTTATCTCGAGGATAAAAGAAAATGTCATTATGATGTTAAACTTGTCCAATAATTTTACTGGCATGCAATCATAATGTCTTCTAGCTTTTTTCTCACTTTTAAGAATAGACATCATACTTATGCTGTGCATGGATTAATATTCATAAAACTACTTACACCACTGAGGTTTTAAACTCTGGATGATTCTTCTCCTTCGTGTTGGATGATTTTGTCACGCCATGTCTAGACTTCTTAATAGCTTCTTTTCATCATTTTTTGGAAACTTAGCTGAACTTCTGCTTTTAGTTTCTTTCCGTTGTACCTCATTTGTAATTTAGCAACACGCATTTCTTAATTTTTTTTTTTTTTTTTTTTTTTTAGAAAGTATTACTTGTTCTCATTCGTCACAAGTATTACATGAAGATAAGTTTAAAATTATCTAAATTATAGGATTTAAATTGTTTTAAAAGGACTAAGAATATATTTAAAATCAGTATGAATACTAATTTCTATATTTAGTGTTTTGTTGATCAGTTTTTGTCCGTTGTATCAGTTCTTCTTCAAATTAAACTCAAATTTTTATAACAAAAATTAAGTATTAAGTAGATATAAGTGATTAATTAAAAATAAAATAAACATAAAAAAAGAACAACAAATCCAAAAAATTGCTTTATTTGTTTTAAATTAAACTTTTAACTTAAACTAAATTAAACTTTTGCTGACTTATTTCACTTCTTTTCATCATTTTATTGATGTAATGGATTACCATTAGGGCATGATGGTCAAGTGTCTGGTGCTAGGTACGGTTTGAAATGGCTCGGAATCCACTTTAAATAATTTATTATCCGATCTTTCGATATATATATTTAGTGTTCTTGAAGAAAAAATAAATTATAAATTTGTCATCCTCATTAAAATTTTTTATTTTTTCTTTCTAATTTCCATACATACTTTTTCAAGGAAACATTACATCACATACTATATATATATATATATATATATACACTTTTTGCCAATAAAAGCTATTCTTTATTTATACGTAATCTGAATAAGCATATTTTTTCTATCAGAAATCTCTTGTTCCGTGTCACACAACACCACACTAACAGCTGTGATGTCCCATTATTTGGCGTGCTTCTTGGTTGACACACCACAACCACTCGATGTATTGGTGTGCAATTACTTGCTCCTCGTGAATGTGACAGGACTAATTGTTCCGACTGTCCCGATGCCACTTTCAGTGATGAAAATGGACATTCTTTCTGTTGCCAAAAAAAAAAAAAACAGCTTCCTATACGTAAAATGTCTCCAGAAAACATTCTGTTGGGAAAAGAAACGGCGAATTTTTTGGCAGTATGTATTGTATGATATTAATTAAAAGTAGTTTTGGTAGATCAACTAATTGCTTATCAACAAAAAAATTGCAATTATGTATTTGATATTGACAATATTTTGATAGAAACAAGATTGATAAAAGCAAATTTTCAAGATAACTTTGAAATGCTATAGCATTTAAATTAAGTAACTGAATTTTATTTCGCATTATATTTTTTAATTAATTGAATCATCTATAAAAAATATAGCATAGAGTTCATTTTGTTTTTTAAAGGGTTACTATGAAGCTGGAAATTTTAATTTGTATATAATAAGAAATTGCTCCTTTTACATATTTTGATTAACAAGTTAATTTTTATGTATCCTGCAATGAAGCAATTTAAATATACTCCTTGATACATATATAAATATTTACGATAGGGATATAAAAAAATATTTCAAATGCGTTGCCATAGAGTTAAACTAAAATGATCTGATTCAGTTATTAATTCTTAAATAAAATTGAATCAAATAGAAATAAGATTGATAAAAGCAAAATTTTAAGATAACTTTGAAATGATATAGCATTTAAATTAAGTAACTGAATTTTATTTCGTATTATATTTTTTAATTAATTGAATCATCTATAAAAAATATAGTATATTAATTAAAAAAAGTGTTTTAGTTAGTTAAATACTTTGAAGATCGTTTAATAATGTTTTATAATTGTCTTATAAAATATTTCCGAGTACTTTTGTTGGCATTTGAATAATAATATTATAGAATGCCTGGTTAGCAAAGCGATTCTTTTTCCTTATTAATGGCGTTGATTGCTTGATGGTAGTAGACTATGTAGTGAATCGTACAATATTTTATTGGTTTTGAATTGGTTAGCTTGAAGTTTTGTGAGTGTTCTCGGCTGTGATGTGTAAATGAGATTAGTTCCTATTCAAAATTTTGCTTATAACGCTTTATATTCCTATCATTGAAATACCATCAGCATAGTTTTCTTACTATTGAAATACCATCAACCTACCAAATTTCCTACCATTGAAATATTATCAACACATCAGATTTCCTACCATTGAAATATTATCAACACGCCAGATTTCCTAACATTGAAATACCAGTTTTTTTTCTTACATCGAAATACCAGTTTTTTTTTTATTTAAGTCAACAAATTAGTGAAATTTTACAGATTACATGCTGAAAGAAAAGAAAAAAGAAAAAAAAAAGAAATTTCAAAACTGATAAAACTAATATATTTTTATGATTCTTATCATCCACAATTGCTTTGATGAATATGATACGAAAAATGTTCTTTTATTAAAAAAAAAAAAAAAAAAAAAACATCCAAGTGTAGATTAAAGATTTTAATTAATTCCATTATGTAATCATCACAAATTTTATTTGTTCTGAATATTATATTTTTATACTGATTATTGCAGATTTATTTCATGCTTACAAATTAAAATTTCCAACGAAAGTTTATGTGAATATTTATGTGATTGCGTTCTTATTTTTTAAAACATATTTTATGTAAACTTTTAATTGTCAAAGTTGTTTTGATAATTAAATTAACTATACTTCTTACTTATTTAAATATATAATGAAAATGCTGTTATACTATTTGTAACTTATACTTTTTTTGTTTTCTAGGTAAGCCTGTCAAAATGATTTAAATATCCTTGTTAAGTGACGTAATTGGTGAGAATATATTCTTTTTTTAATATTATGTTTAATATTCCAAGCATACAAAATAAGATATATTGTAATTATGAGGCTTTATTTTCTTAAAAAATCTCGTTTTGGAATATATAAAAAAGTAAATCTATTAAATTATAAGAAATACATTTTTGTTACGAATTTTCTAAAACTTGCTGAATATACAAGTTTACCTTATACAAATTATTATTTTCTGAAACAAATTGAGCTTGGATGATAAAATTATTTCTTAGTTTAGTACTATTCATTATGTTTGAAGAAACTTTATAGGAATTTTTAGATTGACTTTTTTTGTCTATCACAGTTTTTTTTCCCTTTCTTTCGTTTCTTTTTTTTTCTGTTAAATTTTCCATTTTGTAGTTATCAAAATAAATAAATAAATAAATCTTTTGTCAGCAGCGTGCTAGACAGGATGCACTACCCGTAACAATGCAATAACGTAATAACTACATTGTTAGAGATGTGAGATTAGAAGATTACATTGTTAACAGCGTATTTTACGTGTAGAATATTTAATGTGGAAGCATGTTCCATTTTAAATTTGCGCTAAGCAAAGTAAATGGGGCTGTTACTAAATTGTACTATAATACCTTCCTAGACTTTAACTATTCAGACTTATGCGAATTCTGAGTTAGGCAGATCGTAAGAGACTCGAGGTTTTTTTTTCTTTTAATTTTCCTTACGTTATTTTTGCTATAATTTTGACTTTGCTGATTAAAAATATTGTCACTACAAAAACCATGCTGTGGTTCAAGTAATTTTTCTACGAGTACATAATTATTAAAAGGAAATTTGAATTCACTGTTAATATCTTCTTAATTTTCAATCATTACTCTATAAACTAGTTTCTTCGAGTTTTTCTTTTTTGTGCATCTGTTGTGGTAGCCATCACCTGGGTCAGAGACAAATATTACCATTTAACAGTTTGGTAACTATTTGTACTGAACTTAGTAACTGTTTGTACTGAATTAATGAAAATTAGTCAAAATGATTGCAAAAATAAATCACAACTCATTGGATCCATTACAATTTATTCATTATTTCTCTAAAAGTAATATGTGGTAATGTGATGTATAGCGAAGAACACTCCATCATGTTCAAAAACTGCTCTAAAAGAATAAGAATATTATGTACTTAATGGTTTATTAAAAGTGCAGTAAAGCATCAATTAGAAATATTTCACACTGAAAATTTTGAATCTGCAATTGTAACCGAAATAAAACAAAATATTAAGTTCTTTAATGAAAGTGGTAAATACATCACTTTCCACTGGATTCCATCGCAGGTTGGAATGGATGGAAACGAAAGGGCAGATCTTCTGGCAAAAAAAAAAGGAACACAAGAGGTTCCTGGACAGTGTCCTATCTCTCTTGACTCTTTTAGGCGAACTATAGGGGAAAAAAATTAAATCATCGTATATTAGTAAATTATTATCTAACACAAAAGGAATAGTCTGGGATATAATCGGAGATGACTGAAAAAAAATTGAGTGGAAAAACTCGCAAAGAGGTTGTTGCTGATTTTATGTTAAGAACTAGACACGACTGCCTGGCCAAACATGGGGATCGTGAATCCTGATATATGTGTTTTATGCAAGACAGAGAAAATGAATAAGGCCCATCTACTTGTTTGCTCGGGACTTGACTCTAACTTACAACAAAATGGTGTACTCTTTAAAGGAGGGCTAGAGAAAACATGTCTTCATCACACGGACTATTAATCATGGTGCTTTTAGCCTTTTAAATTTTTATCCTTAGAAAATTTAACTTGTTTTTAACTATTTTTAACGCCTTTTAATCTTTTTTTAAAATGTCTGGTCTTTTCATTTGTAATTTTGATTTGTTTGTATGTTCTTTTTCTTTCTACTGTAAGTGGCCAAATTTGCATGGATTGAGTTCCAATAGTCATAGTAACAACGACATTAAAAAATTTTCTTACAGTTTTTCTTTAAAGAATGTTACAACTATGATAATTTCTAAATTTATTTTGCCAGTGAAATATCCCTTGCTATTTAAACTGTAATTTAATTTAAAACCGATATTGCAAACCATCATACATGATTAAGTCCTCATCCGAGAGGACAAAAGAATACCAGAAGACAGACGCATGAAAAAAGAAATCATTTCTGTATTTGTTTTCCAGACATGAGGGACTCTTTGTCGACCGTAATGCCTCTGCAATTACAGTGCTGAGAGCCGTAATTTCCTGGGGCAATGTCAGAAGAGATGCTCCTGCTAATAATGCTGTCACCCATTAGCATTCGAAATGAATTCGGGATTATCTCTCAACTTTTTCCCCTCCCATTGTTCTGGGGGGCATTCGAAAATATTTTCACGCTTGTTAAAGAAGGAAAAGGGGAAACGAGATTTAATTAAATTCTTACCTTTTCGAAGAAGGTGTTTCGGATGCGATAACATCTGTACGTAATTGAATGTTTCCAATTTAATGTGGAGTTTTTGTTGTCTGTTTCTCTTGGAGGAATGTAATGAGACGAGGTTTGCGAATGCTGGAAAAGTGAAAGGTTTTCTCTGTTGAACAGAAAATTTAATGTGGAGTTTATTAATAATGAATTCGGTTACAGCCAAGTGTGTGTAAAGAAAACTCTTCTTCCAATTTTCTCAAAAATGAACCGTATTATAGCCAGTTTCTTTTATTGTTAAGTATTTACAGGTAATTGAGATGCAAGGAACTCGAAGAAGTTTGAACGTGTGGTACTTATTTTGGCCTCATGAGATAACAGCTATCCATAATTTAAAATTTCGTATAATCTTAAGACAGAGAAAATGAATAAGGCCCATCTACTTGTTTGTTCGTGTCTGGAATCTTAACTTACAACATAATGGTGATTTGTGGACTCTTTACTGGAGGGCCATTCAAAACATGTTTTGGTCACGCGGATTTTTATTATGGTGCTGCTAGCTTTTTATATTTTTATTCTTAGAACAATTAACTTGTTTTTTACTGTTTGTTCTGTTTTTTGCCCTTTGACATTTTGATTTGTGTATATGTCCTTTTTGTTTCTACGGTAAGTGCTAAATTTGTATGGATTGAGTTCCAATAAATCCTTAGGTAAGAACAGAATTGAAAATTAGTCCTACAAATTTTCTTTAGAAGTTATCATAATTATAATATTTTTTAAAGTTATTTCACCACTAAAATATCCCTTGCTATTTAAAAGTTAATTTAATTTAAAACCGACATTCCAACCTTCATACATGATTAAGTCCTCATCCGAGAGGACAAAAGAATACCAGAAGACAGACGCATGAAAAAAGAAATCATTTCTGTATTTGTTTTCCAGACATGAGGGACTCTTTGTCGACAGTAATGCCTCTGCAATTACAGTGCTGAGAGCCGTAATTTCCTGGGGCAATGTCATAGCGAGAGATGCTCCTGCTAATAATGCTGTCACCCATTAGCATTCGAAATGAATTAGGGATTAACTCTTAACTTTTTCCCCTCTCATTGTTCTGGGGGACATTCGAAAATATTTTCACGCTTGTTAAAGAAGGAAAAGGGGAAACGAGATTTAATTAAATTCTTACCTTTTCGAAGAAGGTGTTTCGGATGCGATAACATCTGTACGTAATTGAATGTTTCGAATTGAATGTGGAGTTTTTGTTGTCTATTTCTCTTGGATGAATGTAATGAGGCGAGGTTTCCGAATGCTGGAAAGGAGAAAAGTTTTCTCTGTTGAACAGAAAATTTAATGAGGTGTTTATTAATAATGAATTCGGTTAATGCTAAGTGTGTGAAAAGAAAACTCTGCTTCTAATTTTCTAAAATGTGAACTGTATGAGAGCGATTTTTTTTTATTATTAAGGATTTACAGGTAATTCAGATGTAAAGAGCTGGGAGAAGTTTGAACATGTGGTACTTATTTTGGCCTCATGGGGTGATAACAGCTATCAATAATTTAAAATTTCTCATAATCTTGACAGAGAAAATGAACAAGGCCCATCTACTTGTTTGCTCGTGACTGGACACTAACTTACAACAGAATGATGATTTGTGCACTCTTTACTGGAGGGCTAGATCACACGGACTTTTATTATGGGGCTTCTAGTTTTTTTAAATTTTTATCCTTAGAACACTTTACTTGTTTTTAACTGATTGTTCTGTTTTTTTCTCTTTGTAATTTTGATTTGTTTAAATACTCTTTTTGTTTCTACGTTAAATGGCCAAATTTGCATGGATTGAGTTTCATCATTACGGCCTGATGGCCAATTGACTAGCACTCTAACCGTTAGTACCACAGGCTCCAGAAACGAATACTGGCGATGGCATGGATGTTAGTGAGTGGTTCGGAATCCACTTTAAAATGTAGGTCCCGGTCTGTTTAGCCCTCGTGTGCACAAAATGACGGTAGAGTGACAAACCAAGTCCGCAAAGCTAATAATGCCATTGGGTAACAACAACATTGAAAATTTGCCCTACATTTTTTTTAAATGTTGGAACTATGATAACTTTTAAATTTATTTCGCCACTAAAATATCCATTGCTGTTTAAAACTTAATTTAATTTAAAAACGATATTCCAGCTATTATAAATGATTAAGTCCTCATCCGAGAGGACAAAAGAATATCACAAGACAGACGCATGAAAAAAATATATTTTGTATTTGTTTTCCAGACATGAGGGGCTCTTTGTCGACCGTAATGCCTCTGCAATTACAGTGCTGAGAGCCGTAATTTCTTGGGGCAATGTCATGGCTAGAGATGCTGCTACTAATAAGGCTGTCACCCATTAGCATTCGAAATGAATTCGGGATTATCTCTTAGCTTCCCCCCCCCCTGGGGGCTCTTTGTTCTGGGGGGCATTCGAAAATATTTTCACGCTTGTTAAAGAAAGGAAAAGGGAAAATAAGAGGTTTAATTAAATTCTTACCTTTTCGAAGAAGGTGTTTCGGATGCGATAACATCTGTACGTAATTGAATGTTTCCAATTTAATGTGGAGTTTTTGTTGTCTGTTTCTCTCGGAGGAATGTAATGAGGCGAGGTTTGCAATTGCTGGAAAGGTGAAAAGTTTTCTCTGTTGAACAGAAAATTTAATGAGGAGTTTATTAATAATGAATTTGGTTAAAGCTAAGTGTGTGTAAAGCAGACTCTTCTTCTAATTTTCTCAAATGTAAACTGTATGAGTGCCGTATTCTTTTATTAGTAAGGATGTACATGTAATTGAGACGCAAGGAGCTGGGAGAAGTTTGAACATGTGGTACTCATTTGGGCCTCATGGGGTTGATAACCGCTATCCGTAATTCAAAATTTCATATAATCTTAATAATTAGGTAGATAATAATTTCTGATATAATTAAAAAATATAATTTCTAAATAGTTTAAAAATAAGTAAACCTAAATAAGTTGTGCATTATTAGTATACATTTATGCTTTTGCTTTTGTTGGTTTTTTTATGTAAATAATAAGCAAGTAAGCTTCAGTTTTAACATAGGAAAGTTTAATGCAATTCACAATTTATTAAAAATTTTCCAATTTCAACAGAAAAAGGGCTTAAGATGTTATTAAATAATTAGTAGGGATTTTAAGGCTCAAATGCAATTTGAATTTGAAAAATTGTGATAATACCAATTTAAATAACCTGGTATAAATTAAACTGTTTTTTAATTAAAGTCAATATGTATTTCTTTGTTGCAAAATAGTATAATAAATAATGTAGCCATGCTCCCTCCTATGCATTGGTGAGAACGCCCCTGCGCTGTTCAGGAGAAATGATTTTTGGTTTACAGATTCTCACTCGGAGGTTTGATTGGTCGCTCAACAGTCATTTTTTGCACACTTTAGGCTATATAAACTGGGACCTACAGTTTAACGTGGATCCCGAATCACTAAGAAGCATCTATTCCACCGCCAATATTCGAACCTGAAAAAAGTCTGTGGTACAAAAGCCATAGCGCTAGCCAATTGGCCATCACCCGAAGATTTGGTTTAGGTTTTTATTTAGCTCTCTACGGTCATTTTGTGCATACTTTGGGCTAATTAGACCGGGACGTACAGTTTAACGTAAATTCCAAACCACTCACAAACATCCATGCCACCGCCAGGATTCGAACCTGAGGCACCAAAGGCCAAAGCCCTATCCAATTGGCCATCAAGTCGCCATTGGAGAAATATCATAAAATTTTACAATCTTCTCATGTGTGGAATTCATTTATTATTATTATTGTTGTTGTTATTGTGCTACATGCACAATTCTAATAATCTATCTGCATTTTAATAAAAAATAAACTATCCAATAAATTATTGATTTTTTTTTTTTTCAAATTCTTACAAACAGTAATTATTTTTATAACTTTTCTGACGTTTGATAATTTCTAATTAATATAAATAAATAATTTTGGATCCAATTATTTTTAAAAAAAGCACGTGCAATTATCATGAAATCACATTTATCCGAATGTTTGTAAAAGATTCAACTTGAAAACTTTCATTCTGAAGGAAGTATGTTTCGAAAAGGTCAAAAGAAAGAATTTATAATGAAAATATTTTGAGTTTCTTTTGTAGCTCGTGTATTTTGTAGAAAAATATCTACAAAAAAAAATAAATAAACATCTTTCGCAATAAAACTGAACTGAATATACGTACTACAACAATTAATCCGACATATATTTTTTCTATTCACTATCTTTCGCCATGCCTACAAAATTTCTGAAATTCCCAGACATCATAATTTTTCTGTTTGACACAAAACAGCTCGACCTCTTTCACACTCCGTCTACCAAGTTTAATTTAGGCATTTATTTTATTTTATTTATTTTTTATTATTATTTCTTGTTGGATCGGCCAATAACGTTCCTCTCCGATATCAAATTATTGCTTACATGTCAGACGACGACCAGTCAATAACAAGTTTAGTTTCCAAAACGTCTTTATCAGATTTCGATAGGATGTTCCCTCTATCTGAGAATGACACAGCAAAAAAAAGTACCTAATCAAAGGGAAAAACAAAAGAAAAAGGGAAATTAAAGAGCCAAAAATTCCACTTGGCGACAACTGACGTCAGGAGATCCTTCCATCATTCCTTTTATGCACATTTTGGGATAACAATACCGGGATCTACAGTTTAACGTGGATTCCGAACCACTAACAAACATCCATACCATCTCAATGCTCGAACCTGAGGCCTATAGTACCAAAGCCCAAAGCGCTAGACAATTGACCATCATGTCGCCATTGGTGACAGAGCATAAAAGTTTTATGATTTTCTCAAAATGTAGAATTTATTTATTATTATTATTATTATTATTGTGCGTCATGTAAAAAAGTTTTACAATTCTAACAATCAATCTGCATTTTAAATACAAAAATAAATTATCAAATATTTAATTCAAGAATTTTGATTTTTTTTTATCAATTTTTCAAAAAGTAATTATTTTTGCAACTTATCTCATATTTGATCATTTCTAATTAATATAATTTTTTATGTAAACAAATAATAATTTTGAACCACATTTTGTTTTTAAAAAACAGCAGTTGATCATGAAATTACATTTACCCGAATGTTTGTATAAGCTTCAAGTTGAAAATTACTCTATACAGAGGTGTCTTGAAAATTACAAAAGAAAAAAATACGAATTTATAGTGAAAATATTTTGAGGGTTTTTTTTTTTTTTTTTTTTTTTTTTTTTTTTGTAGCTCGTGTATTTTGTAGAAAAAATTTATTTATTTATTTTTTTGTAAACATTTTTCATTAAAACTGATATGAATATATCTCATACAACAATTAATCCGATATATATTTTTCTATTCACTATCTTTCTACTCCATGCCTACAAAATTTCTGAAATTCCCAGACATCATAATTTCTCCGTTTGACACAAAACAGCTCGACCTCTTTCACACTCCATCCACCGAGTTTAATTTCACCATTTATTTTTTATTATTATATCTTCTTGGATCGGTCAATTACGTTCCTCTCCGATATCAAATTATTGCTTTCATGTCAGACGACGACCAGTCAATAACAAGTTTAGTTTCCAAAACGTCTTTATCAGATTTCGATAGGATGTTCCCTCTATCTGAGAAGGACACAGAAAAAAAAGTACCTAATCGAAAGGGAAAAACAAAAGAAAAAGGGAAATTAAAGATTCCACTTGGCGAACAGCTGGCGTCCTTCCATCACTCATTGGCGGGAATTTCCCTCGCACCCAATTTGCATAATCTTCTTTCATACTTTGCCTTAAATTATTAACGAATAAAGACGTCGGCAGATAGGACAACGCTCCCGTATCATGGAACCAGACGTAATATTCTTGAAGGACGTTAGGAGCGGTATTTTAACCAGCTGTTTGAAAAAAAGAGATGGCGGCATCTTTTAATTAAACGCTTTTCAAGGATTGCAGTGGACTCTTGTTTTTCAATATCGTATGTGTGTGAGAGAGAGCCTGTATAGGATCGTCGTTGGTGAAAGGAGGTTAATTCGGGATGTGGAACTCAATCCCAACAATAAGTTTTTTGATTAGTAAAATTTAGGTCTGGAACTGAGAGTTGTTATAAAGAAAATTTTAAAGCTCTTCTTTTAATCATTAGTTGAAGCTATCGTGTTAAGAAATTGAAATTAACTAACATATTTCTTCATGACATTATAGTTAATATAATTTGTTTTATTAAGTCATAAGGATCAGTTATCCTGTTTTTAGCTATATGGGAATATTTTTTCTTTTCTTTTTTTTTTTCAAATCGCAATGTATCTAATTTTTGAAAATATAATTACATGTTTACATTTTTTTTATTTCTTCTTCTGTTGAAGAAATAACTTCAAAATAATAATAATAATAAATAAATAGATTAAAAACACATAAAAATAAAAATAAATAAATAAAATAATTTCTGATATTTTTGCTTCAACATTCTTTTAAAAGCAATTATGTCTTATAAATAATGTACATACATTTTTTTTAATTATTATTATTATTTGTACATTTGAGATTTTACAAATCTATGCCCCTAAATGCCTACTGATGAATGAGCTAGGTATATCTTCACAGCTAGTATATCAGTGTAGGATTTTGAAGGACAACTGCCTCACATTTGGATGTCGTATAAAATAAAAAACAGCCTAACTGTTGATGCACAACGCTCACATAGTCTATCACAGTCTCCATCGAATCTCCTCTTTTTTAAAAGCAAAGACTGTAACATAGATCGCCAGCTCACCCGAATTGAGTTTATTCTTATAATAATGATAATAAGCCCGATTCCTGGCTCAGTAGTAACTTGCACTGCTGGTGAGCATTAGTGCGGAGGTTCAATCCACTGGCACTATTTCAAAAAACGAGGAGTCTTGATAGCGTTTGTGATGTTTAGTCTCTTGCCTCGTGAGTCGGACTACCTGGTGGGAGTTTCTGATTTTTCTCCCATACGAGTTCTGATTTTCCTTCTTCATCATCACGGATCCATGCCAGACTTCTATCTACCGGTGTTCCATCAACAACCCCTCCCTTTCCCTCTTTTCATGAGACCATACGGGCTCTTGGACTTAGTCTAGATATTGATATATACCAAGTGGGATAAAAAAAAAAAATTAAAAATAATGATGATGATGATAATAATCCAGGAATCGAAATGTAAAAATGAGGTTGAATATTATTCTAAAACATGTATTTTTTGAAGATAAGTAAGTTGTGACGAAATGGTGGTAACCGTCCGGCTTCGAGACCTACTGAGCTGATCGTTTATTAATTTTTCTCCATCATAATTGTCACAGAATTTTCATTTGTCTTGATTGGAGGCTTTATGTACATAATACTAGTATAAAGTTTTCTTGCGCTTTTTTTTTTTTTTCAATTTATAAAAAATGTAATCTATAGCAAAAATAAATTGATAAAAACAAAAGAAAAAATAACTAATTTACTAACATAAAAATCAGGATTATTATTAATATTTCTAAAAGACTACTTCGCACTATTTCTTATGTAATCAGTTTAATCAATCACAACAGTAGAAACCAATATAAAAATCATGTTATAAAATTTAAAGAAAACAGGAAGTTTTAACAATTGATAAAAAAAAAATCTAATTAATGAATACAGCCAATTCAAACATTTTATCAAAAAAGCAATATATAGTAATATTTATTTTTACTCTAGTATGAAGGGAATATGTGTACATTCACATATATATCTATGTTTTACTTTACTAAGAAATTGTTTAATGTATATTATTAATATTTCACTAAACAATTTCTTTTTCAATAAGACTTACTGAAGTATGCTGAGTACATTCTTAGGTTGATGTACACTGGTACATCACCCTAAAACTGACGGCATACTTGAATTACTGAGAGACAAATTTAAAAACCTGAGATGATTGATATTTGTAATTTTCAAAGTAAGCGCTTACCCCTAATTAGTTAACTATTTTCTAAATTAATTATCCTTAATAGTTAAATAATGTTGAATTGTTGCATAAGTTATATGTTATTACAACAAAATTATCTGCATATTTAAAGTTTTCCTTTGAAACTTGCGGATTTTATGTTTTCCTCTAATTATGTGAACTAATCTCATTAACATTACGCATTTATACGTTTGTGGCCTATTTTAATAAGCAGCATTTGCATACAAAATTAACTAACTTTATCATGCAAGAGTAAAATATCTTTTAATATGGGAATATTTATTCTTAATGAAACCCAAAATTCAAATCAATCTGTTGGATTCGAGGTTTTATAATATTTTAACTTTATTTAAAAGAATATTTTTTTATTTATCTTAGTTCTCTTATTATTATTCTATTAATATTATTATTAATTATATTATTACTTATCTTAGTTATCTTATTATTATTTGTAAGAAACACAAATTCTTAATTGCATGACTATTTATAACATTTGAAATAAAATTAAAAATTATATTTAATAAAATAATTGGTAAAATTTTAATTCTCAAATAATTTTTAGTTAAAAAATAAGATAAATCTATGTGAAGTGTAATAATTGTAGCATATGAAGTTACACTTGAAATTAACAATAATTATTTAATAAAATATTATATTTATTAAATAATATATATATAATAATATAATATAAAAATATATATTATATTTAATAAAAAAATTGGTGAATTTTAATTCTCAAATAGTTTTTAGTCAAAAATATGATACATCTATGTGAAATATAATAATTGTAGCATATCAAGTTAAACTTGAAATAACCAATATTTGTTCATGCGGAAAATATTATTTAGAAATAATACCGATAATCAAAAATATTTGTATTATGATAACAATTAAGCTTTCGTACTTCTCAAATGCTATTTCAAATTATTATCAAATGTTTTTTTTTTGTTCTAATGCAGTTGGCAAACACTTAGACACTTGTTTTTGATGTCTTAGGCAAGCGCTGCACAGACGTTACTCACTTTGCTCGTGTAACTTGAAGATAAGTCACGGACGCAGAGTAACAATGCCCCCGCAACGCTCTACGATCATGTTAGACCTGTTTAAAGTGGATTCCGAACAACTACAACATCCATGCCCCTCTCCGGGATTCGAACCCGAAACCTGTGGTACCGAGGGCCAGAGCGCTAGCCACTATGCCATTCAGGCCCTTTATCAAATGTAGTAGATTTGTTTGTGCAGCTGTATTTGGGGTGTGGTCTAGTTCAGACACAATTTTAAGCACACTCAACTTTATTTATACAAAATACCACACACAAATACCACATACATGTACGTGATAGACAATATTTAACTCATTTAAAAGATCTAATTATACATTTGTGGAAAGATTCCACTTTAAGCTGAAAATAAATTTACTCAGGTACATACTGGATCGCGAAATATACTTCCCCTCAGGATGAGAGTCTGCAGTCCAGTCTATACACAGGATGGTGTTAACTATATCTTCTTTTGGTGTGAGAGACTGTGAACTAAACGCCTCTATCTGATGTCGTACTCGGATAAGACTACCAATGATATTGACACAATAACATTTCTCTATCAAACAATGTTATTTAAATTGGTATTAATACATGTTTTTCAGATTCAAATGCATTTGAAACTTAAAATATTTACTAATTATCTAATAACATTTTGAGCACTTTTTTTTTCTTGAAAATTATACATTTTTAATAAATTGATAATTACATTAAACTTTTTTGAGTTAAAATTGAAACATTCTTGTTCATTATTTACCTAAAAAAACCATTTACACAAACAAAACATAAAAACATATGAATAATACACATAAAATTATTTAGAAATAATATTTTTTAATTATATCAGAAATTATTATCTACCTAATTATTAAGAATATACGAAATTTTAAATTACGGATAGCTGTTATCAACTCCATGAGGCCAAAATAAGTACCACATGTTCAAACTTCCCTCAGCTCCTTACATCTCGATCACCTGAAAATCCTTCATAATAAAAGAAAACGGTTCTCATACAGTTTACATTTGAGAAAATTAGAATTAGAGTATTCTTTTCACACACTTAGCTTTAACCGAATTCATTATTAATAAACTCCTCATTAAATTTTCTGTTCAACAGAGAAAACTTTTCACCTTTCTAGCATTCGCAAACCTCGCCTCATTACATTCCTCCAAGAGAAACCGACAACAAAAACTCCACATTAAACTCCGAAACATTCAATTACGTACAGATGTTATCGCATCCGAAACACCTTCTTCGAAAAGGTAAAACTTAATTAAATCTCGTTTCCCCTTTTCCCTTCTTTAACAAGAGTGAAAATATTTTCGAATGCCCCCCAGAACAATGAGAGGGGAGAAAGTTAAGAGATAATCCAGAATTCATTTCGAATGCTAATGGGTGACAGCATTATTAGCAGGAGCATCTCTCCTGACATTGCCCCAGGAAATTACGGTTCTCAGCACTGTAATTGCAGAGGCATTACGGTCGACAAAGAGTCCCTCATGTCTGGAAAACAAATACAGAATTTTTTTTTCCCATGCGTCTGTCTTCTGATATTCTTTTGTCCTCTCGGATGAGGACTTAATCATGTATGAAGGTTGGAATGTCGGTTTTAAATTAAATATATTTTAAATCGCAAGGGGTTTTTTAGTGGAGAAATAAATTTAGGAGGTATCATAGTTATAATAATTAAAAAGAACATTGTAGGGCAAATTTTCAATGTTGTTGATACCCAATGGCTTTATTGGTTTTGTCGATTTGTTTGTTCGACGGGTAAACAGACCAGGACCTACAATTTAAAGTGGATTCCGAATCACTAACAAACATCTATGCCATCTGAAGCTTTCGAACCTTGAGCCTGTGTTACTAAAGGTCAGAGTTCCAGCTAATTGGTCATTAGGTCACAATGATGGAACTCAATCCATACAAATTTGATCAGTTATCATAGGAACAAAACGAACATATATACAAACCAAAATCACAAAGGGAAAAAACGAGAACAAACAATTAAAAACAAGTAAAGTGTTCTAAGGATAAAAATTTAAAAAGCTAGAAGCACCATAATAAAAGTCCGTGTGATTAGGACATCTGGCTCTCTAGTAAAGAGCACGCAAATCACCCTTCTGTTGTAGGTCAGAATCCAGACGCGAACAAGCAAGTAGATGGGCCTTGTTCATTTTCTCTGTGAAGATTATGCGAAATTTTAAATTATGGATAGCTAGTATCCCTCTATGAGTCCAAATTAAGTACCACATGTACAAACTTCTTCGTGCTACACGCATCTCAATTACCTGTAAATTCTTTACAATAAAAGAAAACGGCCCCCATACAGTTCACATTTGAGAAAATTAGAAGCAGAGTTTTCTTTTCACACACTTAGCTTTAACCGAATTCATTATTAATAAACTCCTCATTAAATTTTCTGTTCAACAGAGAAAACTTTTCACCTTTCCAGCATTCGCAAACCTCGTCTCATTACATTTCTCCAAGAGAAACAGACAACAAAAACTCCACATTAAATTGGAAACATTCAATTACGTACAGATGGTATAACATCCGAAACACCTTCTTCTAAAAGGTAAGAATTTAATTAAATCTCGTTTCCCCTTTTCCCTCCTTCAACAAGCGTGAGAATATTTTCGAATGCCCCCCAGAACAATGAGAAGGGGAAAAAGTTGAGAGCTAATCCCGAATTCATTTCGAATGCTAATGGGTGACAGCATTATTAGTAGCAACATCTCTCGTCATGACATTGCCCCAGGAAATTACGGCTCTCAACACTGTAATTGTAGAGGCATTACAGTCGACAAAGAGTCCCTCATGTATGGAAAACAAATATTGAAATGATTTTTTTTTCATGCGTCTGTCTTCTGATATTCTTTTGTCTTCTAGGGTTGAGGACTTACTCATGTATGATGGTTGGAATATCGGTTTATGTTAAATTAAGTTTTAATTAGTAAGGGATATTTTAGTCTCGAAATAAATTTATAAGTTATTATAGTTGCAATATTTAAAAAGAAATTTGTAGGACAAATTTTCAATGTTGTTGTTAACTAAATGGCTTTATTGTAACTCAATCCATACACATTTGGCCACTTACCGTAGAAGCAAAATAGAACATGTAAGCAAATCAAAATTACAAAGGGAACAAACCAGAACAAACAGTTAAAAACAAGTTAATTGTTCGAAGAACAAGTAATATAAAAAAAAAAAAAAAAAAAAAAAAAAAAAAAATTTAAAGTCAATTCCTACTTTTTTTTCATTATATTGCAGAAAGTATTTTATAAATAATTTTCATTCATTTTTAAGTTTATCTGGCGCCATCTATTGCTAGATATATGCAACTTAAATCTAAAAAAAATTAAATTAATTAATTAAATTTAATTGTTGAATTAATATTTGAAAAAATTGCATTAACATCCAGTGTCATTCAACCTGAGTGGATGAATAAAAAGTATTTTATGAACGATTGAAAATTTGAACAAGATATATATAGGGATAGTGTGAGCTAATAGAAGGAATTGAAATAAAAATATAAAAAGCTAGAAGCACCATAATAAAAGTCCGTGCGATCAGGACATCTGGTCCTCCAGGAAAGAACACGCAAATCACCATTCTGTTATGAGTTAGAGTCCAAACCGGAACAAACAAGTAGTCATATGTCAAGATTATGCAAAATTTTAAGTTATGAATAACTGTTATAACTTCATGAGGCCAAAATAAGTACTACATTTTCAAACTTCTCTCAGTTCCTTACATCTGAATTACCTGTAAATCCATACTAATAAAACAAAAAAATAATAATTTTAAACGTTAAAAAAAAAGTACGTGCTGTTCATGAAATGATGCAGATCATGAAATCACATTGACACGAATGTTTCTAAAAGTTTCTTCCTGTTGAGAGATAGATTATTAGAATGTACAGTTATTAAAATGCAGATAGATTGTTAGAATTGTACAATTTTTTACATGAGGCTCAATAACAATAATAACAATAAATGAATTTCACATTCTGAGAAGATAGTAGAAATTTTGTGCCTTTAATGTTTAAAAATGTGTAACAGGAGGCCTGGAGACTCTCACCCTAGAGGAAGTACAGCGCAACCTGCGCGCCCTCTGAGAATTTAGTTTAAAGTCTCTTCCCCGAGAGGAAATATATTTGGCACAACCTGTGTGTGTGTGTGTTGGCCTACAGAATGTGACCCAGAGAGGAAGCATATTTCGTGCATCCTGCGCGTACCTAAATATCAGGTTTTCAGCTTAGAAGTGAAATACTTCTACGAATCTATAATTGTCTGTCTTTAAATGCGTTAAATATTTTATTGTATGGTGCTTGTGAATGTGTAAATAAAGCTGTGGGTTCTTCAACCTGTTACTCAAGTTTTTCAGCCCTTTACTTAAATAATCATCTTCGGTTGGTGCCAATTAATGTTACACTGCGTGTATTTGGACACATAGCATCCATAACTACTATTTGTTTGGCTTAGCAAGTACTAGAATAACTAATTTTAAAACCACAAATCCAAAAATTTTATTTTATAAATAACTTTGTAAACAAATTAAGAAAAACAAACAATAAAAATGTCTGGTAAATTCTTAATTTAATACTCAAACATCAAAACTTTTTTGTACAGCCATTTAAAAAAATGAAAGGGTGTATTAAGGGCTCCTTTTAGCTGCTCAATAAACTTGGCGCACTTCGAATCATGTTCTTAACGAAACATTTTTATGTTTTGGCAGAGCCATATTTGAAGCTGAGCAAACCATTTTTAGCGTCTTTATTTTCATTTTTTTTGACGCCATCGCTGTGCGGTACTAAATACCGAAATGATGTCTCCGCTAGAATATTTAGAGGCATGTAAATTTCTTGCACACCCCATTCGTTTTAAATTTTATAGCCAAACATTGTCACCAACTATCCTGCATTTTAACAGACGCTGAATCTTTCTTACAACTGAGAATTTCTTTTTTCCTTAATTTTTTTAAGGTATGGGAAGGATATTTATTGCTGAAAATAAAAAAACAACCCTTCAAAATTTTTTGAAATCCTTAAATCTCTTTAGGCTTAGGTAAAGGTTTATGCCTTTCTAAATTATCTTTTAAATTTTTCACAATGCAGTGAGAGATTTCTTTTATGTTCCTTAACATGAATTATTCTGTAAGCTTTCAAAATCCGTTTTCTTCTGTTTTTAAGCATACGAAATAATTTTTTTTTTATCTGAGAATATATAAAAAAAAAAAATGGCGATTTAGCTGTGGTTGGAAATGCTTTTTTTTTTTTTTTTTTTTTTTGTTTCGTAATTTTCGTTATTATATTTTTTTATTGTTGATTTAATGTTTTTTTCCCCCGATAAAAAAAAATCGTGTACATTATTAAAAGTGTCTGTTTTCATATTGGAAAACTATGTCTAAATTTTTTCACTACAATTTATTGTTTGTAACCTTTATTATTATTTTTATTTCCGCTAGCATTACAATTTTAAGCTCATTCTTAAAACTTTATAAAAATGTAAATAATCTTGATTGAAATTTTTTTGTTAAAAACAGATTTTTTTAAACAAATTACAATAACTTTGCCATTATTATTTCTTTGATTAAAAATTTTTATTTTTGCTTAACATTAGTACAAAAAACGTTCAGGAATATTGCAGTTTTGCTTTCATATAAAAAAATATTACGAAACTTTATAACCGAAAAACTAAAACAATAAATAATTGAAATATTAAAATATTTGTATTAACTGTAATTAATAGTTTTATGATAAAAATTAACTAGTAAAACCTCGTATTCTCCACTTCAATAATTAATATTAAATTTTATCAAATGATCCCGATGGTCGAGTGACTAGCAACTCAATACCACAGGTTTCTTGTTCGAGCTACAGCGGTGCCATGAATACTTGTAGTGGTTCGGAATCCATTTCAAACTGTAAGTGCCGATCTGTTTAGCCTTAAAATTTTATCTTATAAATAACTTTGTAAACAAACTAAGAAAAACATAAAGAAACACGTCTGGTACATTCTTAATTCAAAACATAAACATCAAAACTTTCTTGTACAGCCATTTAAAAAAATGTAACGCTGTATTAACGGCTCCTTGTAACTGCTCAATAAACTTGGCGCACTTTGAATCATGCTCTTAACGAAACATTTTTATGTCTTGACAGACCCATATTTGAAGCCGAGCGAACCATTTTTAGCGTCTGTATTTTTATTCTTTTGACGCCTTCTCTCTGCGGTACTAAATACCGAAATGACGTCTCTGCTAGAATATTTAGAGGCATGTAAATTTCTTGCACAGCCCATTCGTTTTAAATTTTATAGCCAAACATTGTCGCCAACTATCCTGCATTTTAACAGACGCTGAATCCTTCTTACAACTGAGAGTTTTTTTTTCTTAATTCTCTTAAGGTGTGGGAAAGATATTTATTGCTCAAAAATAAAAAAAAACAACAATTGAAAATTTTTTGAAATCCTTAAATCTCTTTAGGCTTAGGTAAAGGTTTATGCCTTTCTAAATTATATTTTAAATTTTTCACAATGCAGTGAGAGATTTCCTTTATGTTCGTCTTCGCCATGAAATATTTTGTAGGCTATACAATTTAAAAATAGTTTTACATTTTTTTACACCGCAATTTTTTTTTTGTAGCAACCTACGCACCGTTGAGAAACGTTTAGTTTACAGTCTCTAACCCCGAGAGGAAATTTATTAGCACAATCTGTGTATTTGTTGACCTGCAGACTGTCAACCAGGAGAGGAATTATATTTAGCGCATCCTGCGCTTACCGAAGTGTAAGATTTTCGGCTTAAAAGTGGAATTCTCCCACGAATCTATAATTATATCTTCAAATGTGTTAAATATTGTATATCTCTTAATTGTGTGGTGTTTGTGCTCGTGTAAATAAAGCTGTGAGTTCTGTAACCGGTGCCTCAAGTATTTCAATCCAAACATTTTAACTGACACTGAATCCTTCTTACAACTGAGAGTTTATTTTCTTAATTCTTTCAAGGTATGGGAAGAATATTTATTTATCGCTGAAAATAAAAAAAAACGACCTTTCCAAATTTTTTTGAAATCCTTAAATCTCTTTAGGCTCAGGCAAATGTTTATGCCTTTCTAAATTGTCTTTTAAATTTTTCACAATGCAGTGGGAGATTTTTCTTTGATGTTCCTTACCATGAAATATTTTGTAAACTATAAAATTTAAAACTAGCTTTAAATATTTTTTCAGCGCAATTTTCTTTTATAGCTTTAGAATTTAAGTACAGCGCAACCTACGCTGAGAAACGTTTAGTTCACAGTCTCTCACCCCGCGAGGAAGTATATTTAGCACAATCTGTGTATTTGTTGGCCTACAGACTATAAATAGGCGAGGAAGTATATTTCGCTCATTTTGCGCGTACCTAAGTATAAGATTTTCGGCTTAGAAGTGGAATCCTCCCACGAATCTATAATTATATGCCTTTAAATGTGTTAAATATTGTACATCTCAAATTGTGTGGTGTTTGCGCGCGTGTCAATAAAGCTGTCAGTTATCTAACCTGTGCCTCAAGTATTTCAACCCAACCACACCCATATACAATTTAGCTGTACAACCTGGACACTAATATGAATTATATTTATATAAAATCTTCTTTGCTTGTTGTCAATTAATGTTACACTGCGTATATTTGGTCATATAACATTCCTAATAAGTGTTTATTCAAGTTGTAGTAGCAAAACCAGAATAACTAATTTTAAACCAGAAATTTTATTTTATAAATAACTTTGTAAACATACAAGAAAAACAAACAAGAAACACGTCTGGTAAATTCTTAATTCAACACTTAAACATCAAAATTTTCTTTTACAGCCATTTAAGAAAATGTAACGGTGTATTAACTGTTCGAACAGCTCCTTTTTAATTGCTGAATAAAGTTGGCGCACTTTGAATCATGTTCTTAACGAAACATTTTTATGTTTTGACAGACCCATATTTGAAGCCGAGCGAACCATTTTTAGCTTCTTTATTTTCGTTCTTTTGACGCCTTCTCTCTGCGGTACTAAATACCGAAATTGATGTCTCTGGTAGAATATTTAGAGGCATGTAAATTTCTTGCACAGCCCATTCGTTTTAAATTTTATAGCCAAACATTGTCGACAACTATCCTGCATTTTAACAGACGCTGAATCCTTCTTACAACTGAGAGTTTATTTTATTTATTTATTTCTCTTAATTCTTTTAAGGTATGGGAAGGATATTTATTGCTGAAAATAAAAAACATCCCTTCAAAATTTTTTGAAATCCTTAAATCTCTTTAGGCTTAGGTAAAGGCTTATGCCTTTCTAAATTATCTTTTAAATTTTTCACAATGCAGTGAGATTTTCTTTTTATGAATTTTTTAATATTTTTTATGAATTTTTTCGCTATGAATTATTTTGTAAGCTATAAAATTTAAAACTAGCTTTAAATTTTTTTTACAGTGCAATTTTTTTTGTAGTTTTTAAATGTAAGTACAGCGCAACCTACGCACCGGAGATACGTTTACTTTACAGTCTCTCACCCCGAGAGGAAATATATTTAGCATAACCTGTGTATTTGTTGGCCTACAGACTGTCACCTTGAGAGGAAGTATATTTCGCGCATCCTGCGCTTACCTAAGTATAAAATTTTCGGACTAGAAGTGGAATCGTAGCACGTATCTATAATTATATGTCCTTAAATGTGTTAAATATTGTACATCTTAATTGTATGGTGTTTATGCTCTTGTAAGTAAAGCTTTGAGTTATCTAACCTTTGCCTTAAGTATTTCAACTCAACCACACACATATAATTATATATTCGCGGAAGGATTTCACTTCTAAGCTAAAAATCTGATACTTAGGAACGCGCAGGATGCGAAAAATATACTTCCCCTCCGGGTGACTTATGTGACATATTTGAAGCCGATCAAACCATTTTTAGCGTCTTTTTTTTCATTCTTTCTCGCTTTTGACGCCTTCTCTCTGCTGTACTAAATATCGAAATAACGTCTCTGCTAGAATATTTAGAGGGAAGTAAATTTCTTGCACACTCCATTCATTTTAAATTTTATAGCCAAACATTGTCGCCAGATGCTGAATCCTTCTTACAACTGAGAGTTTTTTTTCCTTAATTCTTTTAAGGTATGGGAAGGATATTTATTGCTGAAAATAAAAAAAACAACCCTTCAAAATTTTTTGGGAATCCTTAAATCTCTTTAGGCTTAGGTGAAGGTTTATGCCTTTCTAAATTATCTTTTAAATTTTTCACAATGCAGTGAGAGATTTCTTTTATGTTCTTCGCCATGAAATATTTGTAAGCTTTCAAAATCTTTTGTTTTCTTGACTTTTTAAGCATACGAAATAATTTTTTTATTTGAGGAAAAAAAAAATGGCGATTTAGATGTGGTTGGAAATTTTTAAATTTTTGTTTTCGTAATTTTCGTTATTATTTTTTTATTGTTGATTTAATGTTTTTTTTTTTTCCTTGATAAAAAAAAATCGTGTACATTATTAAAAGTGTCTGTTTTTGTATTGGATAACTATGTCTAAATTTTTTCACTACAATTTATTATTTGTAACCTTTATTATTATTATTTTTATTTCTGCCAGTATTACAATTTGAAGCTCATTCTTGTAACTTTTATAAAAACTTAAATAATTTTGATTGAAATTTTTATTAAAAGCAGATTTTTTTTGTAAAAAAATTACAATAACTTTGTCATTATTTTTTTCTTTGATTTTAGATTTTTATTTTTGCTGAAAACTAGTAGAAAAATATGCAGGAATATTGCAGTTTTTCTTCCATATGCAAAAAATTATTACAAAACTTTATAACAGAATGCTAAAAATTAGAAAAACTAAAAAATTATAAATAATTGAAATATTAAAATATTTTCAAGAGTTTTAATTAATGGTTTTTGATAAAACTTAGATATCAGACAGCTAGATTTCTGCATCAAATTAGGGAACATTTCAAGCTTTAAGTACTGTTATAAATCAGAGTATTACATTCGTTTTACCGTAGAATAAGTTTTCTGGTATAACTGACAAAAAGGAAAAAATACCGAAATCTGCTCGGCAAATTTCAACTTATCATGTGTCAACATTCAGAAAGGATGAATAAACTCAGGAATATGCCAATCCTTAATAATGCAAGGGATATATGAAGCAATTGATTGGAATACTACAAGAATGGCCAAATTCAATAGCCACATGAATGTAGCAATGTTGAATTGATCAAGAACTTCATGAAGAATGAATTGTTCAAGAAACTCTAAAATAATTTACAAAAGTAAGATAAATGTTCTCGTAAATGAAGAAGGAATATTAATTCTACAAGAAACGTTATCACATTCGATAGCCAAAAGAATATATCAAATTTTGAAAATTCTAGGCATAAATGAAGAATGAAGTATTCCCAATTCTACAAGAAATACTATAAGCATTCAATAGTCAAAAGAATATATCAAAGTTTGAAAATTCTAGTCAAAAATGAAGTATTCCAAATTTTACAAGAATCACTATCACATTCAATAGCCAAGTGAATATATCAAAGTTTGAAGATTCTAGACATAAATGACGAATGAAGTATTCCCAATTTTACAAGAAACACCACAACATTCAATAGATAAAAGAATATATCAATGTTTGAAAATTCTAGGCATAAATGAAGAAGGAAGTATTCCAAATACTATAAGAAGCACTATACAGCTCCATAAGCACGGAAAAATGCCATAAGTGATAAATGTGAAACTTTAAGAAGAAGGAATTGATCAACGCACTACCAGTACATATAGCTATTGTATATACAAAGGTTTAAAATCCCAAGCCAAGACGTGAAAAGTTCTTCAAAACCATACTACAAAACACTTCAAACAAAAGCCAAATTCTCCAGAAAATCCCTTAAGACTAGCGTTATTCATGAAGCATTTCAAGAGTTAAGAGACGCAAAGTAGCATTTTCCGCCAAAATTTGAAATAGAAATTTATTTGCTTGACCCTCTTTTTCGGATAACGTCACGGACCCCTAACCAGGACAACATCATGTTCACACATGATAAAAAATTAACCATTTAATTTAACTTAATCAAACAGTAGTTGCACAGCTAATGAGTTCAATATTTTAGCGATCATTTATTCATTTCTAATGAATTAGGCAAACAAAACTTTGCGAACAAAAACTGCAAACAACTCGCTTCAAAGACTGCAATATTTAATCGATCCCTGATGGTGGAAACTCCATAATTATGATGAGGGCAAGTCAGTTTTTTTTTTTAAAAGTTCGAGTTCATCAACTCAACACTAATTTAAAGAATGTTTCGCGGAGTGTTCTATGGGAGATAACAGTGCGACTAATAAATACACCGCAAAAGGTGTTCGAAGTTTCTGTTCTTTTTTTAAAATAAATAACTAAAATATCTTTGGGAAAAAAAAAAAAAAAAAAAAAATTCACCGTATCTCTTTCAAACACGCGTCCCACTAACGTCATATCAGCTGTGTTTCTGCAGCATTTCTTAATAGCTGTTTAATCGTCTGCTAATGTGGGGGGGGGAGGGGGTGATGTGTACTCTATCGTGCCTCCTGTCCCCCCCCTTCCCCAAGCAACAAGGCGCAGTGTTGACAAGAGTTGTAAAGAATTATTAATTGCCTTTTATTTTAAGTCGAGTTCAGCTCACGGAACAATGAAGTTATAAACGTTCCATTCCACAGTTTTATTTTTCGAAAGGAACGATTAATTTTATATATCGTCTGCAGATTTATCGTTTGGTTGTTCTTTTCTTTTATTTATTTTTTTCGTTCTTTTAACAACAGTGTATAATGTGTATTGTTGAAAATGTCGCTTGGGGTTTTAAATAAAAAGGACGATAAATATTTCCTCCATTAATAATAAACTTTTGTGTTTTAAATTTATAAGAATTTTTTGTGTTCTTGTTTTGATCATAATTCAAAAAGGATGAATAAAAAAAAGAATTTTATTATTTTTACATTTATTAGCTATGATTAGGAAAATAAAAAAATGGAAGAGCAATGTAGTGGAAAAAAAGGATTTATCAGTATCGTATTTGAATTTTATTTATTTATTTATTTTTTGTCATTATTCTTTGACGAATAATCTTATCGAAAGTTCTCGACGTTCTTTAAGCTTTACTTAAAACTCATTAGTTTTATTTCTAGAATATGATTCACGAAAATATGATCTTTAAGAATGTCACGATTGATAACTTAATAGGATTTATTATTTCGACAGCTTAAAAAATCTAAATGCAAAGTTTTTCAGTTTAAAATCGTAGTATAAATCGACCATTTTGCTTTCTGGAATGTTTAAATTCTGAATATTTTTATAAACACTACAACTCGTCTCATTTTCAGTGAATATAAAATATCTTTGAAATTCTGTAATAAATATGAGTATAGTAATAATTTATAAATATTATAATGCTCATATATTAATAATTTATTACAATATAATATTAATTAATATTACAAATAATAATTTGTAATAATTTATAATTATTATTCTAATTATAAAGTATTATTGTATAAACTATTGTAATAATTATTAATATTTAATGTAGTATTAATTATTAATATTGTAATACTAGGTAGTAATTATAGCAATACTAGGTAAATATAGGTATTAATTTTTTTGAAATAATATCTTTCAATCCGAATCCATCCATTATAATTTTTAGATACAAGGATATTGTATGTATTTTTCAACGGTAAGCAGGAATATTCGTTTAAAATATGTAAATAATATCGACTGGGAGGAAATTTTAAAAGGCTAAGTTTTAACCAGAGGCGGGGAGTCGGAATCATGATCTAGGAGTCAGGCATTTTTGAAGGAGTCGAGAGACGGTATTAAAATCTGATTCCTGACTCTTTTATACACATAATTTATATTTTTCCAAAATGTAGCAATTATTCTAACAATTATATGACCTCCTTAACATTTAATTTTATCTTTCGATAATACAACTAGTAGCAAACCAAGCAGCATACCAAGTAAGTGTCGAGAAACTTATAGTTATAAAAAGCTATCTTGAATCAACTATGAAAGAAGATCTTATTGAAGACCAATGTGCCCTAAGCGTCTGTACACGGTCTGCCTTGAAACTGTCTGACGAGAGCTGACGAGACAGGTCTGATGCTGTGCTCCGTCTGTTTCTTTTGGCAGTAACTGCTAAATACCGGTCCTCATTCGGCGTTGTAACTCGGGGGCGACCTGTGCTGTAACATCTACTCACATTACCATCATCTTGGAATCGTTGCCAAAGCCTGGAGATGACACTCTGGGCGATTCCAAGTTCCTCGGATACTTCCAGCTGGGTACGTCCACATTCCAGTCGTCCGATAATTCTACCACGTAAAAAATCATCCAAATGCTTCCTTTGTGCCATAACTATGCGGTTATTGCACTGAAAGGCTTTTAAAGAGCTTCTGAACAATTTTACTTCTTTGCCACCATTCCTTATATACCCCTCTCTTACACTCTCGTCATTGTGACGCACTATCCGCGCCATCTGGTGGTTTCCTGTAATTTGCATATTCTTCAAGATGTGTGTGATAATTCTACAGGTGAAATTTTTATTTTAGAGTTCCATTTCTGTGTGATTCTGAATTATCCTTAATTTATGGACATCAGTGTATAATACAGAGGGTGTTCAGACTATTTTGTGACCATTTTGACTTCTCCATGAATAAAAATTAAATCAGTGAAAAAAAAAAAGATGAATGACATCAGTTCAGAATAGGGTTCAATTATCGTCTGCTTAAATTATTAAAATTATTCTTTGTTTTAATATGTCGTATTAAATCAAAAGCTATAGTTTTGCCTTTTAGGAAGAGGAATTCTAGGAATGTGAATTATTAAGTTCTATTATGTTTCTTGAAATTATGAGTTTATCTAGGTTGTTTATTAAATATTGCATTTTAAATTTTCTTGTTGGGATAATTTATTAAAATATATAAAGTGTTTTGTCAAATCGTTTAATTAATTTTCCATTTTGCTTATAATAGGCTAAATAGTTTTTCAAAAGAACTATATATTGTGATATTCTTAATATTAACAATTATAATTAATTATTTTTAAGAATATACTAATCAGTTGAGCGTATAAATGTTTATTAATACATTCAAACAAAGCTTTAGTTCTTCATTTTATGGAAAAAAAAACTTTTAGTCTGTGTATAAAAATATTATTCCTACTGTTTTTTTTTTACGAATATCTCTTTACATAATATTTTTATAATTACTTACTATTTTTATAATTTTATGACATATGTGGAAAAATGAATAGGACACATTTTTAAAAAGTGGAAAATGATAATTTTCGATAAGTATAATAATAAGATTATGTAAAAATTTTCGATATCATTAATGAATGAAGAAAAAAATATAATAAATAAGACATAAGATTTCATCATGAAAAGATGGAAAAGAAAAGATCGCCAAAACGCCAAAAGTAAATATATCCTATTACAGTAAGTTTTGCCAAATGATTCTATTTTTGTGTATCATTAATCACACGACTTTTGACTTTAGGTGTGTCCCTTTAATTTTTGATAAATTTGAGGAAATTTCTTATTATCCAAAACACTGCTCTTATACTTTTAAAGAAATAGAGAATTATTTTAATTAACGACGCCAAGCTACATTTCATAGATAAAAGGCGCCATTTATACACGAAGTATACTACTAACTTTATCTAATAATTGCTTGTTTCCACCTTTCTTTATAATCGCATATTTTTAATGTAAACTTTAAATAAATCTCGATTTCTTTTTTGCCGAAATTCTGCTCAAATTAAGAAAAAAGCTTGAAAAATCCGACTGTTATTTTACTACATGTGCTGTTTTATCATAATTAAATTACGAAAAAGTAGTATACTCGTTTCTTTGAAAGCGTTTGCAACCGTAGCAAGAGTGAAAAAGTGAATTATAGTGGATGTTAGAACTTAATCGGTGTAAAGGAATATGCTAAATTTGAACTTAACTAATTATAACTTTGAACTTTATACTTGAAGTATATTACTAAATTTGTCTAATAATTGTCTTATAAGTAACTGAATACCGATTTTTTTCCAAAATTCTGCTCAAATTAAGAAAAAATTAGAAAAATATTACTGCTATTTTTACTACATGTGCTGTTTTATCATAATGCAATTACGAAAAAGTAGTATGTTTGTTGTTTTTAAAGCGTTTGCAACTAGAGCAAGAAATAAAAAGTGAATTAGATGGAGATCTTAATCGGTGTAAAAGAATCTGTTAAACGCAGGAAAAACGATAAAACGATTGCTTGCATTTTGTATTATGTTATTATTTTTATCGTAAGGGAAATACTTTGAGTGTTTTCTTAAAATATATCTTTCTAAGATAGTGCATCTATTTTATTGCAAAGTTTTCACAAGCATAATAATATATTTAACGAAACATTTTTCCTCAAAAAGTATTAAACATTAACTTTGATTGTCATTTTCATTTATTTCCAAAAAAAGGATTTAGGTTTCTCAGATTTACAGGTAAGTACTTTTCTATGACAACGATCTCGACGAATTTTTCCAGGAGTTTATTTTTATCACGAAAAAAAAAAAAAAAAAAAAAGAATCTTCTCCAATAAAGAAGTTTCTTCGTTTAATCTGTCTGTCAAAGGTGTGAATGGCTGTTTCTCTTTTCTTAAAGAAAAAGCTTCAAGCTAAAGAGAGCAGGGATTACGGGGATTTTCTTTTGCACCTTTAATAATTATCTTTCTCACCTTTAATGATTTTCCCTGACATAGAAGTTTAGATGAATTGCAGACTTTTGTACCTTAATACCTGTGATTATGAAAAGGTAAAGAGCACGCTACGGGAACAGGATTTATTGTTGATGACATATTAAGCACGTCGTTTTCAGCGCATTCGTAACTTTAACTGTTGCCTGTAACATTCCAGTACATTTAAAAGTCGGTGAAAGATTAATTTATGTATTTTTATGCAATTCAATTTTTGTGAGATTAAATAAGTTTCTCTATTTTGAATACGAAAAGGAATTCCTCAACACTTGTTTCGTATGTAAGGGGATTTTAGTTTTCAATTTATATTTTATCAAAACAGAAAGGTAAGAGATAAATCTTTTATAATAAAGACTTTGTTGTATGATTAATATATTTTACCGCCTATGACAAACGAGATGTTAATACTTTTATTTGATAGTTCATATAATTTAAAATAATTTTATGGTGGTATTCAGGTTTTGTTTGGGAGAGGTAGTAACTTCGGAATACATTAATTTTTAATTTATTAAGATTGTATTTTACATACTTAGATCCTAAAATTTAACTGTTATATTTTTTGAAAATGTTTTTGTTCTAATGCAGCTGGAAATACAGAGACAGTTAATCTTTATGCCATAAGCAAGGCCTGCCCGCTGTTACTCATTTAGTATTACCCAGAAAAGAACTAGAAAATATGCTACGAACGCGAGTAACACTACCCCCATGGATGTTTGTAGTGGTTTGGGATTCACTTTAAGCCATAGATTCTGGTCTCATATGACCATAGAGCGTCAGTGCCAAATCAGACTTCTCACCCACATCATTCCCAAAATGTGTAGTGGCAACTCAGCTCTAGATACAGTAATGTAGTGTGGGGGTGTAGTAGCAGTAATCCTCGTTAAAAGGTAGGTCTCGGTCTAACTAGCCTAAGTGTGAAACAAATATTATTGATTAAAAAATTAAAAAGAAAAGTGACAAAATTATTGATTTCACTTTGTATTATGCTATTATTTTTATCTTAAGGGAAATACTTTGAACGTTTTCATAAAATACATCTTTCTAAGACAGTACACTTATTTTATTGCAGAGTTTTCACAAACATAATATTTTTAACGAAAATTTTCCCTCAAAAAGTATTAAACATTAACTTTAATTGTCATTTTCATTTATTTCGAAAAAAGGATTTAGGCTTCCTAGCTCTCCTAGTAAATCCTTTTCTATGACAACGATCTCGACGAATTTTTCCAGGAATTTATTTTTATCACAGAAAAAAAAATTCTTCTCGAATAAAGAAGTTTCTTCGTGTAATCTGTCTGTCAAAGGCGTGAATGCCTGTTTCTCTTTTCCTAAAGAAAAAGCTTCAAACTAAAGAGGGCAGGGATTACGAGGATTTTCTTTTGCACCTTTAATGATTTTCCCTGACATAGAAGTTTAGACGAATTGCAGAGTTTTTTACCTTAATACCTGTGATTATGAGACGCCAAAGAGCACGCTACGGAAAACAGGATTTATTGTTGATGACATATTAAGCACATCGTTTTCAGCGCATTCGTAACTTTAACTGTTTCTGTAATATTCTAGTACGTTTAAAAGACAGTGAAAGATTAATTTATGTATTTTTATGCAGTTTCATTTATGTGAGATTAAATAAAAGTTTCTTTCTGTTAAATACAATAGGAATTCCTTAACACTTGTTTCGTATGTAAAGGGATTTTAATTTACTTTATGTTTTGCTTCAAAACAGAAATATAAGAGATAAATCTTTTGTAATAAAGACTTCGGCAGTAAAATATATTAATCATACGACATTGACGAACGAGATGTAAATACATTTGTTTGCTGATTCACGTTATTTAAAACAATTTTATTTACCGTACTTGTGATGGTATTCAGACTTTGTATGGGAGAGATAGTAACTTTTGAAGATTCATTTTTAATTTATTAAAAATTTTATTATTTTATTACTATTTTTATCACTGTTATTTTTACTACGTGTGCTGTTATATCATAATCAAGTTACGAAAAAGTAGTATGTTGCAACTACAGCAGGAGTGAAAAAGTGAATTAGATGGAGATCTTAATCGCTGTAAAAGAATCTACTAAACACATCAAAAGATTATTGATAGCATTTTGTATTAAGCTACCATTTTTATCGTAAGGAAAATTCTTTGAGCATTTTCATAAAATATACCTTTCTTAGACAGTGCATTTATTTATTGCGGAGTTTTCACAAACACTATATTTTTAACAAAACAATATTTCTCAAAAGTATTAAACATTCACTTGATTATCATTTTCATTTATTTCCAAAAAAGGACTTAGGCTTCTCAGATTTACTAGTAAATCCTTTTCTATGACAACGATCTCGACGAATTTTTTTAAGAGTTCATTTTTATCACGAAAAAAAAAAAAAAAAGAATCTTCTCCAATAAAGAAGTTTCTTCGTGTAATCTGTCTGTCAAAGGTGTGAATGCCTGTTACTATTTTCCTAAAGAAAAAGCTTCAAATTAAAGAGAGCATGGATTACGGAGATTTTCTTTCGCACCTTTAATAATTATCTTTCTCACCTTTAATGACTTTCCCTGACATAGAAGTTTAGATGAATTGCAGAGTTTTGTACCTTAATACCTGTGATTATGAAACGCCAAAGAGCACGCTACGGAAAACAGGATTTATTGTTGATGACATATTAAGCACGGCGTTTTCAGCGCATTCGTAACTTTAACTGTTGTCTGTAGCATTCTGGTACATTTAAAAGACGACGAAAGATTAATTTATGTATTTTTATGCAATTCAATTTTTGTGAGATTAAATAAAAGTTTCTTTATTTTTAATACTAAAGGAATTCCTTAACACTTGTTTCGTGTGTAAAGGGATTTTAATTTTCAGTTTATATTTTGCATCAAAACAGAAAGATGAGAGATAAATCTTTTATAAAGACTTTGGCATTAAAATACATTAATCATACAACAATGACAAACGAGATGTAAATACTTTTATTTGTTGGTTCGCTTTATTTAGAACAATTTTATTTTCCATATTTATGATGATATCTAGATTTTGTTTGAGAGAGATAGTAACTTCTAAAGACATAAATTTTTAATTGATTAATATTGTATTGCATTAAATGAAGACCGATGTACTGAACTAAATTGAACTGTTGGATGTTTTCCAGGTCTCCCTCATTCTTAATATAATGACCAATTGTCTAGCACTCTGGCCTTTGATAACACAGGATTCAGGCTCCAATCCTGGTGGTGATATGGATGCTTGTGAGGGGTTCAGAATCCCCATTGAACTGTAAGCCCCGGTCTAATTAGTCTAAAGTGTGCACAGCGTCACAGAGCACAATCTGACTTCTCACCCACATCCTTTCCAAACTATAGAGGGCAACTAAGCTCTAGACACAGTGATGTGGGGTGGCATAGTTGTAGTGGTAGTAATGCTCATTAAAAAGTAGGTCCTGATATAATTAGCCTAAGATGCGCAGAAATGACCGTGGAGCGAAAAATCAAACCATATCATTTTTAATACAAGTGAGCTACCTCCTTAGAACTATTTCAAGATATAGTTTTATTTCTTTCTCGTGAAATATTATTTAATAGGTCTTCTAATAGTGAATAGCTTTCTTTTTCAAGTCGAAATGTCTGAATAAAAAAAATACTTTTACTTATATAAAAAATTATAAATAAAAACTTTTGCGCAATTTTTTCTTCAAACATTTTCAAAGGATTTAAAGGCCATCTCTTCCAAAATCAACAACGTAACCGTAGAATTCCTTTATATTCTGTAAATCTTTTGTATAAATTTTTGCACACAATTGCTTTAGCAGTTGATTTAATTCTCATGCCCACACAGGCTAATCGCGTCTTGCAAATGCCTTCCACATCAAACCTTCATTGTGGAGGGATTCGACCCATCCCACAACCTCCTTCACCCAAATCCTCCCTCCGCTTTTAACCATCGGACTTCTTAATCCAACGCCCACGCACTCCCGTCTACGTCCAGGCGAATAAATGTTTACGAAAGGTTAATTCCTCCTGTGAAATCAAGGGCATTAAGCCCCCTTCGGAAGACGTCCCTGCGCCCCGGTCCAACAGAATGTTGACTCTGGAGGTGCCCCGCCTAATCCCGCCTAATAGTGGCTCACTGCCCTAAGATGGGGACGAATTAACTCGGATTACGACTCCCGAGCGACCTGATCCTGTGCCTGGAGTGCCTGTCCGAAGACAGATTGAGGGGCATGCTCATCTCGCGGAGGAATGGGATGGAAGGCATATAACATATAATCCTCCAGGGTGTGCTACAGAGGATGGGGTGTTTTATATATGTGGTTATTTCTGTTATTGCATGTTTTTTGTGTTGGACATTTGTTTGTCAATTAGTTTATTCAAATTTGTAATTATGTTTCAGGGCTTTTTTTTTTTAGGATTAAAAAAGGATTAATTGTATCATTTTTATGTGTATGTTTGGGTTACAAAAGGTCAACATTTTAATCCGTCTTTTTATCTAAATAAGAATGGTATATTAATGTAAGGGGTTTGATGACAATATTTGAGAGGCCTGATGAGACTGTGCAGAGTTTTCATACAGTATATTTCATAATTGGGGCCTGATGGTCTAGTGATTAGCGCTCTGGCGCTCGGTGCCACATGTTTCGGGTTTGACTCTCAGAGGCGTCATAGATGTTTTTATTGGTTCGGAATCCACTTTAAGCCGTAGGTCCCAGTCTCATATAATCGTAGAGTGTCACAGAGAACCCACATCTTTCCCAAACTGTATCGGGGCAACTCAGCTCTATGCACAGTGATGTATAGTGATGTGATGTAGTATTAGTATTAGTAGTAGTAATCCCCGTTAAACTATAGATGGCAGTCTAATTAATCTAAAGTGTGCAAAAAAGGCATGTAGAGTGCAAACCAAACCAAATCATTCTTTATACAAGTGAGTTACCTATCCTAGAAATGATTCGAGATATAGTTTTATTTCTTTCTCCTGAAATATTTAATAAGTTTCCCAATAATGAAAAGCTTTTCTTTCCAAGTCGAAAGTCGAAGTAAGCATATTGAACCGCGAAAATAACGACCATTTCTTTTATAGGAAAAAAAAATTATAAAGAAAAACTTTTGCGCAATTTTTTCTTCAAATATTTTAAAGTGTTTTAAAAACGATCTCTTCCAAAATTAATAACGTAAGTGTAGAATGCTATATTCTGTAACTCTTTTGTATACATTTTTGCACAAAATTGCTTTAGCAGTTGATTCGATTCGCACACTAATCGTTTCTTGCAAATACCTTCCGAATTAAACCTCCATTGTGGAGGTATTCGACCCACCCCACATTCTCCTTCACCCAAATCCCCCTCCACTTTTAACCATTGGACTTCGTAATGCAACGCCCATGCTCCCCACCCGCTTTCGTCCAGGCAAATAAATGTTTGCGAAAGGTTCATTCCTCTGGTGAAATCAAGTGCATTAAGCCCCTCCCGAAGACGTCCCTGCGCCCCGGTCGAACAGAATGTTGACTCTGGAGTCGCCCCGCGTAATCCCCGAGTGGCTTACAGCCCTAAGATAGGGACGAATTAACTCAGATTACGACTCCCACGCGACTTGATCCTGTGCCGGAGTCTGTCCGAAGACAGATTGAGGGACATGCTCATCTCGCGGAGGAATGAGATGGAAGACATTTAATCCTCCAAGGTGTGCTACAGAGGATGGGGTGTTTTATATATGTGGTTATTCCTGTTATTATTAGATTATTTTTGGGTTGGGAATTTGTTTTTGCAATTAGTTTATTCCAATTTGTACATATGTTTCTGGATAATAAGAATTTTTTGTTAACATTTTAAAGTAATTTATTAATGAAAATGTGTTATTCGCATCATTTTCAAGTAGATGTTAGGGTTACAAAAGGTTAAAAATTTCAATCCGTCTTTTTTTTCTTCTTCTAATGCAGCTGGCAAATAGACCGTGATCTTCGCCATAAGGGCTGCAGCGATGTTACTCACTTTGCATTACCCAGGGGGCGCGTGTAACTTGATGGTAAGCCACGGACGCGGAGTAACAATGCCCCCGCAGCGCTCTACGATCCTATTGGGACCGCGGCCTACGACTTAAAGTGGATTCCAAACCACTACAAACACCCATGGCAAAGCCGGGATTTGAACCCGATACCTGTGGTACCGAACGCCAGAGCGCTGGCCATTCGGCCATCAGGCCCCCAATCCAATCCGTCTTTTTATATAAATAATAATGGTATATGGTGCCTGGCGGCCTAGTAGCTAGCGCTCTGGCTCTCGGTACCACAGATTTTGTGTTGAATCCCGGTGGTGTCATGTTTGTAGTGGTTCGGCATCACTTTAAACCGTAGATTCTGTTTAAATAGGATAGTAGAGAGTTTTTGGGGTTGTGTTACTCGCTTTCGTAGCATGTCTTTAAGTTACACGTGTCCCCTGAGTAATGCTAAATGAGAAACAGCGGTGCAGCCCTTGCGTATGGCATAAAGTGTTACTGTCTCTGTATTGCCACCTGCATTAGAACAACGACAAAAATGCTATATTAATGTGAAGGGCTTGATGACCGAGTGACTACCGCTCCACAGGTTTCGAGGTCGACTGCCGTCTGTATCATGGATGTTTGTGGTGGTTTGGAATCCACTTTAAGCCGTAGGTCCCGATCTCACATGCCAGTAGAACATCACAATCAAACTTCTTCTCACCCACATCATTCCCAAACTGTCCAGTTGCTACTAAGCTCTAGGCACAGTGATGTAGTGTGGTGTAGTAGTAACAGTAATCCACGTTAAATTGTAGCTCAAGCTCTAATTATCCTAAAGTGAGCAAAAATGACCGTAGAGCAACAAACAAACCAAATTATTCTGAATACAATTGAACTACCTACGTTAGAAATGTTTCGAGGTATAGTTTTATTTCTCTCACGTGAAATGTGATTTTATAGGCCCCCTAATAGTGAGTGACTTTCCTTTTAAAGTCAAAATGCATTGATAAAAAAAACAATTTTTCTTATAGAAAAAAAATATATATAAATAAAAACTTTCGCTTAATTTTTCTTTAAATATTTTCAAGGGATTTATTGATAAGCAATCTCTTCCAAAACTAACAACGTAACTGTAGCATTCCTTTATATTCTGTATCACATTTGTATACATTTTTCCACAAAATTGCTTTATCAGTTGATTCGATTCGCACGCTAATCGCTTCTTGCAAATGCTCTTGCATTAAACCTCTATTGTGGAGGGATCTGACCCATCCCACATTCTCCTTCACCCAAATCCCCCCTCCGCTTTTAACTATTGGTCTTCTTAATCCAACGCCCACACACACACCCGTCTACGTCCAGTCAAATAAATGTTTACGGAAGGTTCATTCCACCAGTGAAATCAAGTGCATTAAGCCCTCCTCCGAAGACGTCCCTGCGCCCCGGTCCAACAGAATATTGACTCTGGAGTCGCCCCGCGTAATCCCCGAGTGGCTTACAGCCCTAAGATGGGGACGAATTAACTCAGATTACGACTCCCAAGCGACTTGATCCTGTGCCGGAGTCTGCCGGAGTCAGATTGAGGGACCTGCTCATCTCGCGGAGGAATGAGATGGAAGACATTTAATCCTCCAGGGTGTTCTACAGAGGAAGGGGTGTTTTATATTTGTGGTTATTCCTGTTATTATTAGATTATTTTTGGGTTGGGAATTTGTTTTTGCAATTAGTTTATTCCAATTTGTACATATGTTGCTGGATAATAAGAATTTTTTGTTAAAATTTTAAAGTAATTTCTTAATGCAAAAGTGTTAATTGCATTATTTTCACGTTGATGTTTGGATCACAAAAGGTTAAACTTTTAATCCGTCTTTCTATCTAAATAATAATGGTATATTAAGTTGAGGGGGCTGATGGCCGAGTTAGTTAGCACTCGGTGCCACAGATTTCAAGTTTCAGTCCCAGCGAATCCTCAAAATGCATTGAAAAAAAAAACAATTTTTCTTATAGAGAAAAATTTATAAATAAAAACTTCTGCGTAATTTTTTCTTTAAATCTTTTCAAGAGATTTAAAAAACAATCTATTCCAAAATTAACAAGGTAACAGTAGCATTCCTTTATAATCTGTAACACTTTTGTATACAGTTTTGCACGAAATTGCTTTTAGCAGGTTGATTCGATTCACACGCTAATCGCTTCTTGCAAATGCATCCGCATTAAACCTCCATTGTGGAGGGATCTGACCCATCCCACATCCTCCTTCGCCCAAATCCCCCCTCCGCTTTTAACTATTAGACTTCTTAATCCAACGATCACGCACCACCCCCATCCATGTCCAGGCAAATAAATGTTTACGAAAGGTTCATTCCATCGGTGAAATCAAGGGCATTAAGCCCCTCCCGAAGACGTTCCTGCGCCCCGGTCCAACAGAATGTTGACTCTGGGGGTGCCCCGCGTAATCCCCGAGTGCTCACCGCCCTAAGATGGGGACGAATTAACTCGGATTACGACTCCCGAGCGACCTGATCCCCTGCCGGAGTCTGTCTGAAAACAGATTGAGGGACCTGCTCATCTCGCTGAAGAATGGAATGGAAGACGTATAATCCTCCAGGGTGTGCTACAGAGGATGGGGTGTTTTATATATGTGGTTATTCTAATTATTGCAAGTTTTTTGGGTTGGACATTTGCTTTTGCAATTAGTTTATTTTAATTTGCAGATATGTTTCATCAAAATAAGCAATTTTTGTTGAATTTTTGAAAATAATTTCTTAATGCAAAAGGATTAATTGCATCGATTTCACGTGGATGTTTGGATTACAAACGGGTAAGATGTTAATCCGTTTGTCTATCTGAGTAATAAAGGTATATTAATGTGAAGGCGATGACTAGCGCTGTGACGTTCGGTGCCACAGCTTTCTTGTTCAAATCGCGGCGGTGCGATGGATTTTGTAGTGGTTCCGAATCCACTTTAGGCTGGCAACCCTACCCCGTAAAAAACAAGCAAACAAACAAAAAAAAAAAAAAACCTGTCCAATATCTCAAATTCGTTTTTGAATTTATTTATTCAGCAATAACATTTCTTGGGTATAGCATTATTAAAATGATAATAAATTGATGAAAAGTTCAATAGAACCTGAACTAATAAAAAATTATTCCTTTCTATCAACAATATGTTTAACTTGCGCAAATGTTTTAAATGTTCTAGATTTGAAAAGGGGTCTGATAGCCGAGTGACTAGCGCTCGGTGCCACAGGTTTCGGGTTCGACTTCCTACAGCATCATGGATGTTTGTATTGGTTCGGAATCCACTTTAAACCATAGACCCCTGTCTAATATGATTGTTGGGTGTAGGACTGACAATCTCACCAGGTAAACAGAAGCCATCTCCTGCCTCGAAATTTGCCAGTATTCAGACAGCCTTGGCTGATATTAATGTGAAAAAGTTCCTAGATTTAAAAATACTAGGGATTTGGAATTGATAGTCTGAAAGTTTCAGCTCATTTTTAAACCCATTTTACTAGAGTATTTATGCTACTATGTGCTACTTATTTATGCTACTACTCCCAGTGAAAGCATCAATTCAAGAATTCGAATGGTTTAACATTTGTCACTAGCGCTACTTCAATTTAGAATGAACATCATCAAAAGAGCTTGGTATTGAACAGTTTCTGAATTGCAATGTTTCTTACAACAGTTTGCTCAATAGCTTGCAGTTCCCCAGATTAAAATTAATTAAATTATTCATCTACATAATTTTACTGCTATTAAAAATTATTATTATTTAGAGAAGGACTTTTATTCCGAACTACTGTGAAGTTTTTTTTATCTTATTTTGTATAAAAAACTAAGACTTATGAAATGGATATAAAATAAATATTTTTATTTAATTTATTTTTAATTAAAATTTGCTTAAGGAAATATTTTAAAAATAATATGAAAATATAAAATTATTAAAAAATTAGATTGGAGGGAACAAGTATATTGTTGAATGTTTTGCGTTATTTTTATAATTTATCCCTCAACATGTCGAATATGAAAGTATTTAATCCTATATATATGCATAGATATCATTAAATAATACTGCTATTTATTCTTTTTAAACTTATTATTTCTATGATGCTTTTTTATAAATAATTTCGTGAAGCTTAAGGATTAACTAAAAAAAAACTGTTTTTTTAAGAATCGAGATGCTTTAGTTGAGCTTTAGACAGATATTTTTTTGAGAAATATTTGTTTGTAAGCTGAAAAAAATACGAAGTAATATTGTCAAATTCTGAGATTAATAAATAATATTTCAATTGTTGTATTTATTAATTTTATTAAACACTTCTTGTATTTAAAACCAAATATCAATTTTAATTTGTTAACAGATTATTTTTAATCTTTTGTTATTTATAGTTTTTTCCAAGCTTATCTGGATAAATCCATGCTTCACAATACATCAGGACATTTTCTGAAAAAAAAATGAATATAAAACTTTGAAATAAAGCTAAGAGATTATATGAAAAATATATCATTAGGGACAAAAAATTTTCATTATTTAATCTCGCGGATTAAAAATATTGTTTTTAATTTATAATATAAATACTTTTAATGAAATTTAAAAAAAAAAAAGGTTGTCAAAGCATTTTTAAAAGTTTTAATTTATTTTAGAATTTTTAACAAAACAGGTATATTGAATTATTCAATTTCTGAAAAAACAATGCTTTTATTCCTTATTCACTAAATAAAAACAAAAAACAACCTAAACACCTTTATAATAATTAAATGTAATAGTTAGTTCTTAGAATTAATTTGTTTGAGTAAAATATTAAGAAACAAACAGATAAAAAAAAATATATATTAAAAACACTAACCCATAATGTAATTTTATAAATATAAACAAATGAATCTTTTTCACGACTGTAGATAAAAAAGAATTGGAAATTTACATCATTAAAATAAAGTATAACAAATTCAAACTTGTAGTGTACAGATTGGACAACCAGATTGTAACTGGGTGTGGTTGGGTTAATATACTTGAGGCACAAATTGGAGAACTCACAGCTTTATTTACCCACACACAGAGACATACAACAATTAACACATTTAAAACATTTAATTATAGATTCGTGGTAGAATCCTACTTCTGAGCTGAAAACCCGATACCCGATGCGCGGAATATGATTCCTCTCTGGATGAGAGTCTGTAGGCGAATTAATACGCATGGTAATGTTAAACATATTTCCTCTCGCGCTGAACGTAGTCTAGCTAAATGGTTCTCAATGGTAGCGTAGGGTTGCACTTTACTTCCTCTCGAGTGAGAATCTCGAGCCCTACTGACTATTTGTCCTGAACGTCTTAGGGAACTGTGCACTTGCGAGTGTCTAGGATTAAGCATGGTTACAAACCAGGATATTTTAGTAAATCTTAACACACTTTTATTTGTACATATTGTGAGAAATTTCAATAATTGACGTTTATTCCGCTTCATTTTACAAAAATAAGTAAATAAATATGTTTGTTGTTGTTTCTTATCCCACTTGGCTGGCCAAGCCAACGAGCCCATACGTGCTCATGATTAAAGGGGAAGGAAGCAGCTTCTGTTGTGATGGAGCACCCGTAGGTAGAAGCCTGACTTTTACTCCGTGACGCTCTTACAGTCATAGGAGACCGGGACCTACGGCTTAAAGTGGATTCCGAACCACTACAAACATCCATGGCACCGCCGGGATTCGAACCCGAAACCTGTGGCACCGAGCGCCAGAGCGCTAGACACTCGGCCATTCAGGTCCCAAATTTGCCAACGGCACGCGGTGTTCCCAGGTGGTCACCCACCCTAGTACTGACCGCGCCCAATGATGCTTGACTTCGGTGATCTAACGAGAACCGGTATATTCAGCATGCTACGTAAATAAATATAAACAATAATTACATATAATAATCATAATAATAATAATAATAACACTAATATGATTTTTCTGTTATGTAAAAAACTTATTTATAACAAAAATGACTTATTATTGTACATTTTACTACTCAATAAAAATCGCAGTAAGTACTTATCGACGTAAGACTTAAATACATTCTTGTTCATTGTTCCTATAAGTCAGATATTTTCAAAAGAGCATAGTAAAATATTTTGTAAAGATGAAATTTTTAAAAGCGGTTCATGAATAAGTGATACTCAAAGCCATTATGTTAGAATATTGATTACAAGGCAATCGATGTCGAAAGGCATTCGATTTGGGGAGCATCTTTTTTGACAAATTACTCATGCTTATCCTCTGACAGTTTTAATCATGGATTCTTAAGTAAAATCTAAAGAGCCACATCTGCTACCTTCTCTGATCGATGTAAATTTAATCTTTAACCTTTAATTTATTTTTCTTAGCCGAATTTTAGCAAATTATCTTTGTATTTTGCTCAAATAATAGAATAAAAAGGAAGCCCAGGAAAAATGAGTTTACTCTGCAATTTATTTTTAATCTTTTTTTTTTCCTTCGTATTACTGATAGCTTCTTTCAATAAAGTGGTGAGCATTTTTCACTTTGTTTTTAATAGTTTTCGAGCCTTTATAATCTTTCTTCCTTTTTGAATATTCATTCTTCAGATTTTTTTTGTTAAAGCGATATTTTATATTCTGGTAATGCTCGCTTTGCAAGTGTAATCAATTCCGATGTTGACAACATCATTACCCAAGAGTAATAATTAGAAGAGACATATATCGTTATTTAAAAATAATATTCAACTTAAACAATGGTTCTAGAATAACGATAAATTTAAAGAAAAAGCTTGAGTGAAATTCGTTTTTTTTTTTTAATTATCGCTTCACGAATTTTATGTCAAGCCTGTTGTAACATTCATAATTCAGTTGAAAGAAAACACCATGAAAAATTGTTGGCTGGAAAAATGGCGACAAAAAAATTGCTACAATTTACAGCTAAAAGTAATTGAAAAAGTTTTTAACTACCCAAATTGCTTTTTTTCCGCTTGTCTGCAGCCGTAACTCTAGTCTGTCATTTGCCCACAGAAAATTATAAAAATGACGAAATTAATGGGCACAGGCGCTCCAAAAAAAGTAGGATGGAAAAAAAGAGTATAAATTGTATTTCCTGACAAAATTCTTGATGTTCTCTGGTTGCCTCATCTGTACTTGACAATGATAGAACGTACTAAAGACCGGAAAATCTCCCTTTTTTGTAAATAGATCTTGCTCTTTGTTCCTGATTATCCATTTTTCTTATTTTAACCTTTTCTTTTTGAGTATGCGATAAAGTTACACAATCTATTTTAAAACAAATGTACGAAACATATGTACTATAACACTATACTTTTAGTACATATGTACTATAACACTATATTTTTGGTATGTTTTATAACACTATATTTTTGGTATGTTTTATAACACTATATTTTTGGTATGTTTTATAACACTATACTTTTGGTATGTACTATAACACTATATTTTTTGTATGTACTAAAATATTGTATTTTTGATACAAAACATATGTACTATAAAACTATACTTTTGATATGTATCATAATACTATACTTTTAGTGCATATGTACTATAATACTAACTTTTGGTACAAATGTACTATGACATTATAATTTTGATATAAATGTACTATGACTATACTTTTGGAATGTACTATAATACCATTCTTTTGGTACAAAAAATATGTAATATAACTCTACGATTTTGGTATTTACTATAATACTATACTTTTGCTACAAATGTACTATAACAATATATTTTTGAAATGTACTATAATACTATACTTTTGGTACAAAACATATGCACTATAACACTACACTTTTGGTATTTAACGTAAACAATGGCTTTAGAATAACGAAAAATTTAAAGAAAAAGCTTGAGTGAAATTCGTTTTTTTAATTATCGCTTCACGAATTTTATGTCAAGCTTGTTGTAACATTCATAATTCAGTTGAAAGAAAAAAAAGTATGAAAAATTGTTGGCTGGAAAGACGGCGACAAAAAAATGGTTACAATTTACAGCTAAAAGTAATTGAAAAAGTTTTTAACTACCAAAATTGCTTTTTCTCCGGTTGTCTGCAACCGTAACCGTAGTCTGTCAACTCCTGAACGCTCTCTGTCATTTGCCCACAGGAAATTATAAAAATGACGAAATTAAAGGGCACAGGCGCTCGAAAAAAGTAGTATAGAAGAAAAAGAAAGAGTATAAATTGTATTTCCTGACAAAATTCTTCATGTTCTCTGGTTGCTTCGTCTGTACTTGACAATGATAGAACGTACTAAAGACCGGAAAATCTCCTTTTTTGTATAAATAGGGCTTGCGTTTTGTTCATGATTAACCCTTTTTTCTTATTTTCACCTTATGTTGAGATTTTTTTTTTTTTTGAGTATGTGATAATGTTACACAATTTATTTTAACTTACAATAAAAAATGGAATAAACTATCTTAGAGCATCCAGATTCTTGATAAACTGCGAATTTTAAGAATACAACACATTCATTTCAATTTACATAAGAGGTCTTTTTATTTATTTAAGTGGTATGTGTCATTTTAAAACCATGAACTAATAATAGTTTTACCTAGATATAGATTTTTTTATTTCATATAATAAGCAATTCATGATATGCACTATATTACTATACTTTTGGTACAAAACATATGGTACATATGTACTATAAAACTGTACTTTTAGTTTGTACCATAATACAATACTTTTGGTGCATATGTACTATAACACAACACTTTCTGTACATATGAACTATAAAACTATACTTTTGGGGCATATGTACTATAACACTATACTTTTGGTTACTACAATACTATACCTTTCGTTCAAATGTACAATAATACTATACTTTTGTTACAAAACATATGTACTATAACACTCTACTTTTATGTACTATAATAGTATAATTTTAGTACGAAACATACGTACTATAACACTCTACTTTTATGTACTATAATACTATAATTTTGGTACAAAACATATGTACTATAACACTATACCTTTTGTATTTAGATTAAACAACGGTTTTAGAATAACGATAAATTTAAAGAAAAAGATTGAGTGAAATTAGTTTTTTCTTAATTATCGCTTCACGAATTTTATGTCAAGCTTGTTGTAACATTCATAATTCAGTTGAAAGAAAAAAAAGTATGAAAAATTGTTGGCTGGAAAGATGGCGACAAAAAAATGGTTACAATTTACAGCTAAAAGTAATTGAAAAAGTTTTTAACTACCAAAATTGCTTTTTTTCCGGTTGTCTGCAACAGTAACCTTAGTCTGTCAACTCCTGAACGCTCTCTGTCATTTGCCCACAGGAAATTATAAAAATGACGAAATTAAAAGGCACAGGCGCCCAAAAAGAGTAGAAAAAAGAGTATAAATTGTATTTCCTGACAAAATTCTTGATGTTCTCTAGTTGCCTCGTCTGTACTTGACAATGATAAAACGTACTAAAGACCGGAAAATCTCCTTTTTTTGTAAATAGATCTTGTTCTTTGTTCGTAATTAATCGTTTTTCTTATTTTCACCTTATGTTGAGATTTTTTTTTTTAATATACGGTAAAGTTACACAATTTCTTTTAATTTATAATAAAAAAATGAAATAAAATATCTTAGACTATCCAGATTCTTGATAAATTTCGAATTGTAAGCATACAACACATTCATTTCAAATTATAGAAGAGGTTTTTTATTTATTTAAGTGGTATGTGTATTTTTAAAAACGTGAATTAATAATAGCTTTAAATTGATGCAACTTTCTTTTAATTCTTTTTTATTTTGAGTTTAGTAATTTATTTTGTAAATAAATAATTTTTTTCTTGCAGGTAAGCTTGACAAATTCTGATTATCTTTGCTGTCTTGTTAAAGCAAGAAATGGATTAGGTAATTTTTTCATTGCTATCATTAAGTAATTATTATATACATTTATTGTGGTTCTCATAAGATATAAATTTAATCTTATTCATAAGAAATTAAACTTTTTTTTTTACTATTTATTATAAATTTCATTTTACCTTTGTATTGGTGTCCCATATTTTATAGATGTTTTAATTTCTAATTATAAATTTCATTTTAAAATAATTTCTGAAATGAATATAATAATTATTTTCAGTAAAAATAATGTCTCATATTATTAAGTAGTATATTATAATACCGTACTATAATTTTGGCAATACTCAGTTTTGCCAAAATTTTCATTCTTGTTACACGAGTACTTTCAAATATTAGGTTGGGGAAAAAGAAATCCATTATTTTTTCGATAGATGGCTGTAGTGATCGATATCAAAAAAGTATGAATTAAACAATTTCAGATTTATGCTCGTTAGAAAGGTGGCACTTTTACTAAAATAATTCTTTTTTCTGTTTTTGTTTGGTCCATTCAGTTAAGTTACAGGGTGTTAAAAATGGAAGTGAACAAAGAGAAAATTCTGTACATTTACAGTTTTTCTTTGACAAAGGCGAAAATGCAAGCCAGGCGGCTAAAATTGTAAATGGTGTTTATGGTTCCGATACTGTAACAAAATTATTGCAATTTTGGTTTCGTAGATTCCGTTCAGGAATTTTTGATGTTAAAGATGCACCTCGCACAGGTAGGCCGGTCGTCGAAAATGTCGATAAAATCGGAGAAATGATCGAAGTTGACCGGCATGTTAGCAGTCGTAACATCGCCCAGGAGCTAAAAATCGACCATAAAACAGTTTTAAACCATTTACACAAAGCTGGATATGTTGAAGCTCGATGTTTGGGTGCCACACCAATTAACAGAAAAAAAAAACATGATGGATTAATTTCCATCTGCGAAGCCTTGGCCAAATGGAATGAGATAGACCCATTTCTTAAACGGATGGTGACTGGAGATGAGAAATGGATCACATACGATAACCCTTGCGAAAACGATCGTGATCAAAGAGCGGTGAAGCACCTCAAATGGTGGCCAAACCAGGACTAACGGCCAGGAAGGTTCTGTTATGCATTTGGTGGGACTGGAAGGGGATTATTTATTATGAGTTGCTTCCATATGGCCAAAGTAAATTTGATCTCTACTGTCAACAACTGGACCGTTTGAAGATAGCGATTGACCAGAAACGGCCAGAATTGGCCAACAGGAGAGGTGTCGTGTTCCACCAGGACAACGCTAGGCCACACACATCTACAGTGACTCGCCAGAAACTTCGGGAGCTTGGTTGGGAAGTTTTAATGCATCCACCATACAGTCCGGACTTGGCACCAAGTGATTATCACCTTTTTCTTGCATTGCAAAATTTCTTTAATGATAAAAAATTGGCATCTAGGGAGAATTGTGAAAATCGACTACTAGAGTTTTTTGCAAATAGAGACCAGGACTTCTATGAGAGAGGCATTATGAAGTTACCTTTAAAATGGCAACAAATCATACAACAAAACGGTGCATATTTGACCCAAATCGGAGAATCCGAAGCATGTTAAATAAAGTCCTGAAGTTCATATAAAAATAATGGATTTCTTTTTCCCCAACCTAATATAATGGCTTATATAATTCTAATATTGACGTTTATTAATGTCGGGACTGTGATATTGTCCAATATTTAAATGATGTAGTTTTAAGGTACAATTCATAGTTATTCAATAAATAATAAGCCATTTTAGCTGTATATCACAAAAATTATTCAAGACAATTTCAATTATCAAATCAATTTAATTCAGTATTTCTTTTATAAATTAAGTTATTTATTATTCAAAGAAATTTTGATGCGATATGAATCCAGTAATTAGTTTAATTCATGCATTGTTTAAAGAAAAAAAAATCTTATTTTTAAAGATAATTTTGGTTTAGATCAGAAGTTTTGCTTCTCCAACATTAAATGATATTTCTACTCCTTGAAATAACTAATTTCTTAATATTTATTTTTCATAAGAAAAAAAAAGCCTCTTCATTGGTTGAATACGAATGTATTTAAAGGTTTTTAATTTCAAGCTAACTGAATAAGGGGGCCAGACAGAGAGTTTTTCAAATAAACCGATTTTATTGCTAATTCATTCCTGTTAGATTATGTTGCAGGGATCAGAAAAAAATTTGAATTTAAAGATCCATTGTGGATAATTTTGAGTGTCAATGGTTATCAGTAAATGGAAATCTGCTTAAATTAGAGCAGTAACAACTTAATAAGTATTTGAGTTCTTATTTTTAAGTATTATTTAATGCATTTTAATACAATTCTGAAAAAATCATTAAATAGATTTGCCTACCTTTCCAGTGACGCTAACGTTAAATGTCTTATTTTTTCCCGTTAGTATGCCCATGCTTTCAATCTCAGATTTAATTAATTCTTAATATTATATTTAATGTGATGTGTTAAATAATTTTTGCAAGCCATCACAATTTATTCCATATGTTTCCAAGGAGATTTTGAACACATTTTGAAACAGGTTATAGATTTAATAAAAAACATATATTTTAAAAATAGCATATATTACGTTTTTGGATTCATTTAATTAAATTCAGAACTATGCTTCATAGTCCCCCTCATGACACAATGGTAAGGCATAAGAGTTGGTGAAAAAGAGAATAAGGACACTTATAAGTCATTTTCAAATCTAGAAAGACGAGGAATATGTAAGTAATACAGAACGGGGGCTGTATACAAACGGGGCTGTATTACAAAGTAATACAAAGGCTGGGGCTGTATTACAAAGTAATACCCAGCCTTTGTATTACTACAAAGTAATACAGCCCCGTGGAAGTTTCCCAGGTTATCTTTGGCCTGACATTCAAATACAAAACAATTACATCTTTAAGAGTTAAGGAAAGAAATAATCTGTCCGCTATCTGTAAAAGACTGTACTTGATATATTTTGTGGAATACGAAGTTTTTTGGCTGACACATAGATGGCGCTACTAGTATTAAATCCATATGACTTTTAGTTAGCCCTAACCTTCAAAAGGCACGTGTATAAATTTGACAGCTGTTGCACTATTAGTATGTGAGTAATAGCATTTTTAGTGAAGCAACTTTTGTTAGTTTGAAAAAATGGATAAAAAGGAATTTCGTGTGTTAATAAAGCATTGCTTTTTGGCGAAAAAAAAATACTATTGATTATATTATTATTGCTTGGCTTGATAAACATTATTCGAACTTTGCACTAGGAAAATCAACCGTAGAGAAGTGGTTTGCTAAATTTAAACTAGGCGAAATGAGCACCGAGGACGATGCACGCAATGGACGCCCCAAAGACGCTGTTACCGACGAAAACATCAAAACAGTCCACAAAATAATTTCTGATAACCGGAAAGTGAAGTATATTGAGATAGCTGAGACCCTAAAGATATCAAAGGAACGTGTTGGACATATCGTGAAGGAATATTTGGATATGGGAAAGCTCTGTCCTGGGTGCCGCGCGAGCTCACAATCGACCAAAAACAACAACGAATGGATGATTCTAAGCAGTGTTTGAAGATGTTCAATCGTAATAAACCCGAATTTTTGAGTCGATATGTGACAATGGATGAAGCATGGCTCTATCATTTCACACAGGAGTCCAATCGACAGTCAGCCGAGTGGACTGCACATGATGAACACTAAAAATGCAATAACTTCACTAAAAATGCTATAACTCACATACTAGTAGTACAACAGCTGTCAAATTTATACACGTGTCTTTTGAAGGTTAGGGCTAACTAAAAATTATATGGATTTAATACAAGTAGCGCCATCTATGTGTCAGCCTACGAACGTTTCAGCCCACCTGTTGTATGTATGTGTGTGTGTGTGTATGTGTATATTATAGATATATATATATATGTGTGTGTGTTTATTTATATATGGGCATTTATGTGTGTTTGTTTGAATTGAAAACATTTGAAATGCTTACGTAGTGTGGGCATGAGGACGCTATAGGATAAGGACATGGGAAACAGAGATAAAAAATTGTTTAAAACAGGAATCTAAAGGTTTTGAAAGGTTTTGTTCTTTTATTTCATTTTCATCTTCTTCATGATAGCTCAAATCTTTTAAAGAAAAGGGCCTTTGTGATTAAAAAAGTTTCATTTTCAAATCTGGATCAAAAGTATCGATTGATTCGGGTGCCAAAAAGTGATTAAAATTGATGATAGTCCCGCCACAATATGCTATCATTATCCGTTCTTCAATTCCATTAAAAGCTGTGAAAGAAAATTTTTCAAGAAGTATGGGATGAAAGGAGAGAGAGAGAAAAAAAAAACAAAGGCCTTCAGTAAATACAAAAGGAAATCTTTTCTTTTAGAGCAACACTGTGCAAAACTGGGATGGCGAATCTAAAAATACATTAAGGAATGCGAAGTTTTCTTCCCAAGTTTTTAGCGATGTGTTATTTCGGTGTTTTCACCAGGGGTGTTTTATTTGGTCTAACTTGCCACAAGGTAGTAGCCGCTGGTAGAAGAAGGAGGGAAATAGATCGATACTTTTCTCTGTGTACAATGCTTTTTATACTCCGCCGAAAAGTCGAGTTAAAGTAAAGTCTTATCTTTGTAGATAAAACTAGTTAAAAAGAAGTTTTTATTAATGGTTGTAAGAAGAGAAACTTTCGATCGATTATTTGTTTCAGTTATTGAACGTTTGTTTTGTTGGAAAAAAATCCAAGATGCTATTGCTACACGCAGGTTTTTTTTAAATTAATGGTTCAAAATAATTATTTAGACTTTCGATCGATTATTTGTTTTAGTTATTGAAACAAATAATTGTCGAGACTTTCGATAGACTTTAATAATAGATTTTTGATCGTTTTTTTTTTTCAGTTATTGAATGTTCGTTTTCATGAAAAAAAAATCCGAGGTACTACTTTTACACAAAGTCATTTTTTTAAATTTGCGGTTCGAAATAATTATTTAGAGTTTCGATCGATTATTTGTTTCAGTTTTTGAGCGTTTGTTCCTATGAAAAAAAAAAAAACCCGAGGTAGTATTTTTATACGCAATTTTTTTAAAATTTATGGTTCGAAATAATTATTTAGACTTTCGTCGTTCGATTATTTGTTCAGTTGTTGAACGTTTGTTTTAATGAAAAAATCCAAGGTACTATAGCTACACACAGTTTTTTTTTTTTTTTAATTTATGGTTCGAAATAATTATTTAGACTTTCGTCGTTCGATTATTTGTTCAGTTATTGAACGTTCGTTTTGTTGGAAAAAAATCCAAGATACTATTTTTACAAAAAGGTTTTTTTTTAAATTTAAGGTTCGAAATAATTATTTAGACTTTCGATCGATTATTTGTTTCAGTTATTGAATGTTTGTTTTTTGAAAATGGATAAAAACATTTATGGCTCGAAATAATTATTTAAACTTACACGATTATTTGTTTTTTTTAATTTATTGTTCGAAATAATTATTTAGACTTTCGATCGATTATTTGTTTCAGTTATTGAACGTTTGTTTTGATGGAAAAAAATCCGATATACTATTGATACACTCATTTTTTTTAAATTTATTGTTCGAAATAATTATTTAGACTTTCGATCGATTGTTTGTTTCAGTTATAGAACGTTTGTTTTGATGGGAAAAAAACGAGTACTATTTTTACACACAGTTTTTTTTTTTAAATGTATGGTTAAAAATAATTATTTAGACTTGCAATCGATTATTTGTTTCAATTATTGAACGTTTGTTTCGATGAAAATAATCTGAGATACTATTGTTACGCACAGTATTTTTTTTAAATTTATGGTTCGAAATAATTATTTAGACTTTTGATCGATTATTTAAAAAAATCCAAGATACTATTGCTACACACAGTTCTTTTAAAAAAAATTTATGGTTCGAAATAATTATTTTAACACCATATAAATTAAAACACACGTTATCATTTTATATGAACATAAATTCTAGGTATTTGAATGAATATTATATGGAAAAAGGAGTTGTTACTATATAATTATTTTCCTTTCGTAAAATGTGAAAAATAAATAAAGCACTTTGTATTTTAAATATTTTTTTCCACGTAAGAACTATAATTATTCTTGAAATGTCTGATTATTATTTTTGAAATGTCTGATTGATACTTTTATAATTATAAATTTTAATGATTAATAAGAATTTTTAAATGATAAAGGTTATATTATCTTTTTGATGTTTTAATAAGTCTGATATTGAAATACATCAACTAAATTATAATGGACATGTATAAAATCATTACCAGATTGTTTTGAAAAAAAAATTCATTTCTATATTTTATATACTGTTTAAAATTTATTTCAATTATAGAACCATTACATATGGTAATAGATATATTTTCATTTTGAAAATATATTTACTCTGAAAAAAAAAAATGAACGTCTCTAAAACTAGCAAAACTTATTTTTCATCATTTTTTTTTTTTTTTTAGCTTTTAAATACAGTTTAAATATCTATCGTTTAACATGAAGCCGATTTGTATAAATTTTTGTTTGTGAAAATTACTGTATTTATGCGGAATTCTGTAATTTCAGACAGAGGAAAGGTTTTGTTCTAACTGTTCTTATTGCTCATTATAACACCAATTATCATTTATTAATTACTCATTTAGTGTATCAATTAACTACATAATTAACCTTGGCGTGACCAAAATTCAGATCATTAAAATTTTAATTGCATTGATAATAATTTTAAAAATTCAATGTTATAATTTTTTTTTCTTTTTATAACTGCCAGGAAATTAATATTTTTACTTTAATTAACCAATTTAACTCAAATACCCTTAAACATACAAAGTTATTGAAAATTTTATTATGTTCATTAAACACTTAGATACTTTATCTGTGGATCTTATGATAAAATGTTACTTAAGAAAATCAGAAACATTCTCTTTCAACTCACACATACTACACCATAGAAGCAAGTAAAAAGCAAGTTCTCCTGACCACCCAAATTAAAAGAAATGCGCTCTGTTCCGCCCAGTAAATGCAATTTTCCGGAATGCCTTCTCCCCAGTCAAGCAGTGGTGTCAAAACATTCCCACAAACAGATGTTACCATACTTCAACTTTCAGAATTAATGTTCCTTTCCATCCAAATGCGGGCCCCCAATCTCTTCCTTTCTTTTTTTCCTCTCTCTCTCTCTTCCTTTTTTAAAAAAGGAAACCACATAAACAGAATGGCAGAACTCTATCTGTGAAGCCTGATTGACAATATTTCATCCAGGCTCACAGTCCTTTTAAAGTTGGCTTTTATTATATTCCATGCTTTCGTGCTGTTCATTTTTCCCGGGCCGTCTTCGCCCTCATAGATTTCCACCCAGTTACCCATTGTCGGTTTTGTTCGTTTTAAAAGGAATTGTATTTTGTTAACCTCATAACCGTTATGTTAAGCAGAGCTTTTGTCCGTTGATGTTCGCAATGAATTACCTGGAATCTTTCAAAAGGAGAGTTTTTATCGTCCTTGTTCATTGAAAGCGCATTTTTACCAGTGAAAATGTTAAACAGTTCATAAAGATGTTTCATGAATTCTCAAAGGTTAGGCAAGTAAGTAAACTATTTATCTACTCAATTTAAACTTTGTTTTGAAAATGGAAATTTTAACACGAATCAAATCAGCACAGAGTGTCTTTATAAAAATTTTAAAACTAGTTAATATTTTAAGATCAAATAAAATGTATTACAATTAGTCTATAATTGTTTAGCTATAGATGAATAATAAAATAAAATTTATATATAGGAAACCTTGCTCTCCTAGACTTTTGTATGAAATCCAATATATTCAGGATGAATGAAAATGATCTTCACTCGATTCTAGATCACTCAGTATTGGAACACAAATAAACATAGAAAATAAAATTGAAAACAGAACAGTCTTTGAAAACAACACAATTAAGATTCTTTCTTTCCATTTTTTATAATTTGATTTTAAAAACAAACACAATCAAAAGCATTTTCCACACAATAAATTCCACCATCAAGAAAAGGAAACGGACTACTCAACGCGTATAAATCATGGCCGGCAAAAGCAAGTTCTCCTGACCTCCTAAATTAAAAGAAATACTCTCTGTTTCGAACACTAAAAGCAATTTTCCGGAATGCCTTCTCCCCAGTCAAGGAGTGGTGTCAAAACATTCCCACAAACAAATGTTACCATGCTTTAACTTTCAGAATTAATGTTCCTTTCCATCCAAATGCGGGGCCCCAATCTCTTCCTTTATTTTTTTTCTTCGCTCTCTCTTTCTCTCTTCCTTTTTTAAAAAAGGAAACCACATAAACAGAATGGCAGAACTCTATCCATGAAGCCTGATTGACAATATTTCATCCAGGCTCACTGTCCTTTTAAAGTTGGCTTTTATTATATTCCATCCTTTCGTGCTGTTCATTTTTCCCGGCCTGTCTTCGCGCCCATAGATTTCCACCCAGTTACCCATCGTCGGTTTTGTTCGCTTTAAAAGGATTGTATTTTGTTAATCTCGCAGCCATTATCTTAAGCAGAGCTTTTGTCCGATGCTGTTCGCAATGGATTATCTGGAATCTTTCAAAAGGAGAGTTTTTATCGTTGTTATTCAGTGAAAGCGCATTTTTGCCAGTGAAAATGTTAAACATTTCGTAAAGATGTTTCATGAATTTTCCAGGTTAGGCAGGTAAGTAAACTGTTTATCTACATTTTTATACAAATATTTTAAGCTCGAATAGAATTTATTATAATTAGTTTAAAGTACTATACTAATAGACTATATTTAATACTATAGTAAATACTATATTGTAGATGGAAAGTAAAGTTATGTATGGGAAATCTTGCTCTCCTACACTTTTGTACCGAATCAAACATACTCAGATACTTTAAAATGATCTCTACTAGATTACAGAATATAAAATTATGATGATATCTTAAGAATTTTTCTTCTCAATCAAGAAAAAAAAAACCTTTTTGTTAAATAAATTACTCTTACTGAAATAATTTGTAATGTCTTTTACAATCATTCATGATAAGTAATTATGCTTACATGCAACAAAATTTAAAATTTTGTTTGTAATTAAAACTAATTATGAATCATTTTAAGCTAGATTAAATTCAATAGTCAATTCACGGGGAAGGAAAGTCAATTATTTTCAATACAATCCAGTCAAGAAAGAGAGAAAGTCAATTGTTTCAATCAACTCAAATTGATTTTCAAATTTTTATGCAATAGTAATGTGCAAGTTGGGCAACGAGGTTGTTATTGGGTGTGGTTGGTTTGAGATACTAGAGGCACAGGTTGGAGAAGTCACAACTTCATTTACACACAAATACCACACACATACAATTTAACGACAGACAATATTTAATAAATTTAAAGACAGATAATTATACATTCGTGGAAAGATTCCATTTTTAAGGCAAAAACCCGAAAATTTGCTACTCGCAGAGTGCGCGAGATATACTTCCTCTCCGGATGAGAATCCGTAGTCCAACTGATTATTTCTCCGAAAGTCGCAAATGGCGCTCTTGCCAGTGTGTAAGAGGAAGCATGGTTATACAATTTATTTTTCTTCACTTGACAAAACATTTGATAATTTTTTCATTATAATCTAATGAAGAAATTTTAGCTAAAAAAATAAGAAGAGATGTAACGAATAAATAATCAAACCTTATGTGCTAAAGAATTCTGAAATTGAGTAGTCAATAATTTTTTTTTCATGTGAATTCCACACAAAAAATATTGGGATGTCTGGAAATTTGAATTAATCAATACATATTTTGTGATCGAGCTGCATATGCATAAAACAATAAAATCTTTGTGTAGAAATATTGATATTTTACTTCTGAAAAGTTTCGCAATAAATGCAAAATTTTTAAAGTTAGATGTTGAATTTATTTCAAAGTAAAAAAAAAAAAAAAATGTAAATAAAATTTTATTTATGCAAAAAGTCCAAAGTTTCTACCATTTGCTGCATTACAGATGCTTAAACCAAGAAATTTACCCAAAGAAATTCGCAGTATACAACAAATGCTGTGGTATCCATTTGCATTTTCACATGCAGCACAAAATTGCTAACGACTGAAAAGAAAACTAACTGCAGCCTCAATTTGCTTCAAATGTTTTACATTACAGAAAGAATATTCTAAAGAATTTTTCTCGCATTTCTTTTTAAAAACTATACACACATTTATTTACTTCTCTCCAAAACTCGGCAATTTTTATAACAATGTATAAAACTGAGAAACAAAGGAAAAACTCGCCAACATTTAGTTGCATGAAACTTTTCCCCAAGAAAAAGTAAGCGACAAAAAAGAACGAAAACAACTTTGCAATAGCATTATTTCACACCGTGATTGCATTCCCTATTTCATTCCTCCAATAAATGTACCGTGTAAAGATGTTATAGTTGAAAGAGCTGGGGGCAACAATGAAAAATAAAGAAAAAAATCCAAGAATGTAGGAAAAAAAGAAGAGATTTTAGAGAGCAATATGTTAGCAATGAGGAACAGTTTGAGGAAGCAGATGCTTGTCCAGTGCCACTTTTAATCTTTGAAGTGCCCTGAGGGCATACAGGTAGAACTATATCGTTTATCACGTGGCGGGGGCTTAACTCTTTCTTATCTTTATTGACTGACACCGGAAAATAGAAAATAGTTTTGCCCCAGATTTCCTCAAGCCGGTGCCCGAAATTATCTTCTTTTTGGAAAAAGAAAACTCCCCGGGTCTCAAATAAATGTTGTTTTTTTTACATCGAAGGCCTCATTTTCTGTGTAGTATTCTACGAAAGGCCCGCCTACAGGTAAAGGTAGAAAGACGAGATTTTCCAGGAAATATTTTGGAATATTGAAGAAAACCACGCAAACCATGCATTTGACTGCCTGATGGGTATCAGGCAGTCAAATTGTTGATGGGCTTCAACAGAATTAAGTAATTACTTCAATTACTCTATCACAATTGCCCATAGGTATTTCAGTCTCAGAAAATTACTCTATCACAATATTTCAGTCTCAGACAATTACTCTATCACAATATTTCAGTCTCAGACAATTAATACTCCCAATTTGCCATTACGTATTTCAGTCTCAGACAATTACTCTCACAATGAACCATTACGCATTTAAGTTTCAAAAAATTACTTTATCACAATTGCCATTATGTATTCCACAGTCTGAAAATCTATCTTTATGAGAACGCTTATTTTTTTATCTCTGAAATAAATATGCTTAAAATATATAATAATATAACATCATGTTATATTATTATATATTTTGAATATAGATAGAGAATACTAGAAGTGATAGTGGTTCAATCACTTCTGGTATTCTCTTTTCGAACGATTGTGACTGCAAAGCATATTATCAGCGGATTCAAACGTTATGGGTTGTTTTTGATTCAAATTACGAAAAAGGGAAAGAAAGAATTCTTTTCAAAAGCTGTTTTGTTTTTAATTTTCTTTTCTATGTTTATATCTGTTCCAATACTGAGTGATAACATTATACTGATTAAATATTGATTAATCGAAGCGATTGACTCGAGTAAATATCATTTTCATTTATCCTGAATATATTAGATTCCATACAAAAATCTAGGAGAGCAAGGTTTCCTATACATAAATTTTATTATCCATCAAAACTAAGCAATTTATTTTTTGCTAACAATTAGTTTAATTGTATTTTAAACTAATTGTAATAAAATCTATTCGAACTTAAAATATTTACTAGATTTAAAAATTTTGTAAAGCTACTCTATCCCAATATGATTGTTTTGAAAATGAGATTTTTAAAAAGAAATTTTAAATTGAGTAGATAAACATTTTACTTACCTGCCTAACAAGTCTTTAAAATTCAAAAATGCGCTGTCAGTGAACAAGGACGATAAAAAGTCTCCTTTTGAAAGATTCCAGATAATAAATTGCGAACAGCATCAGACAAAAGCTCTGCTCAACATAACGGTTATGAGGTTAACAAAATACAATCCTTTTTAAAGGAACAAAACCGACGATGGGTAACTGGGTGGAAATCTATGAGGGCGAAGACAGTTCTGGAAAAATGAACAGCACGAAAGGATGTAATATAATAAAAACCATCTTTAAAAGGACAGTGAGCCTGGATGAAATATTGTCAATCAGGCTTCATGGATAGATTTCTGCCATTCTGTTTATGTGGTTTCCCTTTTTAAAAAAGGAAGAGAAAGAGCGAAGGAGGAAGTAAAAAAGATTGGGGCCCCGCATTTGGATGGAAAGGAGCATTAATTCTAAAAGTTGAAGAATGGTAACATTTGTTTGTGGGAATGTTTTGACACCCCTTCTTGACTGGGGAGAAGGCATTCCGGAAAATTGCTTTTAGTCGGCGGGAAAGAGCGCATTTCTTTTAATTTGGGTGGTCAGGAGAACTGGCTTCTTCCGGCCATGATTTATACGCGTTGAGTAGTCCATTTGCCGCTCTTGATGGTGGAATTTATTTTGTGGAAAATGCTTTTGCTTGTGTTTGTTTTTAAATCAAATTATAAAAGAAAGGAAAGTAAAGAACCTGAATTGTATTCTTTTCAAGGCTGCTCTGTTCTTAATTTTATTTTACTAATTTAATTTAAATTTTATTTTAATTAATTAATTAAATTTATTTCATTTTACTAATTTAATTTTAATTTACATTTTAATTGATTAAGAATTGATTAGTTGGAATTTGGAAATAATGTTGGATTTCATTTTGTGGAAAATGCTTTTGCTTAGGGCTGTTTTTTAAATCAAATTATAAAAAATGGAAAGAAAGAATATTAATTGTGTTCTTTTCAAAGGCTGTTCTGTTTTTAATTTTATTTTCTATGTTTATTTCTGTTCCAATACTGAGGGATCTAGTATTGAGTGATAATATTATACTGATTAAATATTGATTAATCGAATCGATTGATTCGAGTGAAGATCATTTTCATTTATCCTGCATATATTGGATTTCATAAAAAATTCTAGGAGAGGTTTCAAGGTTTCTTAAAAATTCCATTTTCAAAACAAAGTTTAAATTGAGTAGATAAGAAGTTTGCTTACCTGCCTAACCTCGAAAATTCATGAAATATCTTTACGAAATGCTTATTATTTCCACTGACGTAAATGCGCTTTCACAGAACAACGATGATAAAAAGTGATAAAAATATATAGATGGATAATTTTATTATTCATCTATAGCTAAGCAATTATTAGTATTGTATTTTAGACAATTGTAATAAATTCTATTCGATCTTAAACTATTAACTACATTTAAAATATTAAGGTACCACGTGCCGATTTGATTCTTCTTAAAAATTCCATTTTTAAAACAAAGTTTAAATTGAGTAGATCAACAGTTTACTTATCTGCCTAATCTCGAAAATTCATGAAACATATTTACAAAATGTTTAACATTTTCACTCAACAGACAGCAACGACGATAAAAACTCTCCTTTTGAAAGATTCCAGATTATTCTAATTTCTGTAATCGAGTGAAGATCATTTTCAAGTTTAAGGTTTTATTTTATTTCATACAAAAGTCTAAGAGAGCAAGGTTTCCTATACAAAAATTTTAGTATTGTATTTTGAACTAATTGAAATAAATTCTATTCGAACTTAAAATATTAACCAGATTTTAAAAAAATTTTTAAAGATATACCGATATGATTATTTTGAAAATGGAATTTTTAAAAAGAAATTTTAAATTGAGTAGGTGAACAGTTCACTTACCTGACTAGCAAGTCTTTAAAAATCTCGAAAAGGGTTCTGCCTGAAACATATTTACGAAATGGTTAAAATTTTCACTGGCAAAAATGCGCTTTCACCGAACAACGACGATAAAAAGTCCGCTTTTGAAAGATTCCAGATAATCCATTACGAACAGCATCGGACAAAAGCTCTGCTTAAGATAATGGCTACGAGGTTAACAAAACACAATCCTTTTAAAACAAACAAAACCGACGATGGGTAACTGGGTGGAAATCTATGGGCGCGAAGACAGCCCGGGAAAAATGAACAGCACTAAAGGATGGAATATAATAAAAGCCAAATTTAAAAGGACAGTGAGCCTGGATGAAATATTGTCAATCCGGCTTCGGGGATAGAGTTCTGCCATTCTGTTTATGTGGTTTCCTTTTTTTAAAAAGGAAGAGAGAGAGTGAGGGAAAAAAGAAAGGTAGAGATTGGGAGCCCGCATTTGGATGGAAAGGAACATTAATTCTGAAAGTTGAAGCTTGGTAACATTTGCTTGTGGGAATGTTTTGACACCCCTCCTGGACTGGAGAGAAGGCATTCCGGAAAATTGCTTTTAATGGGCCGAACAGAGCGCATCTCTTTTAATTTAGGTGGTCGGGAGAACTTGCTTTTTTCGGCCATGATTTATACGCGTTGAGTGGTCCATTTGCCTTTCTGGATGTTGGAATTTATTCTGTGGAAAAGGCTTTTGCTTGTGTTTGTTTTTAAATCAAATTATAAAAAATGGAAAGAAAGTTTCTTAATTGTATTCTTTTCAAAAGCTGTTCTCTTTTTAATTTTATTTTCTGTGTTTCCAATTTTTCAATTGGCTATCAGTGTGACATTTGAAGAAAAAATAACAAACAAAATACATTTATTTTAATTTGTGGATTTTACTAACTGTTTTCTTTTTTTGAAAACATTTTGCTTAAGAATTATGATTCTTGATATTGAAGAGTTAATCTTTCAAAATTGCAGTTTACTCTCAAAAAAAATAAATAAATACACAACGTTACTTACATGTGAATATTACTACGGTAAATACTACGAATTTATATTTTTACTATGATAAATATTTTTAAATAATTGCTAAGACAAATAACTTTAAAAAAAGACACCATGTTAATTAAATAATTGTGTATAAATTTCCAAAATCCATTATCACTGTATTAAAAGGTTAAAGCGGCATCTTTGCAGATGTGCCCTGTAGGCACCATTGTAAGCATAACTTGAACAAATGTTAAAACGAAATAAACTTGATTGCCTTTAGAGCCAGGAGCAAATGATTTACTCATAATTGCCTTGTATATTCCAGGATCAAAGGAAAAACTGTTTGCTCTTCTCAATTAATCGGGGTTTTGAGTCCAAACTCTGTCACGGTGATAATTAAAATCGCATTGTTTTCCAGCTCATGGCAGAGAAATTAAAACTTAATTACGAGACTAGAACACTGTAACCCCCTTTTATTACATATTTATTTTAATGGCTTTATATTACCTAATGTTCCAAGTCTTATAATAGAGATTAGATCTTTTTGAACCCTAGCATTGTTTTACAACGCATTGTAGTTGCCGGTAATGTAATTTTAAATATTTTACGACAGAGCTTAATGCATGGGTTAATGCATTTATCAAAAGAATAGTGGGAATAGTTTTGAAATAATTTGCGAAGAAGCTAATCTTAATGAATTTCCTCTATGCCTTTAGAATATAAGTGTGATTTATTATGTATTTAGTAGAAACAATTATGTTTATTAATGCATTTAATTTGTCTTTATATGCCGTGAAAATGAATGACTAGTGCTTTATGTGCAGTGGTAAAATCTTAACGGTAGATTAGAAGTACTACTTGGAAATATATGTTGTTGTTGTGACGTGGCTAATCCTCAGTGTCAGGCAGTGCGGGACAGACTCTCCATGAGTAGTCTAGTCATCGATGAAGGAAAAAGAGGGGAAGCTTCTGTTGTGATGGAGAACCTGTAGGTAGATTGATTTGGTTTTTCGCTCTACGGTCATTTTGTGCGCACTTTAGGCTAATTTGACCGGCACCTACAGCTTAACGTGGATTCCGAACCACTAACAAACTTCCATTCCACCGACAGGTTTTGAATCTGAAGACTGTAGCACCAAATGCCAGACCGCTAGTCAATTGGCCATTAGGCTCCTGTGTGACATTTGAAGGAAAAATAAATAAAATACATTTATTTCAATTTATGGATTTTATTAACTGTTTTCTTTTTTTGAAAAGCATTTTACTTAAAAATTATGATTCTTGATGTAGAAGAGTTAATCTTTAAAAATTGCACTTTACTCTCAAAAAATAACTAAATACCCAATGTTACCTTGCTATGATAAATATTTTTAAATAATTGCCAACATAAATAACTTTAAAAAAAGACACCATGTAAACCATGTTAATTAAATAATTTTATAAATTTCCAAAATCAATTATCATTGTATTAAAAGGTTAAAGCGACATCTTTGCAAATGTCCCCTGTAGGCACCATTGTAGGCATAACTTGAACAAATGATAAAATGAAATAAACCTGATTGTCTTTAGAGTCAGCAGCGAATGACTTATTCATGATTGCCTTGTAATATACCAGGATCAAAGGAAAAACTGTTTACTCTTCTCAATTAATCGGGGCTTTGAGTCGAAACTCTTGTCACAGTGATAATTAAAATTGCATTGTTTTCCAGCTCATGGCAGAGAAATTAAAACTTAATTACGAGACTAGAACACTGTAACCCCCTTTTATTACATATTTATTTTAATGGTCTTTAGATTACCTAACGTTCCAAGTCTTATAATAGAGATTAGATCTTTTTGAACCCTAGCATTGTTTTACAACGCATTGTAGTTGCTGGTGAAGTAATTTTAAATATTTTACGACAGGGCCTAATGCATGGGTTAATGCATTTATCAAAAGAATAGTTGGAATAGTTTAGAAATAATTGGCGAAGAAGCTAATCTTAATGAATTTCCTCTAGGTCGTTAGAATATGCATACGATTTATTATGTATTTAGTAGAAACAATGTTGTTTATTAATGCATTTAATTTGTCTTTATATGCAGTAAATATGAATGACTATTGCTTGATATGTAGTGGTTAGATCGTAACGGTAGATGAGCAATACTACGTAGAACTATATGTTGTTGTTGTGACTAATCCTCAGTGTCCGACAGCGTGGGACGAACACCCCATGAGTAGTATATCCATGGATGGAGAGAAAGGAGAGCTGCTTCTGTTGTGATGGAGAACCTGTAGGTAGATTGGTTTGTCGCACTACGGTCATGTTTTGCACACTTTAAGTTGTAGGTCCCGGTCTAATTAACTTAATGTGGATTCTGAACTACTTACAAATATCTATGCCAACGCCAGGATTCGAATCTGAAGCCTGTGGTGCCAAAGGCGAGAGCATTGGCCAATTGGCCATCAGGCCGCTGTGTGACATTTGAAGAAAAAAAATGCAAACAAAAATTTATTTTAATTTATGGATTTTACTAACTGTTATCTTTTTTTGAAAAACATTAAAACATTTAGCTTAAGAATTATGATTCTTGATATAGAAGAGTTAAACTTTAAAAATTACAGTTTACCCTCCAAAAAAAAAATAATAAATAAATACACAATGTTACCTTACTATGATAAAAAATTTTAAATAATTGCTAACACAAATAACTTTAAAAAAACACACCATGTTAATTAAATAATTCTGTATAAATTTCCACTATCAAATATCATTGTATTAAAAGGTTAAAGCTTCATCTTTGCAGATGTGCCCTGTAGGCGCTATTGAAAGTATAACTTGAATAAATGTTAAAACGAAATAAATTTGATTGCCTTTAGAGCCGGGAGCGAATGACTTATTCATAATTGCCTTGTATATTCCAGTATCAAAGGAAAAACTGTTTGCTCTTCTCAATTAATCGGGGTTTGGACACGAAATTCTGTCACAGTGATAATTAAAATCGTATTGTTTGCCAGCTCATGGCAGAGAAATTAAAACTTAATTACGAGACTAGAACACTGTAACCCCCTTTTATTACATATTTATTTTAATGCCCTTATATTACCTAATGCTCTAGGCCTTATAATAAAGATTAGATCTTTTTGAACCCTAGCATTGTTTTACAATGCATTGTAGTTGCCGGTGATGTAATTTTAAATATTTCACGACAGGGCCTAATGCATGGGTTAATGCATTTATCAAAAGAATAGTTGGAGTAGTGTGTAAATAATTTGCGAAAAAGCTAATCTTAATGGATTTCCTCTATGTCTTTAGAATATGCATGTGATTTATTATGTGTTTAGTAGAAACAATATGTCTTTATATGCAGTGAAAATGAATGAGTAGTGTTTCGTACTGGGTGGTAAAATCTTAATGGTAGATGAATAATACTACGTGGGACTATATGTTGTTGTTGTGACTAATCTTCAGTGTCCGGCAGCGCGAGACGGACACCCCATGTGTAGTCCATTTATGGATGGAAGGAAAGGGGGCAGCTTCTGTTGCGATAGAGCACACATAGGTAGAAGTCTGACTTGGCTCCGAGTCGCTGAAGAACATCCTTCTTCAGCGAGGCAGCGTCCTTCCTGGAGGCACTACTCTCCGTAGTGCCTCGCGGAAGGACTTTTAGTATTTGCTTATGGTATGGGAGAAAATTCGGAAAACTCCCATCAGATAGTCTGGCTAATGAGGCAAGATGCTAAACATCACAAACGCCATTCAGTCTCATCGTTTTTGAAACAGTGTCTACAATAATGCAGCCAGTGAATTGAATCTCAGCCCCGAAACTTATCAGCGGCGCACGTTACCCTGAATCATGAATCGTGCTAGGAATTATATTCTGTTGTTTGACACAACAAGATTTGTTTGATAAATTTAATATAATTGAAATGTATTTAAAGTGCTATTAATAAAAAAATTAACAGGAATTTTTAAAATACTTTTTATATGTAAATATACGTAATTATGAAATATAGACTGTGTAAAATTTCTTATAGTACAGTCAAACATAATTCTTTTCAATTAAAATTTGTGTGTCTAGCAACTGAAATAATGAATTAGCTATTTGAATATTATTTAAGTATATAGTCCTTTTTCGTTAGTTTCATATTGTTTTAAAGCTATTGTTGGTATAATAAAATTTTTTCCATTGTGTACACGACAGTACACTTAAAAACACGACATCATTTACAATTTACTAAATTAAAAAAATGCTTCGAAAAAGAAGAAAAATGTTTTTTTATTTATATAAGTTATTGGAAGGTTAAAATAGTTTTCAAATGTCTACATATTTGTATTTTTATTCTCATGAATTATTTTTATACAAGAAAAATATTTCTATTTAGATTTAGTCATCTAAAACACAGTAAAAAAAAAAAATAAAAGGAAAAATCCAAGTTTTATCGGACTTATTTCAAAATCTTCAAAATCGAGGACGCCATTTCTTTCCATTCTCTTTTCTTTTTTTTTTTCACCATCTTTTTTGAATTTAAGATTTCACGAATAATTCGGAACGCTTTTCAATTTTATGCGGGTTTATTTTACGGCATACCTAATCCGGCGGAAATAAAAAGAAAAGAAATAAAAAAAAGAAAAATTTTCCAAAGTTTATCTTTTAAATCCACCTTCTGAGCCAAAGAGGGCCGTAAAAGAAAAAGTATGATATTTGATCAAAATGAGAGGCAGTCGTATTTAGAATACGGCACACTACGGGCTCGAAGATATAAGAAGACACTACTATCCTCCAGATTTTTATTATTTGTTTTATTCAGTTGAGTACTTCTTCCATTTTCTCCCCCAAAGTCCTGAGCAAGCTCCTGCATAAGACTGGAATAGCATACTATCCGCCTGACCATTTTGAAGACCATTTATTTTTCTGTATTTATATTTATTCTCTGATTTTTATGTTTTGTTACTTTTAAGTGCACGTTTATCACACCAACATTTTTTAAAACTTTCTCATATTTAACTAGAAATGCAATGTTGATTTGGTGGTTAATTAATTTATAAACATTATTATAGATTTTTCTGTAGATCACGATTTTTTATGTGTAGTTAATTTAACCTGCATGTTTATCACACCAAATTTTTAAATCTTTCCTATATATATAACTAGAAATGCCATGTTTATTTGATGGTTCATTGATTCATAAACGATATTAATGATTTTTTTTTTGTGGAATATTAAGGATTTTTCAGTAGTTTTTCAGTTGACGATTTTTTAAGCTTTGTTAATTTTAAGCGCACGTTTATTATACCAACATTTTTAAATCCATCCCATGTTTAATTAGAAATACAATGTTTATTTGGTGGTGAATTAATTTATAAACTTATTAATGATTTTTCTGTAGATCGCAATTTTTTATTACGCATAAGTGCATGTTTATTATCTTTTTTTTCACCATCTTTTTTGCATTTAAGATTTTAACGAATAACTTGGAACCCTTTACAGTTTTATGCGGGTTTATTTTACGGCATACCTAATCTGGCGGAAATAAAAAGGAAAAGAAAAAAAAATTATTTCTTAAGTTTGTCTTTTAGATCTACCTTCTGAGCCAAAGAGGGCTGTAAAAGAAAAAGTATGATATTTGATCAAAATGAGGGGAAGTCGTATTTAGAATACGGCACACTACGGGCTTCGAAAATATAAGAAGACACTACTATACTCCCGATCTTTTTTATTTGTTTTATTTAGTTGAGTACTTCTTCCATTTTCTCTCCCAAAGACCTGAGCAAACTCCTGCATGAGACTGGAATAGCATACTATCCGTCTGACCATTTAGGAAGGAAAAGAGATATCCACACACAATAAGCACATTTTTGTATGGAATCCGCGATGTGGTATTAGCTCTTCTTGCTGAAGACATATGCTGCAGTTAAAAGTAGATGGTATCGTGTATGTAATGAGCTCATAGTCGGTTTTGTTATTATAACAAGAAATGTAATGTTTATTTGGTGCGTAGTCAATTCAAAAATTATTCATATTATGAATAATTTTTCTGTAGATCACGATTTTGCGGTGTTTATTTTGTGGTTAATTAATTCATAAACGTTATTAATAATTCTTCTATAGATCCCCACCATTTTTAAGTTTGTTAATTTTAAGTACATGTTTATCACATCAGTAATTTTAAATCCTTCCTATATATAACAAGAAATGCAATGTTAATTTGGTGGTTAATGATTATTCTGTATATCATGATGTTATGTTTTGTTAATTTTAATTGCATGTTTATTATACCAACATTTTTAAATCCTTAATATTTAACTAGAAATGCCGTGTTGATTTTGTGGGGAATTAATTCATAACCATTATTAATGATTTTTATGGTCACGATTTTTATGTTTTGTGCATCTTTATTAGATGACTAAAATAATTTACTAAATAAAAAAAAAACAATGATTGGAAAAAGGAGAAAAATGCTTTTTGAATTATATAAATTATTGGACAGTTAAAATTGTTTTCAAATGTATGCATATTTGTATTTTTATTCATATGAATTATTTTTACATAAAAATATATTTCTATTTAGTCAGTTAAAAAAAAAAAATAATAATCCTAGTTTTATCGGACTTATTTCAAAATCTTCAAAAGCGAGAACGCAATTTTTTTTCCATTCTCTTTCCTCTTTTTTTTTTCTTCACCATCTTTTTTGAATTTAAGATTTTACGAATAACTTCGGAACGCTTTTCAATTTTATGCGGGTTTATTTTCCGGCATACCTAATCCGGCGGAAATAAAAAGAAAAGAAATAAAAAAGAAAAATTATCCAAAGTTTATCTTTTAAATCCACCTTCTGAGCCATGAAGGGCCGTAAAAGAAAAAGTATGATATTTGATCAAATTTAGGGGCAGTCGTATTTAGAATACGGCACACTACGGGCTCCAAAATATAAGAAGACACTACTATCCTCCAGATTTTTTAATTTGTTTTATTTTGTTGAGTACTTTTTCCATTTTCTCTCCCAAAGTCCTGAGCAAACTCCTGCATAAGACTGGAATAGCAACCCGCCCGACCATTTCGGAAGGAAAAGAGATATCCACAGACAATAAGCATATTTTTGTATATGGTATTAGTCTGTATATGGTATTAGCTCTTCTTACTGAAGACGTTGCTGGAGTTAAAAGTAGATGGTATTGTGTAAGTAATGAGCATAGATGGTTTTGTTATTATAGATGGATTTGTTATTATAACTAGAAATGAAATGTTTATTTGGTGGTTAATTAATTCATAAACATTATTAATAATTTTTCTATAGATCACGATTTTTATGTTTTGTTAATTTTAAGTACATGTTTATCACACCAGTAATTTTAAATCCTTCCTATATATAACAAGAAATGCAATATTAATTTGGTGGTAAATTATTATTCTGTATATCATGATGTTATGTTTTGTTAATTTTAATTTCATGTTTATTATACCAACATTTTTAAATCCTTAATATTTAACTAGAAATGCCGTGTTGATTTTGTGGGGAATTAATTCATAACCATTATTAATGATTTTTACGGTCACGATTTTTATGTTTTGTGCATCTTTATTAGATGACTAAAATAATTTACTAAATAAAAAAAATCAATGATTGGAAAAAGGAGAAAAAGGCTTTTTGAATTATACAAATTATTAGACAGTTAAAATTGTTTTCAAATGTCTACATATTTGTATTTTTATTCTGGTGAATTATTTTTACATAAAAAAGATTTATATTTAGATTTTATTCATATATAACTCAGTAAAAAAAAAGATAGATAATCCTATTTTTATCAGACTTATTTCAAAATCTTCAAAATCGAGGACGCCATTTTTTTTCATTCTCTTTCCTATTTTTTTTTCCACCATCTTTTGAATTTAAGACTTCTCGAATAACTTTTCAATTTTATGCGGGTTTATTTTACGGCATACCTAATGCGGCTCAAATAAAAAGGAAAGGACAAAAAAAAGAAAAATATCTCTGAAGTTTATCTTTTAAATCCACCTTCTGAGCCAAAGAGGGCTATAAAAGAAAAAGTATGATATTTGATCAAAATGAGGGGCAGCCGTATTTAGAATACGGCACACTACGGGCTTCGAAAATATAAGAAGACACTACTATACTCCCGATCTTTTTTATTTGTTTTATTTAGTTGAGTAGTTCTTCCATTTTTTCTTTCCCAAAGTCTTGAGCAAACTCCTGCATGAGACTGGAATAGCATACTATCCGCCTGACCATTTCGGAAGGAAAAGAGATATCCACACACAATAAGCCCATTTTTGTATGGAATCCTCGATATGGTATTGCCAGAAAGTTAATACACAGACGTTGCTGGAGTTAAAAGTAGATGGTATTGTGTATGTAATGAGCTCATAGATGGTTTTGTTATTATAACTAAAAATAAAATGCTTATTTGGTGGGTAAATAATTCATAATCATTATTAATGACTCTTCTGTAGATCAACATTTTGCAATGTTTATTTGGTGGTTAATATATTCATAAACATTATGAATAATTTTTTTGTAGATCACGATTTTGCAGTGTTTTTTTTAGTGGTCAATTAATTTATAAACATTATTAATAATTTTTCTATAGATCCCGATTTTTATGTTCTGTTAATTTTAAATGCATATTTATCACACCAACAATTTTAAATCCTTCCTATATATAACAAGAAATGCAATGTTTATTTGCTGGTTAATGATTATTCTGTAGATCATGTCTTTATGTTTCGTTAATTTTAAATGCTTGTTTATTACACCAACATTTTTTAATCCTTAATATTTAACTAGAAATGCCATGTTTTTTTTGTGGTGAATTAATTAACCATTATTAATAATTTTTCTGATCACGATTTTTATGTATTGTTGATTTTAAGTGCGTGTTTATTACATGACTGAAATAATTTACTAAATTAAAAAAACAAGAAAAATGCTTTTTTAATTATATAAATTATTGGAAAGTCAAAATAGTTTTCAAATGTATGCATATTTGTATTTTTATTCATATGAATTATTTTTACATAAAAATATATTTCTATTTAGTCAGTTAAAAAAAAAAATAATAATCCTAGTTTTATCGGACTTATTTCAAAATCTTCAAAATCGAGAACGCAATTTTTTTTCCATTCTCTTTCCTCTTTTTTTTTTTCTTCACCATCTTTTTTGAATTTAAGATTTTACGAATAACTTCGGAACGCTTTTCAATTTTATGCGGGTTTATTTTCCGGCATACCTAATCCGGCGGAAATAAAAAGAAAAGAAATAATGGTATTCAGAAAAATTATCCCAAAGTTTATCTTTTAAATCCACCTTCTGAGCCATGAAGGGCCGTAAAAGAAAAGTATGATATTTGATCACTCGTCGGGGCAGTCGTATTTAGAATACGGCACACTACGGGCTCCAAAATATAAGAATCACTACTATCCTCCACTTTTTCACATTTGTTTTATTTTGTTGAGTACTTTTCCATTTTCTCTCCCAAAGTCCTGAGCAAACTCCTGCATAAGACTGGAATAGCAACCCGCCCGACCTTTTCGAAAAAAGAGATATCCACAGACAATAAGCATATTTTTGTATATGGTATTAGTCTGTATATGGTATTAGCTCTTCTTACTGAAGACGTTGCTGGAGTTAAAAGTAGATGGTATTGTGTAAGTAATGAGCATAGATGGTTTTGTTATTATAGATGGATTTGTTATTATAACTAGAAATGAAATGTTTATTTGGTGGTTAATTAATTCATAAACATTATGAATAATTTTTTTGTAGACCACGATTTTTATCTTTCGTTAATTTTAAATGCATGTTTATCACATCAACAATTTTAAATCCTTCCTATAAATAACAAGAAATTCAATGTTCATTTTGTTCTTAATGATTATTCTTAGATCATGACTTTATGTTTCGTTAGTTTTAAGAGTGTGTTTATTACACCAACATTTTTTAATCCTTAATATTTAACTAGAAATGTCATATATAAATATATAATGTTTTTTTTTTTTTTTTTTTTTTTTGGTGAATTAATTCATGACCATTAATAATGATTTTTCTGATCATGATTTTTATGTTTTGTTGATTTTAAGTGCATGTTTATTACATGACTAGAATAATTTACTAAATTAAAAAAAATGATTGGAAAGAGAAGAAAAATACTTTTCTAATTATATAAATTATAGGAAAGTTAAAATAGTTTTCAAATGTCTGCATATTTGTATTTTTATTCAAATGAATTATTTTTACATAAAAATATATTTCTAATTAGATTTAGTCAGTTAAAAAAAGGAGAGAGAGCCCTAGTTTTATCGGACTTATTTCAAAATCTTCAAAATCGAGGACGCAATTTTTTTCCCATTGTCTTTCCTTATTTTTTTTTTCCACCATCTATTTTGAATTTAAGATTTCACGAATAACTCGGAACGCTTTTCAATTTTATGCGGGTTTATTTTACGGCATACCTAATCCGGCTGAAATAAAAAGAAAAAGAAAAAAAAATTCTCCAAAGTTTATCTTTCAAATCCACCTTCTGAGCCAAAGAGGGCTGTAAAAGAAAAAGTATGATATTTGATCAAAATGAGGGGCAGTCGTATTTAGAATACGGCACACTGCGGGCTTCGAAGAAGACACTACTATTCTCCAGAATTTTTTTATTTGTTTTATTTAGCTGAGTACTTCTTCCATTTTTTCTCCCAAAGTCCTGAGCAAACACCTGCATGAGACTGAAATAGCATACTATCTGTCTGACCATTTAGGAAGGAAAAGAGATATCCACGGACAATAAGCATATTTTTGTATAGAAGCCTCGATATGGTATTAGCTCTTCTTCTTGCTGAAGACATAGTGCGAGAAAGTTAATACGTAGACGCTGCTGGAGTTAAAAGTAGATGGAATGTTATTGCAGTTTTGTTATTATAACTAGAAATGCAATGTTCTTTTGGTGGTTATTTAATCCATAAACATTATTAATGATTTGTATGTAGATCACGATTTTTATGCTTGGTGTAATAAAGATGCGATGAAAATTAACAAACATTTTTAAATCATTGCCATATATAACTAGAAATGCAATGTTTACTTGGTGGATATTTAATTCATAAACATTATTAATGATTTTTTTGTTGATCATGATTTTTAAGTTTTGTTAATTTTAAGAGCACGTGTATTATCTTTTTTTCGTCCCATCTTTTAAATGTAAGATTTCACGAATAACTTCGAACGCTTCTCAATTTTATGTAGGTTTATTTTATCTTTTAGATCCACCTTCAGAGCCAAAGAGGGCTATAAAAGAAAAAGTATGATATTTGATCAAAATGAGAATACGGCACACTACGGGCTTTGAAGATATAAGAAGACACTACTATTCTCCCGTTTTTTTATTTGCTTTATTTAGTTGAGTGCTTTCTCCATTTCTCTCTCCCAAAGTCCTGAGCAGACTCCTGCATAAGATTGGAATAGCATACTATCCGCCTGACCATTTCGGAAGGAAAAGAGACATCCACAGACAATAAGCACATTTTTGTATAGAATCCTCGATATGGCTTTAGCTCTTCTTTCTGAAGACATATTGCGAGAAAGTTAATACTCAGATGCTGCTGGAGTTAAAAGCAGATGTTATTGTGTATGTAATGAGATCATATTTGGGTTTGTTATTATAATTAGAAATGCAATGTTTATTTGGTGGTTAATCCATAAACATGTTATTACATGTTTATCAAACCAACGTTTTTAAATCCTTCTCATATATAACTGAAATTACCATCTTTATTTGGTGGTTAATTAATTCTTAAACATTATTAAGGATTTTTACGTTTCGTTAATTTTAAGTGCACTTTTATTATATAAACATTTTTAAATCCCTGCCATATATAACTAAAAATGCAATGTTTATTTGGTGGCTAATTAATTCATAAACATTATTAAGAATTTTCTGTTTTGTTAATTTTAAGTGCTTGTTTATTGCACCAACCGTTTTAAATCCTTCCCATATATACTAGAAATGCAACGTTTATTTGGTTCTGAATGAATACATTACATTATTAATAATTTTTCTATACTTTTAGGGTACTAAAGATATGCTCGTTAAAAATCATTTACATTTCAGAAACCTAACATCATGCCATTAACTGTCTAATTTTATATTTCTAAATATTTTATTAGCTGATTAAAAATAGCAAACCGTAAGTTCCTGTCTCATATAATCGTAGAACGTTGTGGAGTAGTGTTATTCGCATCCGTAGCATGTCTTCAAGCTACACTATCTTCTAGTAGTGCAAAATGAATAACGGTGGTGCAGCCCTTGCTTATCTCATAAAGATAATTGTTTCGTATTGCCAGTTGCATTAGAAAAAAATATTTATGTTATTGAATAATTTCTTTGTTGATAATTAGACAAACTGGCAAATATTACGATTTGGTATCTGCATTGGTTTTATAACTTAATCAATCATTAATTTTATTTTCTTGCATTAAAGTCTATATAAAACGTTATTTGTAACAGTTACAGTAACTGTTATATAGTATTCATCTTTTTCTCAATTGAAAAGACTTTTTAAACTAAGCACTACGTATACAGTTTGATTTGAAACCCTACGCGTATCCTCCCATAAGCTAATTTTATGGTCTTCTCTCATGTCTGCCTTAAGTGATTGCTGAACCACTCAGCCGTTGCTGCATGTAAAGCCAAGTTCCGACTGGTAATCCGTTTAAAACCTCTGTCGGTCAACATGCGAGTTCCCCGCTAACATTACCCTAAAGACCCTTAATGGACTAGATCATTTCGGATACTCCGCTATCAGTGCTTGAACAACTAAATGCCCCAACTAATCGTTGTCGGTCGCAGTTTGACAGAATGTTGTGAGTAAACATTAGTATAATATAGATTTATAATGGAACCCCGGCGTGCGTGCAAGACATATCCTAATAAGATAGTTATGAGGAAATTATGAGAAGGTTGTTGCAGAATGAGGTTAATGAGAAATTTCTGGTAGATGTAATCGACAGTTGAATTCTAATTATAAATGGTATATGGAGAAAACTGAATGGTGTTTCAATTGTGTGGATTGATGAAGAAAGTTGTGATTTTGTCATCAAAGTTGTATTGATTACATTAAAGGATGAATATTTTGAAGTTTATCTTACCCCTAATGCTAAATTTAGTGATCTAAGGTCATTTGTATAACAATGGCTACTATGTAGTAGATATGTTGTGTAGTATATGCTGAAATATAGCAGATATACATCGTAAAAGTCGCATCTATAGGTGTTACTACTCTTCGAACTCAAAAGAAATACATTCTAGAAATACATACATTCTGATTGACAAATTAACGCACTAAAATGGATAATATGTAGTAGATCCAGTAGATCTGATATGTATCTGTTATATTTCAGAATATACTACATATTCTAAAAGTCCCATCTATAGGTTTCAGAACTCCTCGAACTTAAAAGAAATATATTCTGATTGGCAAATGAATGCACTACGATGGATAATATGTAGTAGATCCAGTATATCTATATGTAGTAAATGCTGAAATATAGCAGGTACACACCCTAAAAATTCCATCTAGAGGGTTTCACATCTCCTCTAACTCAAAAAAGAAATACATTTTGATTGGCAAATCGATACGGCCCATCGCAACTTTTGGTTCGACTTCGTTTATTAAAATTTTAATCAAGACACTGAAACATTTTAATATAATTTTTTAGTAAAAGTTGCGAGTATAATGTTAAAAACGAAAATTATGAAACCAATCAAGAATTAATTCGATTTGCTTCTTACAAATAACATTAAATAACATTAAATTTTATTAATTAACGTTAACATTTCATTTATTATAAAATATATTATTTGCATAGTATTATTTGAGATGCATACTTATCTATAAGAATGAATTTATATTTATAATTCAAGTGTTTATTCTTTTAAAAACCATTTGAAAATTTGTAATTTTATTTGGGATTGATCGATTGTTTACCTTTTGCCAATTTTTACTTTATTAAAACTATTTTTGTTTTTAAAACATTTGTTATCAATTATAGAAAAATAATTTATATTAAATGAAAAAATTTAATATAGTAATAACAATTAATATGAAAAAAAATATACTATATGATCCTTTGTGAATATGTTATGATTGCTACTGGCACTTTAATCAATTACATATGAAAGTTTAACTATTTCTTTACTATGAAATCTCTAATAAAAATGAAAAACTAATACTGCTAAAACATATTTGGTTTTTTTATTCTATTTTTTATGATTTAGATGAACTTTTTCTTTTGAACTCGAAGAAAATTCTGAAAAATAACTTCACATTACTTGTATTTTGCGAGTTCGGTTCTGTTTTTTAGAAAATGCATTTAATCAAAAATGTTTTTGCGGCTTTCTATTTTTTGTATGCATTTGAAATGCTATTATTTAACGTTTCATGAAGCTTCATAATAACTATTCGTTATTTATGTCGGTTGTATCAGTATCGGTATATTTTCTTAGAATTCTTTGCATTTTTTCTGTAAAACCTCCCTAATAATTGTTTGAAATATTTGTATTGAAACAAAGTAATTTCTCAAAACTAAGAAGAAAATTCCGAAGATATATTGTATCTGTTTGTTATTTTACATCAATCGTTTTTCTTGTTTTTGAGTGAATCATTAGCTATCACATTTTTATTTTCAAAGTTAAGACAGGAAACAACCAGACTGAAGTTTTATCCTGCAGCCTAATTAACTCCAAATTTTTTTCTCAATATTAGCTATAAAGTTTTAGAAAAATTAATGTCTTGTGAACCACATTCCTAAACCTTATTTATTCTGATATTTCATGAATATTAATATTTATAAATTTTATATATATTCAATATATATTAATGTATAATATTAAATATATTACTTTTCAGTAACTTTCATTCCTGTATAATTTACAAATTATGTTTTATAATTTGTATAATTGTCTAGCGAACCACATTCTTAAACCTTATTTATTCCGATATTTCATGTATATGAATATTAGCATGTACCCATTTCATATATATTCAATATATGAATATAATATAAATACATTTTGTATATATTCAATATATGAATATAATATATATACATTTTATATATATTCAATATATGAATATATTGAATATATATACATTTTATATATATTCAATATATGAATATATTTATGTATGATATTCAACATATTACTTTTCAGTAACGTTCATTGCTGTATAATTTACAAATTATGTATTATAATTTGTAAGCCATGGTATACAACCCATGCTCCCATATTTCATTTGTCACATATATTTCAACAAAACTGAGAGAAGCTGACAACCTTCGTGTTTTCTGAACAAGAGCCAATTGCCAAGTTTTACCATCTTTTTTTCCTGTGTTTAGACGTATATCATTGTAAGGTTTTCTTCTTGTACCATTTTAAAATTATATATTTAATTCAGGGCCTGATGGTAAAGTGACTAGCTCTCTGGTGCTCTATGCCGCACGTTTAGGATTGGAGGTGCCATGAATGTTTGTAGCGATTCAGAATCCTCTTTAACCCATCGGTCCTGGTCTAATTTGACTGTAAAGGGTTGGACGTACGGCTGACAACCCTACCCCGTAAAAAGTCAGCTTCAGTCAGTTCAGTCAGCTTCAGTCACTCCATCATAACAGAAGTTGCCCCCCTTTCCTTCCTTCCAAAAGACTACACGGGTTCTTGGACTTGGTCTAGATGTTGCTGTCTGTCAAGTGGGATAGCAAACCATAACAACAATATGTATTTACTTTTGCTTTTAAAGTACAAAGGATACCATAGATATGTTCGTAAAAAGTCATTTATTTTTCATAAACTTAACATCGCGCCGTTTATAACGTAATTTTAATTTTTTAAATATTTTATTAACTATTCAAAATAGATTCATATTAAGTCATTAAAGTAAAATATTTGGTACTCGAATATTAAAAATACGTATAAAATAAAAGTTATTAAGAAAAAAATGAAACACAGTTCCGATCTGTTGAAACACAATTAATTTCGACCCATAACGGACCTATCTTCATAAATAACCATTCCAAAAATGACACCGCAAGCTCTTAAATCAACGGAATGCGTAAACTAGGAATTTAATTTCAAGGGTTCATACATTCTGTACGGTACTGTCAGTTCGAGTTCCAGTGGTCTCTTAACAACTTTTATCTGAGCAATTTATCTCGAATTGCACGCGTCTGAATCGGGGAGGGCATTACTTCTTCAAGAATGCATTACTCTGTCAGGGAAGGTTTAAATCCCGACCGAAACAAACGAGATCTTCGCGGTCGCCCAAGAATCCAATCCGTCCTCATGGAAGGAAGGAGAATTTAAACTCTCACCAAACAAATCTCGGAAAGGATTGATGACATCAAGGGAGATTAAAGATCTCCGGGGTAGGGTAAACCAGATTAAACTGATTCTCGATTCGCCACTCTGGTTTGTAAACCCGGTACGGTTTGATTTAAACAGCCGGAGTCATTTGAAAGTTCATTAAATGTAATTTATGGCACCTGAGAAGAGTAGGGATTCGACGCAGGTCTCGTTTCAGCCTGTGATAATCTCGGATTTAAATTCGCCTCGGACTTAGCATAATAATGGACTCTGTTGGGATTTTGGATCGTTGGATTTCAATGTATCACGGAGTTTGATATCTCAGGCTTTTCTTACTTTTCATGTTAAAGGATAATTAATTAAGGAATATTGTGCTTTCCAATTTATTACTTTTAATTTAATATTTAATTCATTAGGTATTATTTTTAAATCAGTATTACTTTTAAAATGCTTTTAACGCCATTATCTTTTCATTTCATTTGGCAACCTGGTGGCCATTTGGCTACCGCTCTGACCGTTGGTACCACACGCTTCAGTTCGAATCCTGGTGGTAACGTGGACATTTGTAGTTGTTCGGAATCCACTTTAAAACGTTGTTTCGAATCTAATATGACTGTAGAGCGTTGGAAATAGTGCTGACCAACTCTACCCCGGAGCCAAGTCAGACTTCTTCCTGCGGATGCTCTATCACAACAGAAGTTGCCCCCTTTCCCTCTTTCCAGGAGACCACACTGGTTCTTGGACTTGACTAGATGTTGCTGTCTACCAAGTGGAATAAGAAACAGCAACAACAACATGTATTTAATTTTGCTGTTACAGAACCAAAGTTATGTGCTTAAAAATCATTTAAAAAACCTAACATCCTACAATTTATAGTGTAATTTTATAGTTTATTAGTTATAGCATAGTTTACAGTTTATTAGTTATATATCTCTTTTAAAAAATTTTGAAAGTGATATATTTGAAACTCGAATACTAAAAATACTTATCAAATAAAATTATTAATGAACTAATGACATTTGCAATTTACCAACCACAAATCTTCCGATCTGTTGGAACACAGTTAATTCCGACCCATGACGGGTCTATCTTCATAAACAACCATTCCAAAACTGACACCCCACCCTCTTAAATCAACGGAATGCGTAAACTAGGAATTTAATTTCAAGGGGCATACATTCTGTAGGGTGGTGTCAGTTCGAGTTCCAGTAGTCTCTTAACAACTTTTATCTCAGCAATTTATCTCGAATTGCGCGCGTCTGAATCGGGGAGGGCATTACTTCTTCAGAAATGCATTACTCTGTCAGGGAAGGTTTTAAACCCGACCGAAACAAACGAGATCTTCGCGGTCGCCCAAGAATTCAATCCGTCCTCGTGGAAGGAAGAGGAATTTAAACTCTCACCAAACAAATCTCGGAAGGATTGATGACATCAAGGGAGATTAAAGATCTCGGGGGTAGGGTAAACCAGATTAAACTGGTTCTCGATTCGCCACTCTGGTTTGTAAACCCGGTACGGTTTGATTTAAACAGCCAGAGTCATTTGAAAGTTCATTAAGTGTAATTTATGGTACCTGAGAAGAGTAGAGATTCGACGCAGGTCTCGTTTCAGCCCGTGATAATCTCGGATTTATATTCGCCTCGGACTTAGCATAATAATGGACTTAGTTGTTGTGATTTTGCCTCGTTGGATTTCAATTTATCACGGAGTTTGCTGATTTCCAATTTAATTTCACTTTTATTTTATTATTTAATTCAATAAGTATTATTTTTAATTCAGTACTACTTTTAAAATGCTTCTAATTTCATAATCTCTTCATTTCATTTGCATGAATGCGATTTTCTTGCTTTCTTTCTAATTTTTCTTTCTTAAGAAATAATGACACCAGATTAAAATTTTAATTTATTTGAATATGGCTAATTTCCATTTACGTTTTCCATATAAATATTTAAAAAAAAGATGTCTTCTAAAAAAACAAAATTGGTAACAAAGAAATGCTAAATTGCATTAAAAGAAAAACACTATAATATTCAGGATTTTTTCCCACTTTCTAAAATGTTGCTATCGACTCCAAAATGTTGCTAGAAACATCTATACCATCCATGAACCCGTGCGTTCTCATAGAAGGAGGGAAAGAGGGTGCAGCTACTCTTGTTATGGGCGGCCTGATGGCCAATTGGCTAGCGCTCTGGCCTTTGGTACCATAGGCAATCAACAAACAAGCCAATCTGTTGTGATGGAACACCCATAGGTAGATGTCTGACTTAGCTCCGTGTGGCTGAAAGAAGGCAATAGATGTGTGACTGGAACCTGTGGCCTTTGGAACCACAGGCTTTAGATTAGAATCCTGGCAGTGATATGGATGTTTTTAGGGGTTCGGAATCCACGTTAAATTGTAGGTCCCTGTCTAATTAGCCTACAGTGTGCACACAATGATCATAGAGCGAAAAATCAAAACCAAATCAATATCTGTTAAAACCTACAGAAGCAACGATCTTTACACCACTCGAGATCTGCTTGCTTAAAACGAATCAAGTATTAACAATTAGGAGAAACTAATTTCATTTCGCGAAAGATTCCTCACTTCTTTAATAATACCCTCATCTCGAAACACGAATACCGAATCGTAGAAACATCCTTAAAAAAAGAAGAGAACAGAACAGAAAAGAAAAGAACGCAGGCGTCCTTATAATGAAACCAGTTATCTCTCGCTTTCCATTTCTAGATCGAAAATCCGTTTCGTAGGCACGCTTTTCATGTTTTAATACGAGAAGGACGCTGTTCCACGAAGCGCAGAATGAGAAAGAACCAAATTTGTTGGAGTGTGCCATCTGGGGTTGACAAGGCCAAAGGAACGTGTTCGAAATGCAGGGTGGGCTGGGGGTGAGCTTAAAGTTAGTTTGTTTGAAGGAAAAGCCCCGGTCGGAGTTACAGAGTTATCTGGATTAAAGAAGGCAGGGAAGCATGAAATTGTAATTTATAATTTTCGCTGTGGGTTACCAAGTTTTACGGAATCTGTCTCTATCTTCAACTGATCATTCGAAAGAATTTGCTTATACAGCGTTTAATCATCGGCAGAGAAAATTACGACAAGTATTGAGTAGCAATCGAAAAGGAATTTTAAGAAAACAGTATCGTTTCACCTGTGTTGTGAAATTAATCGTTGAAGATTTTGATTTTAAGGATTCAGTTATGGAAAAAAATTTTGAATCAAAGTTTTCGAAAAAGGCATAAAAATACAAAAATCTCAGTTTCTTTTCCTTTTTATTCCCAAAGACAAGTTTACAGGACAACTTATATCATAAAAAATAAATACAAAAAACAAAGAAAACAGTCTACTCTCTGTTGTCCTAGGCAAGTCTACAGGACAACATATATCACAAAAAAATAAATACAAAGAACAAGATGGAGACAAATGACATCAGTTAAACCATCAATTTGAGTCTAGCAATCTAATAACGCTTCCATAAAGAAACAGGAAGTATAGAACAGAAAGCAAAATAAGACATATCCACTTTTTCCTGGTTATCTCACAGGAAACAGAGAGGGTCAGGATTCAGTTATGTGAAGGTACTTGCGGAGTGATTAAAAAGAATCGTGTAAAAAAGGTAATCGTGTAAACGCAATCGTGACCACAAAAAGGCCGTGGGAATGCCCACGATGATAATGCATCACACCAACAGCGTTCCACTGCAGAACTCTAAGAAGTTCACCACGAGAACCACACTGAAGACCATGTTTGAAGATTATTTTGCCGTATCACACGTTGCCTAAAATGCACCGCGAGGAGGTAGATCTGCGTTGCACTGCTCAAAAATCAGTAATTTTATAAAAAAATTTTAATTGCCGTAGACGGCCTGATAGCCCTTTGATATCACAGTCTTTAAATTCGAATCCTGGATGTAGCATGAGTGTTAGTTAGTGTTTCGGAATCCATGTGTAACTGTAGGTCCCGGTCAATTTACTTAGCCCTCGTGTACACAAAATGACCGTAGAGCGATAAACCAAACCAATCAAACCAATAAAGATTCGAACTAAACATTTCAAATTATCGAAATGTTTCTTCTTTATTGGCGCAACGGCCCCATGGTGGGCCAAGGCCGTCTGTCTACTGTCAGATTTCGAGATGACAGATGCCTTCTTTTCACACGTTACAGTTGTCAGGCCTACGTCCAACGCTTTACATCCATATTAGACGGTAAATATGGTTTAAAGTGTATTCCGAACCGCTACAAGCATCCAAACTGAGGATCACTTAATCTGCAGTCGAATGCTCTAACACTGAGCCATACCCCTGTCTAACCAGTGATACAAGTGAAATTAAACTATAAAATAGAAATAATACTTCGCAGACAATTCGTTAACTATAATACTTAAATTTATCATCTTAGAATACAGTCGAATGAAACTCGATTGCAATAAAAATGAAGATTAAAAAAATGGACACATTTCAAATATACGAAAGAAATATGAAATTTTTTTTATTGGAAGTCTAGTAATTTCACACTACGCTTAGATGTCTTTTCACACTTCGAAGCCTTTGAGATAGAATTATAATTTGTACCCAACTCTTCAACACCCAACCAGCGATCAATGAAACTTCACTTTTACTTCATAAGTGCCCAAGGAATCTGATGGGCACACATACTGCTTTTTTTTTCTACTTCATATATATCAATAAAACTATTTTATGTGTTCGCTCATGCTTTGGCAGTCCTTGAAGCGAGATATTTTATTCCGGGGGTACAATTTAAGCCCCGGAAATAAATTATTCCGGAACTTTTTAGCAGGGGGGAGGGAAAGAATTCAGAACCGTTCTCAAATTGATAAGTCGATCCTACCTCGGAAAAGCTAAAAATAAACTCCTCTCGCTTTCAAACATCAGGTGTGGTAGGGGGTAGGGGGTCTTTTAGATATGTGTGCCTTCCACCCTTTTATATTTCCTGAAAGGCACCACGGATGGCTGGCGGAGGATTTTTATGACGTAAAAGCTGCGTAAAATTTAGTTGGAAGTTCAAGCATTTACGGATGGACGGATTTCTTTATGAACCTGTGCTTGGAAAGTTAGGGTGACCGAGGTATGAGAAACGCATTGCAACCGTCATCTGGTACCCATCGGGGAAGGATGAAAAAAAATATTTTTATTCACATATATTTTAGAGATTTTTTTTATTTGGAAAAATTACCAGTGTGCGGCCCTGTTATTTTTACCAAGGAGATTTGGAGCTCTTCAAATTTTCTGTCTCATTGAAAAGATGGTCTGTAAAGTGGAAAGGAAATGTTTGGGCTATCTTTGTTAGTGAATTTTTTATTACGAATTCTATTTTGAACTAGCTCATAAAAATCTACATATTTTCGATTAAGTGAAAGGGTTATTATCAATTATTATATTAAATGTTGAGATATAGTATCGATTTTAATATGTATACTTAGATGATTATATGAATGAGGAAATGTATCAATTTTAATCGGTATGCTGAGATATATTATTGATTATGGAAAAGATAAAATATATCGATTTTAATATATATTATAGATTTTGAGAATGATGAAATATATCAATTTTAATTACATATGCTGAGATATATTATTGATCATCAGAATGATGAAATATTTCGATTTTAATATATATATATATATGCTGAGATATATTATTGATCATCAGAATGTTGAAATATTTCGATTTTAATATATATATATATATATGCTGAGATATATTTGATTTTGAGAATGATGAAATCTATCAGTTTTAATACGTATGCTGAGATATATTAGATACGAGATTTCTTTATGAACCTCTACTTGGAAAGTTACGGAGGCCGAGTTGGAGAACCCTATTGCAAACTGTCCTCTGGTACCCATCGGGGATGGATGAAAAAACATATTTTTATTCACATATATTTTAGACAGAGATTTTTTTCATTTGAAAAATTACCAGTGTGCGCACCTGCAATTTTTACCAAGGAGATGTCGAGGTCTTCAAATTTTATGTCTCATTGAAAAGATGGTCTGTAAAGTTGAAAGGAAATGTTTGCGAATGGAGCTATCTTTGGAAGTGAATTTTTTATTACGAATTCGATTTTGAACTAGCTTTTAAAAATCTACATATTTTCGATTAAATGAAAGGGTGATGTGTATTATCAATTATTATATTAAATGTTAATATATTATCCATTATTATATGAATGATGAAATATATCAATTTTAGTATGCACCCGATATTTCATAATATTAAAATTGATATATTTCATCATTCATATAATAAATATAATCATATAATATATATAATCATTCATGTAATGCCACAGATTTCAGGTTCGAATCCTCATGGTGGCATGGATGCTTGTTAGTGGTTCGGAATCCACGTTAAACTGTAGGTCCCCGTCTAATTAGCCTAAAGTGTGCACAAGTGGATTGTAGAGCGACAAACTAAACCAAACCTTAAATGGCAGTACAGGGACAACTTTTAAAGTGATGGAGAACCCGTAGGTAGAAGTAATACATTACAAGTACAAATTACGCTTTAAAATAATAATTCTTTGACGATTCATTAATTATAATGCTTTAATTTATCCTCTTAAAATACATTCCAATGAAACTCAATTGCAATAGAAATGAATATAAAAAAAGGACACTTTTCATATATGAGAAGGAATTATTAAAAAAAATTTTTTATTGGAAGGGTAAAAATTCCACACTGCGCTAGATGTCTTTTCACACTTCGAAGTCATTCAAGCAGAATTACAATTTGTACCCATCTGCCTGCGAACTCCTCAGCACCGAACCAGTGATCAATGAAACTTCAATTTTACTTCAAAAGTGAATCTGATGGGCACACATACAACTTTTTTTTTTTCCTACTTCAAACATATCTATAAAACTATTTTATGTGTTCGCTCCTGCTTTGGCAGTCCTTCAAGCGAGATATTTTATTCCGGGGGTACAATTTAAGCCCCGGAAATAAATTATTCCGGAACTTTTTAGCAGGGGGGAGAATTCAGAACCGTTCTCAAATTGATAAGTCGATCCCACCTTGGAAAAGCTAAAAATAAACTCCTCTCGCTTTCAAACATCAGGTGCGGTAGGGGGTAGGGCACTTTCAGATATGTGTGCCTTCCACCCTTTTATATTTCGTGAAAGGCACCACGGATGGCTGGCGGAGGATTTTTATGACGTAAAAGCTGCGTAAAATTTAGTTGGAAGTTCAAACATTTACGGATGGCCGGATTTCTTTATGAACCTCTGCTTGGGAAGTTAGGGAGGTCGAGGTTGGAGAAACGCATTGCAACCGTCCTCTGGTACCCATCGGGGAAGGAATAAAAAAAAAAAATATTTTTTTATTCACATATATTTTAGAGAGGGATTTTTTTTTTCATTTGAAAAATTATCAGTGTGCGGACCTGCTATTTCTACCAAGGAGATTTAGAGGTCTTCAAATTTTATATCTCATTGAAAAGATGGTATATAAAGTGGAAAGGAAATGCTTGCGATTGCAGCTATCTTTGAGAGTGAATTTTTTATTGCGAATTCGATTTTGAATTAACTTATAAAAATCTACATATTCTATCTATTAAGTGACGGGGTCAATCAATTATTATATGAAATGGTGAGATATTATCCATTATTATATAAAAGATGAAATATATCCATTTTAATATGCACGCAATATTTCATACATATTAAAATTGATATATTTCATCATTCATATAATCAATATAATCATATGTATAATCATTCATTTAATTCCACAGATTTCAGATTCGAATCCTGATTGTGGCTTGTATGTTTGTTAGTTGTTCGGAAAAAACGTTAATCTGTAGGTCCCAGTCTAATTAGCCTAAAGTGCGCGCATGTTGATTGTAGAGCGACAAACTAAACCAAACCAAACCTTGGATGGTAGTAAAGAGTCAGCTTTTGTAATAATGGAGCACTTGTAGGTAGAAATAATGCAATACAAGTTAAAATTAAACTTTTAATTAGAAATAATATTTCGTAGACAATTCGTTCACTATAAATGCTTTAATTTATCGTCATAGAATACATTCAAATGAAACTCGACTGTAATAGAAATGAAGATTAAAAAAGGACACATTTCAAATATGCGAAAGAAATATAAAATTTTTTTTATTGGAAGTGCAGTAATTCCACACTACGCTAGACACTTCGAAGGTATTCACGGTATTCAAGCAGAATTACAATTTGTACCCATCCATTCCTCAGCACCAAGCAGTGATCAATGAAACTTCACTTTTACTTCCTAAGTACCCACGAATTTGATGGGCACACATATTATTATTTTTATTTTGCTTCATACATATCTGTGAAACTATTTTATGTGTTCGCTTATGCTTTGGCAGTCCTTCAAGCGAGATATTTTATTCCGGGGGTACAATTTAAGCCCCAGAAATAAATTATTCCGGAACTTTTTAGCAGGGGGGGTGGGGAATTCAAACAGTTCACAAATTGATAAGTCGATCATACCTCGGAAAAGCTAAAAATAAACTCCTCTCGCTTTCAAACATCAGGTGCGGTAGGGGGTAGGGCTCTTTTAGATACGTGTGCCTTCCACCGTTTTATATTTCCTGAAAGGTACCACGGATGGCTGGCGGAGGAGTTTTATGACGTAAAAGCTGTGTAAAATTTAGTTGGAAGTTCAAACATCTACGGATGGTTGGATTTTTTTATGAACCTGTGCTTGGAAAGTTAGGGTGGTCGAGGTTAGAGAAACCTATTGCAACCGTCCTCTGGTACCCATCGGGGAAGGATGAAAAAAAAATATTTTTATTCGCATATATTTTAGAAATGCCTCTTAACTCAGAGAGGAATTTTTTTTATTTGAAAAATTACCAGAACTATTTTTACCAAGGAGACTGCGAGGTCTTCAAATTTTATGGCTCATTGAAAAGAAGGTATATAAAGTGGAAGCGTAATGTTGGCGATTTCAGCTATCTCTGAAAATGAATTTTTTATTACGAATTTGATTTTGAACTAGCTTATAAAAATCTACATATTTTCGATTAAGTGAAAGGGTGGTATATATTATCAATTATTATATTAAATGTTGAGATATATTATCCATTATCATATAAAAGATAAAATATATCAATTTTTAATACATATGCTGAGATATATTATTGATTATGTGACTGATGAAGTATATAAATTTTAATATGCACGCAATATAGCATATTAAAATTTGTATATTTTATTATTCATACATTCAATATAATCATATAATATATATAATCATTCATATAATCCCACAGATTTCAGATTCGAATCCTGATGGTGGCATGTATGGTTGGTCGTAATCCACCTTAAGCTATAGGTCCCGGTCTTATTTACCTAAAGTGTGCACAAGTTGATTGTAGAGCGACAAACCAAACCAAACCTTGGATGACAATAAAAGGGCAGCTTTTGTAGTGATGGAGCACATGTAGGTTGAAGTAATACAACACAAGTTCAAATTAAACTTCAAAATAGAAATAATACTTCGTAGACTTATTAACTATAATGCTATAATTTATCCACTTAGTATACATTCTAATGAAACTCGATTGCAATAAAATTAAAAGAAAAAAAAAACGACATTTCAAATATACGAAAGAATTATTGAAACTATATTAGTCATTCGGTTTAATAATATTAGTCGTTCACAGATGAAATTATTGAGGATACTATTACAACACGAGTTTCAAGTTGCATACAAGTCCAATGTAAATGGGAAAAAAACAATTTCAAATATACGAAAGAAATCTTAATTTTTTTTTAATTGGAAACCTAGAAATTCTGTACAACGCAAGATGCCTTTTCACACTTCGAAGCCATTTAAGCAGAATTATAATTTGCACCCATCTGCCCGGAACTCGCCAGCACCCAACCAGTGATCAATGAAACTTCACTTTTACTTCATAAGTACCCAAGGAATTTGATGGGCACACATATTCTTCTTTTTTTCTTGCTTCATACATATCTATAAAAATAGTATATGTGTTCGCTCATGCTTTGGCAGTCCTTCAAGCGAGATATTTTATTCCAGGGGTGCAATTTAAGCCCCGGAAATAAATTATTCTGGAACTTTTTAGCAGGGGGGAGGGAAGAATTCAGAACCGTTCTCAAATTGATAAGTCGATCATACCTCGGAAAAGCTAAAAATAAACTCCTCTCGCTTTCAAACATCAGGTGTGGTAGGGGGTAGGGGTCTTTCAGATATGTGTGCCTTCCACCCTTTTATATTTCCTGAAAGGCACCACGGATGGCTGGCGGAGGTTTTTATGACGTAAAAGCTGCGTAAAATTTAGTTGGAAGTTCAAACATTTACGGATGGCCGGATTTCTTTATGAACCTCTGCTTGTGAAGCTAGGGTGGCCGAGGTATGAGAAACGCATTGCAAACCGTTCTCTGGTACCCATCGGGGAAGGAAGAAAAATAAAGATATTTTTATTCACATATAGAGAGGGTTTTCTTTTTATTTGAAAAATTAACAGTATGTGGGACTGCTATTTTTTACCAAGGAGATTTGGAGGTCTTCAAATTTTATGTCTCATTGAAAAGATGGTATATAAAGTGGAAAGGAAATGTTTGCGATTTGGGTTATCTTTGAAAGTGAATTTTTTATTGCGACTTTGATTTTGAGCTAGGTTATAAAAATTAGTAAGTTATAATAAGTTATATAAGTTATAAGTTATAATAAAAATTAGTAAGTATTATAAGTTTCGATTAAATGAAGGGGTTATGTGTATATATTATCAATTATTATATTAAATGTTGAGATATATTATCCAAAATTATATGAAAGATGAAATACATTAATTTTTAATTCATATGCTGAGATATATTATTGATTATGTGACTGATGAAATATATCAATTTTAATATGCGCGCAATATTTCAAAAATATTCAATATTTTAAAATTGATATGTTTCATCATTTATATAATCAATTATCAATCATATAACATATATAATCATTCATGTAATCCTACAGATTTCAGATTCAAATCCTGGAGGTGGAATGGATGTTTGTTAGTGGTTCGGAATCCACGTTAAACTGTAGGTCCCGATCTAATTATCGTAAAGTGTGCAAAAGTTGACTGTAGAGCGACACACTAAACCAAATCACACCTTGAATGGCGGTAAAGGGGCAGTTATGGTGTGATGGCTTTTGTTGTGAAAGAGCACTTGTAGGTGGAAGTAATACAACACAAATTCAAATTAAACTTTAAAATAATACTTCTTTGACATTTGTTAATTATAATGCTTTAATTTATCATCTTAGAATACATTCGAATGAAACTCGATTGCAATAGAAATGAAAAAAAAAGGACACATTTCAAATATGACAAAGAAATATTAATTTCTTTTTTATTGGAAGCGTAGTAATTCAACACTACGCTAGATGTCTTTTTACACTTCGGAACCATTAATGCAGAATTATAATTTGTACCCCTCTGCCTGCTATCAATGACACTTGGTCAATGGCATTTCATAAGTGCCCAAGGAATTTGATGGGCACACATATTACCTTTTTTTTTACTTCTTCATACATATCTATAAAACTATTATATGTGGTCGCTCATGCTTTGGCAGTTCTTCAAGCGAGATATTTTATTCCTGGGGTACAATTTAAGCCCAGGAAATAAATTATTCCGGAATTTTTTAACAGGAGTGTAGGGAAAGAATTCAGAACCGTCCTCAAATTGATAAGTCGATCACACCTCGGAAAAGCTAAAAATAAACTCCTCTCGCTTTCAAACACCAGATGTGATAGGGGGTAAGGGTCTTTCAGATATGTGTGCCTTCCACCCTTTTATATTTCCTGAAAGGCACAACGGATAGCTAGTGGAGGATTTTTATGTCGTAAAAGCTGCGTGAAAATTAGTTGGAAGTTCAAACATTTACGGATGGCCGGATTTCTTTATGAACCTCTGCTTGTAGAGTTAGGGTGGCCGAGGTTGGAGAACCCTATTGCAACCGTCCTCTGGTACCCATCGGGGAAAGATGAAAAAAAAAAGATATTTTTATTCACATATATTTTAGAGAGGGTTTTTTTTTATTTGAAAAATTACCAGTGTGCGGGCCTCTATTTTTACCAAGGAGATTTCGAGGTCTTCAGATTTTATGTCTCATTGAAAAGATGGTGTATAAAGTGGAGAGGAAATGTTTGCGAATTGGGCTATCTTCAAAAGTGAATTTTTTATGACGAATTTGATTTTGAACTAGTTTATAAAAATCTACATATTTTTGATTAATTGAATGGGTGGTATATATTATCAATTATTATATTAAATGTTGAGATATTATCCATTATTATATGAAAGATGAAATATATAAATTTTAATATGCACGCAATATTTCATACATATTAAAATTGACGTATTTCATCAATCCTATAATCAATATAATCATATATATAATCATTCATGTAATCTCACAAATTTCAGATTCGAATGCTGATGATGGCACGTTTGTTTGTTAGTTGTTCGGAATCCACTTTAAACTGTAGGTCCCGGTCTAAAAGTGTGCACAAGTTGACTGTAGACAAACCAAACCAAACCAAATTTTGGATGGCAGTAAAGGGGCAGCTTTTGTAACGGTGAAGCACTTTTAGATATAAGTAATACAAGGCAAGTTGAAATTAAACTTTAAAATAGAAATAATGCTTCGTAGACTTATTCGTCAACTATAATGCTTTAAATTATTCGCTAAATTTGCATTCAAATGAAACTAAATTGTAATAGAAATGAAGAAAAAAAAATGGACATTACAAATATACGAAAGAAATATTAAAACTATGTTAGTCACTCAGCCATCAGGCCCGACAGGTGAAATTATTGGTGATACAACACAAGTTTTAAGTTACATACAATTTCAAATTAAACTTTAAACTAACAAATTATCAACGAAGTATTATTTCTAACTATAATGCTTTAATTTAACCGCTGAGTATACATTCTAAAGAAACTCAATTGCAATACAAATGGGGGAAAAAAAAAAGAATACATTTCAAATATAAGATATAAATCTTAAAGCTAGATTAGTCACTCGGTTTAGTAATAGTAGTCACTCAGCCATCAGACCCCACAGAAGTAATACAACACAAGTTCAAATTAAACTTTAAAATAGCCATACATCGTAGACAATTCGTTAACTATAATGCTTTAATTCATCGTCTTAGAATACCTTCGAATGTAACTCGATTGCAATAGAAAAAAAGATAAAAAAGAAACACATTTCAAATATAGGAAAGAAATATGAACATTTTTTTTTTATTGGAAGGGTAAAAATTCCACACTACGCTAGATGTCTTTTCACACTTCGGAGTCATTGAGGCAGAATTATAATTTGTACCCATCTGCCTGAGAACTCCTCAACACCCAACCAGTGATCAATGAAACTTCACTTTTACTTCATAAGTGCCCACGGAATCTGATGGGCACACATACTACTTTTTTTTTCTACTTCATACATACCTATAAAACTATTTTATGTGTTCGCTCATGCTTTGGCGGTCCTTCAAGCGCGATATTTTATTCCGGGGGTACAATTTAAGCCCCGGAAATAAATTATTCTAGAACTTTTTAGCAGTGGGGGAGGGAAAGAATTCAGAACCGTTCTCAAATTGATAAGTCGATCATACCACGGAAAAGCTAAAAATAAACTCCTCTCGCTTTCAAACATCAGGTGCGGTAGGGGGTAGGGCTCTCTCAGATATGTGTGCCTTCCACCCTTTTATATTTCCTGAAAGGCACCACGGATGGCTGGCGGACAATTTTTATGACGTAAAAGCTGCGTGAAATTTAGTTGGAAGTTCAAACATTTACGGATGGTTGGATTTCTTTATGAACGCCTACTTGGGAAGTTAGGGTGGCCGAGGTTGGAGAAACGCATTGCAACCGTTTTCTAGTACCCATCGGGGAAGGATGAAAAAAAGATATTTTTATTCACATATATTTTAGAGAGGTTTTTCTTTATTTAAAAAATTTTGGTGTGTGGCCCTGCATTTTTTACCAAGGAGATTTGGAGGTCTTCAAATTTTATGTCTGATTGAAAAAAATGGCATATAAATTGGAGAAGAAATGAAAAAATAAATAAATATGAAATCTTTGAATCTTTGAAAGTGAATTTTTTATTACGAATTCGATTTTGAAGTAGTTTATAAAAATTCTACATTATTTCGATTAAATGAAGGGATGATATAAATTATCAATTATTATATGCTGTGATATATTGTCAATTTTTATATAAATGCTCAGATATATTATCGATTATTATATGAATGATGAAATATATTAATTTTAAAATGTATGCTGAAATACATCATTGATTATATGAATGATGAAATGTATCATATTTAATATGTATGCCGAGATATATTATTGATAAAATGAATGATGAAAATATATTATCAATTTTTATATGTAGGATCAGATATATTATTATATAAATGGTGAAAAATGTTATTAATTTTAATATATGCTTATATATATTATCGATTATTACAGGGATGGGGAAATATATTATAATTTATTATGTCGATGAGATATATTATGAATTTAAAGTGGAAAGTACTAACGATAGTAGTGTACTAGTGTGTTAGCGATTTGTGTTAACTTTAAATGTTTACTTTTTGTATGTATTCAATTTTGAATTAGTTTATAATAATCTGTATAGTTTGTATTGTATGAAGGGTGATTTCAGCATTAAACATAATATCTATCACTTTTTATTTGTTTTCTCAGATATATTATCGATTATCATATAAATGTTTAGGCATATTATTATATAAACGATTAGATATATTATGCATTTTTTAATACTGAGATTTATTATCGATTAATATCTAATATTGATCGTTGACCTTTATTATGTTTATCATTGTTTTTTAACAAACACATCCAAATGGTCAATGTTCATATCTTAATTGATAATAATAATTTTTTTTCTAATAAAAATACTATTCTGAATAAAATTAAAATTCAATTTCAAAATTCACTATTGATGAATTATCAATATAGAGTTCCAAATAAATTATCCTGCAAGATTATTACCTATTTTTCCTTTTTCGTTTTTCCTTAAACTCGATTTATTATCTTAGGCACTTACACTTTTGAATCTGTAACTTAGTTTTAAATACCTAAGAACAAAAATTAATTGTCAAAATAATATCTTACCTGAAATAAAAAACAGAATTGTGTCTGCCAATAAGGCCTTTTTTGGTTTAAGGAATCTGTTTAAATCACAGTTCATAAGCAGAAAAACTAAATTATTGATATGTAAAACCCTTATTAGACCTATTTTGGTCTATGGCTCTAAAACTTGGCCTATGGAAGATCTGATGCAGCACATTGGATATATTTGAGCGGGAGATTTTAAGAGCTCTTCTTGGAGGTATTAAGGGAAGTGATTTTTGGAGAAGACGGTACTACACAGAAATTTATACATGCTATAAAGACCCAGATATTCAATTTATTAAGATCTATAGATTAAACTTTGCTACTCAAGTATTTAGAATGAAGGATTTAAACCCTGTAAAAAGGCTCCTTTTTGTAAAGTTGACGACCCAAGTTGCAATGGATAGATCAGTTAAAAAAGATTTTGCTATAAAAAGGTCAAGAATTGGAGGACCTTTGTCACCCAGAGAAATGCATGGATATATCTTCAAAGAAAGCCTTGGCCCATCCTGGGCTGTCCTATTGATGATGATGATTAAACTCGATTTGAAATTAATTCGGTAATAAAAAGAAATAATGGTTGGATTTCAAATGGATTCAATTGGAAATTCCTTCTTATATGTTGGATTTCAAAAATATTTAACAAAATTTCAATTGCTTGACATTCAAGATAGTAGCCCAATATATACATATTTCCTTTTAATTTTATGCCAGTAAAATCGTACGTACAATCTTAAATGTGATACAAATGAAACACTTTGAGATATGGGTTTAGCAAAGCAGGTGACGAACTTTACCCTAAATTACATGGTTATTTTAAGATAAATACTACTACTTCTTTTTCTTTATGCATTAAACATTTTAAGCATCTCAGTGGAAATAAACAACAATTAAATCTCGCAAGTGCATTTTGAGGCCTATCATCACCACATTATTTTAAAGAAAACGCTCATTTTGAAACTTGTAGATCATTATGCTTCTCAATTCATAGAATAAAAAAAAACCAGAAACATTACCCTTGATTACCCCTCATCACGAAACGACCGACAACACTCTTATCAACTCTTTCTATGGCCATGATAATGAGCTTAGTGAAAAAAATAATGGTAATTTATTCTTCCATTGTGAAATGGTGGTTTGTAATTTTTGTTTAGGGTATAAATCCAAAGATTCCGCTCGTTTTTCAATTTTTGTGGTCTGCTAATGGATACTGGCAATGCTTTTTTTTTTAATTTTTCAAACGATGTTTTTTATATCGCACTGTATTCAATAAAACAGCATTTTAATAACATGAATTATAAATTCATTATTTCAACATTTGATTAAAAAAGCGTTAATTATGTAATGATAATATATACCTGCGCAATATTTATTCTCGTAAATTTTAAGAGGAAAAACAATATATTTTTTGCCTTAAATTAATTTCGTGTGGAATTTATTCTTGTTCATAAAATAATGTTTCTTCTTTCTTTAATAATTCTTGTTGTTAAAATAATGTTTTATTCAATAAAACATCATTTTAATAATAAAAATTATGCTTTCATCATTTAAACATTTGATTAAGAAAGCGTTAATTATGTAATAATATTAAATACCTACTTAATATTTATACTCATAAATTTTAAAAGGGAAAAACAATATACTTTTTGCATTGAATTTATTTCGTGTTGAATTTATTGTATGGAAAATAATCTTCTTATTGATTTGAAATATAAAATTATATTAAAATATATTCGAAATTATATTTCTTATATCATCACTTTAAAAGCTTTAAGTAAAAATAATATACAGTTAATGCTATGTTTGATTAAATATGTATTGTTCTTTAAAAAATATACATTTTATATTTGAAGAATTTAACAATAAAACTGCATTGTCGAATATTTAATAAAATAATTGAATCATTTAGTTTTTACTTGTAATGAAACTGAAACGGCCAGCTTTAAATAATATTGAAATAATTGATTACATTTTGTCTGAATATAATACGTTCCATTATTCCGTTGTTTGTTAAAAGATTGTTATATAATGATACAGAATGTGTTAAATATTTGTGCTTACTTTGTTGTTCTGTAACTTCTTTTCATATAAAGCAAACAAATTTTGATCCTTATTCCTGGAAAAGTATAATGTATTACAATTAATACATTTAATTCTTTCATTCACGTATTCTATTGTGTTTGAATTCATAACAGGTTAATACAATACAGAGGTGTTTTGTAATATGTTTATGTTCACTTTATTTTTATAAGAAACTAGGCAGTTTATGACAATTTTTTTAGTACCATCTCCCCCACCCCCCCGTTTTTTTTACTACCGTCTTTTTATACTACCAATTTTTCATCTAACAATTTTTTACTACAATATTTTCTCTTTAAAAGTTTTTAAATGAAAAGTAAGGTTAGTATTATTAACTACTTTAGAACTACTTTTCTAATTTTTAAGGGTTTTTTTCACTACCATCTTTTTTGATAATTTTTGGCTACCAACTTTTAAAACCGTCTTTTTTTACTACCAATTTTTTACCTAACAATTTTTTACTACAATATTTTCCCTTTAAAAGTTTTTAAGTAAAAAGTAAGGTTGGTATTATTAACTACTTTAAAACTACTTTTGTAATTTTTAAGGGTTTTTTTTACTACCATCTTTTTGATAATTTTTGGCTACCAATTTTTTACTACCGTCTTTTTACTACCAATTTTTTACTAACAATTTTTTACTACAATATTTTCCCTTTAAAAGTTTTTAAGTGAAAAGTAAGGTTGGTATTATTAACTACTTTAAAACTACTTTTGTAATTTTTAAGGGTTTTTTTTACTACCATCTTTTTTGATAATTTTTGGCTACCAATTTTTTACTACCGTCTTTTTTTACTACCAATTTTTCATCTAACAATTTTTTACTACAATATTTTCTCTTTAAAAGTTTTTAAATGAAAAGTAAGGTTAGTATTATTAACTACTTTAGAACTACTTTTGTAATTTTTAAGGATTTTTTTACTACCATCTTTTTTGATAATTTTTGGCTACCAACTTCTAAAACCGTCATTTTTTACTACCAATTTTTTACCTAACAATTTTTTACTACAATATTTTCCCTTTAAAAGATTTTAAGTGAAAAGTAAGGTTGGTATTATTAACTACTTTAAAACTACTTTTGTAGTTTTTGAGGGTCTTTTTTACTACCATTTTTTTTTTTTTTTTCCATCATTTCACTTTTTCCACAACCTTTCGTGCACAGAAATAACTGCATCAAACATAAATTGAAATTAAGTGTGAGACATTTTTAAATATTTTTTTTAGTTAATTAAAAAATTGCAGTAAAAAATATTTCAAAAGTTATAAAAAAAAGTTTAAAAAAATTATTAAAATAATTTATTAAAACTTTTTTATTTACTAATACTCAGTTTAGAAAAGGGACCTGATGTCCAAATGACTAGCGCTCTGGTTTCTTGTTAGAATCCTGGCAGAGCCATGGATGTTTGTTATGGTTCGGAATCCACTTTATAACGTAGTTCCTGGTCTAATATGCCTATTGGACGTGTAGGACTGATAACCCTACCTTGTAAAAAGAAACCATCTCCGTCTTGAAATTAACTAGTAGGCAGACGGACTTTGCTCACCGTAGGTTCTTGCGCCTGTGCAGAAGAAGTTTAAAAAAAAATTAAATTGATAAATGAACCTAATGAATTTCACAAATTATTTTTCATAGAATTATACCATTGAATAGAAATATGCATTGTAAAATTATTGTATAGATAACTTTTTTTTTTTTCGTTATTTTTTAAAAGTATTTTTCATTTTTACTTAATCCGTATATTTGTAAAAAATAAACTGATAAATAAATAAATTTCTCACAATTTTAAAAAGAGAAAAATTTATTAATTTGAGAATCAATTTTTAATGTTAAATATTCATTATTTTTATTTAAAGAATCAATTTTTAACTTTCATATAATTTCTTACATTAATATAAGCAAATAAAATAAAAACAAACCAAAATAATTTTTTTATTGTATTTGGTTGCGAATATTTAACGTTACACTGCAATGTTATGAAAAAACGTTTTTTTTTCAACATAGTAGTTAATGCTTTATTTGTGAAAGAATGAATGTTTTTAATACCGCTAACAGCTCTTTTGAACTCTCACAATAAGCTGTAAAAATGCCTGCCAAAAAAAGGTGCCTAGTTGAAAAGTGTTAGAGCAACGTGATGCCCAAATGTATGAACTGTCTTTAAAAAGGTGTTAACGAGAAAAAAGTTTTTCACCAAGAGATTAAGATGGAACTTATTTTTTCATTAAAATTTTAATTTTTAGTGCGAGGAAGACTTAGGATTTAATAACACAAGTCATTAAATTTCTTTTCCCCACTAGCTAAATTAGATAGTAAAGTGTAAAAAGTTTTAATTAAAAGAAAACATGCACCTCTGTAAGACTCCAATTTTCATAAGAACATGTATTGAAACCTGATTTTAATTAAATTGTTTTTATTGAAATCAATACGCATTTCTTTGTTGTAAAGCAGTATAATAATTAATGTAGCCATGCTTCCTCCTACGCATTTGCGAGAGTGCCCCCTGAGGTGTTCAGCAGAAATGGTCAGTCGGTCTACAGACTCTCACCCGGAGGTTTAGTTTGTCGCTCTACGGTTATTTTTTAAACACTTTAGGTTAATTAGACCGGGACTTGCAATTTAACGTGGATTCCGAACCACAAACAAAACATCCGTGACACTACCAGGATTCGAACCTAACGTCTGTAGACCAAATGCCAGATTGCTAACTACTTGGACATCGGGCCGCCGCGATGACAAAGAAAAAGTTTAGAAAAAAAATTAAATTGATCGATAAACCTAATAAATTTAAAAATTATTTTTTTCATAGAAATATACCATTGATTAGAAATAAGCATTATAAAATTATTGTATAGTTAATTTTTTATGTTTTAATTGTCTTTTAACGTAGTTTTCATTTAATCCATATATTTGTAAAAAATTAAACTTATAAATTAATAAATTTTCTCAATATTAAGTTGTTTTTTTCATTATCATCATCTGTGACGCTGCAACCCCATGGTGGGCCAAGGTCGTCAGCCTGCGTCAGACATGGGATGGTTTCTTTTTACGAGGTAGAGTTGTCAGCACTACGCCCAATTCTCTACAGCCATGTTTGACCGGAACTTACGGCTTAAAGTGGATTCCGAACCTCTACTAACATCCATGGCATCGCCGGGACTAGAATCCGAAATTTGTGATAAAGAGCGCTAGTCACTCGGTCATCAGGCCCTGCACATTAATATAAACAAAAAACAACAAAAATAATTTTTTATCGTTTTTGTTTACGTATATTTAACACTACATTGCAAACTATGGAAAAATGTTTTTTATATAATAGTTAATGCTTTATTTCTGAAAGAATGAATGTTTTTAATACCGCTAACAGCTCTTTTGAACTCTCACAGTAAGCTGTAAAAAAGCCAGCAACACATTTCAGCGGGCGGCGTTAGACTAGTTAATATTTTTCATATTCCTTCCTACACCAAATATTAAAGTCAGCGTCGGCCATAAAATAAACAGGACGCACCAGAGAATTCAACTTTTGTTCACCTATTTTATGCTCAAAAACATAATAAGTGAACATAAAAACCCCGCAGAGATCCGCTGTAAAAAGCTCGTTTCTTCCTCGGCATTATAAGGTGCTGAGCGAGTTTGCTCAAATACTTACAGAAAGCGTTAGCGATAATCCTCACACAACTTTACTTACCAATAAAATGTCCTTTTTTTCTCTTAAAGTAAAGAAAAATCCGTCCTTTTTTTTTATACCGGGTGTTGAAAAGCGTTAGAGCAACGTGATGCCCAAAGGTATGAACTGTCTTTAAAAAGGTGTTAACGAGTGAAAAAAGTTTTCCACCAAGAGATTAAGATGGAACTTATTTTTTCATTAAAATTTTAATTTTTAGTGTTAGTAAGACTTAGGATTTAATAACACACAAGTCATTAAATTTCTTTTCGCCACAAGCTAAATTAGATAGTAAAGTGCAAAAAGTTTTAATAAAAAGAAAATATGTACCTCTGGAAAACCTTCATTTTCATAGGAACATGTATTGAAACCCAATTATCTAACATAGAAAACAAGGGTTTTAGTTAAACTGTTTTTATTGAAATCAATATGCATTTCTTTGTTGCAAAACAGTACAATAAATAATGTAGCCATGTTTACTTTTACGCATTGGCGAGAGCTCCCCCTGTGGTGTTCAGAAGAAATGGACAGTTGGCCTACAGAATCTCACTCGGAGGATTTTTTTGTCACTTTACCGTCATTTTTTGCACACTTTAGGCTAATTAGACCGGAACCTACAGTTTAATGTGGATTCCGACCCACTAACAAAACATCCGTGACACTGTCAGGATTCGAACCTAACGCCTGTTGTACCTAATTGTTAACCACTTCGACATGGGTCGCCGCAATTTAGAAAAAATTAGATTGATAAATAAACCTAATAAATTTCAAAAATTATTTTTTCATAGAAATATACCATTGATTAGAAATATGTATTATATAATTATTATATAGTTAACTTTTTAATGTTGTACTCGTTTTTGAACGCATATTTCATGTATTATTTAATCCATATATTTGTAAAAAATAAACCGATAAATTAATACATTTTCTCAATATTAAATTATTTTCTTGCATTAATATAAACAAACAAAAAGCAATAACAAAAATTTTTTTTTTGATCGTTTTTGGTTGCGGATATTTAGCGTTACACTGCAAAGTTATGGAAAAATGTTTTTTTTAATATAGTAGTTAATGCTTTATTTGTGAAAGAATGAATGTTTTTAATACCGCTAACAGCTCTTTTGAACTCTCACAATAAGCTGTAAAAAGCCAACAAACATTTCATTTAGCATTTCAGGGCGGCGTTAGACTAGTTAATATTTTTTATATTCCTTCTTACACCAAATATTAAAGTCAGCGTCGGCCATAAAATAAACACGACGCACCAGAGAATTCACCTTTTGTTTATCTATTTTATGCTCAAAAACATAATAAGTGAACATAAAAACCCCGCAGAGATCCGCTGTAAAAAGCTCGTTTCTTTTCCGGCATTACAGTTGCTGAACGAGTTTGCTCAAATACTTACAGAAAGCGTTAGCGATAATCCTCACACAACTTTACTTACCAATAAAATGTCCTTTTTTTCTCTCATAGTAAAGAAAAACCAGTCCTTTTTTTATAGTTGAAAAGCGTTAGAGAAACGTGATGCCCAAAAGTATGAACTGTCTTTGAAAAGGTGTTAACGATGGAAAAAAATTTTTCGCCAAGAGATTAAGATGGAACTTATTTTTTCATTAAAATTTTAATTTTTAGTGCGAGGAAGACTTAGGATTTAATAACACACAAGTCATTAAATTTCTCTTCCCCAGAAGCTAAATTAGATAGTAAAGTGTAAAAAGTTTTAATTAAAAGAAAATATGTAAAAAGTTTTCATTAAACTCTTTTTATTGAAATCAATATGCATTTCTTTCTAACAAAACGGTATAATAAATAATGTAGCCGTGCTTCCTTCTGCGCAATGATGAGAGCCCCCCTGTGGTGTTCAGGAGAAATGGTCAGTTGGACTGTAGATTCTCACCCAGAGGATTGGTTTGTCTTTCTACGGTTATTTTTTGCACACTTTAGGCTAATTAGACCGGAACCTACAGTTTAATGTGGATTCCGAATCACTAACAAAACATCTGTGACACCGCCAGGATTCGAACCTGAAGAACCTGTGGTACCAAACGCCAGAGCACTAGCCAATTGACCATTTGGCCGCACATCCGGAGAGGAAGTATATTAGAGTGCTCACCCCCTTTGGCTTTCAAGAGAAATGGTCAATTCGCCCCGAGACTCTCTCCAGAGAAGAAGTAGCACGCAATCTGCACTCCCTCTGAGAAACGTTTAGTTTATAGTCTCTCATCCTGAGAGTAAATATATTTAGCGATTAGTTTGCCTACAAACTCTCATCCGGAAAAGAAGTATAACGACCCTGCACTTAGCCGAGTTTCGGGTGTTGGCTTCAGTAGATCCTTCCACGAATTATATGCCTTTAAATGCGTTAAACATTGTGTCTTTAATTGTATGTATAGTATTTGCATGATATTTGTATGGTAATTTTGGTATTTGTGCCTGTGTAAATAATTCTGTGAGTACTCAGACTTGTGTCCCTCAACCCAATCACACCCAGTTACAATCTGGTTGCCCAACCTGCACACTGCAATAATCAATAGCCCCAAAATATATAAAAATTAAAATTAAAATTCATAAATTTGATTTAGTGTTTTATCGAAACAAATTTGAATGTTTAATTAATAATTAAAATAGTTACATATCTTACTACAAAATGTCTGCTTGATATAGACGACAGACAAATTTGTATCAAAGAATGTCACGTGTGAAGGTCGCACAGGCATTTGCTGGTTTCCTAAGTCTCATTATACATGATACCGAATATCTGATATTAGATTTGTGTGACAGGTAGTTCTCATTAGTACAAAAGAATAATTGCATGTATTATAACTACCCAAAACACTGCTTGTCTGCTGTCAAATTTGAGTGATGAGTATATACGTGAAAGAATATATATTCCTCTTACTGGGAATGAAATACCAAAACTCTACGCGTGACAAAAAAAAAAAAAAAAATTGCTACAACTTATAACTAAAGCTAATAAATAACAAATAAATGAATAGTACGATATTTGGTCAAAAATAATATTAAAATTATGTTTCTTATTTGAATACTCCTTTCGCCAAGTTAGTTTAACTGAAATAATTGGTATACAACGGGTAAATGTTTTCTTACTAAAATTGAACAAATAACAATTGTGCAATCATATATTTTTTTAATACATCAGAAAAACTTCCGAATTCAATTTCACTGTCCTTCTTGCACGGGAGACCAGAAACGGAAAAAAAATATTCGAAAACAAAGTAACGAAGGTAAGGTAAAAAAAGTACACAATATTACAAAGAAAAGAAAAATTAAACCGTACGACATGTAACTGATGAAAGCTCTTTTCCTTTACATTTGAAGTTTTCCCAGAAAAAAAAAAGAAAAGAAAGGAAACATGGAAGAAGAAAAAGAAAACAGGAAGGCAGAAAAGAACACATACGCTCCAATTTACTAATTGCTCTCAAAAAGTTGTTTCCCTTTTGGGAGCCATAATTGGGATCCGAGGAAATCGGACGGCGACGCAATTTCAGAAATTTCTTCTGCAACAACTTGAGAAGTTTTCCGCTCTTCTACTAGAAGTAGGGGGTTACAAGTTATTTATAACATTTTGCGGTGAATGCATTTTTTGGAAAATGTTAAACTTCATTGCAAGAGCGAGTCATAAAATCTGTCTGTAAGATTCGATTTATTTCTAATTTAATAGTGTGTTGCAAAAATGGTACATGGCAAAATTGATTTACTTATAAAAGAGTTGATTTATTTTGGTTTGTATATAATATGATTAAAGTTTTCTTATAAAGAAGTTTGTTTTTTGAAATCATTCTTATGTATCAAGAATATCAAAAGAAAAATAATGACAATTTCTTTAATAAAAGTAGTGCATTAGTAAATTATTATTCCTTTTTAATCTTTAAAAATTCTTTTCGGATGGGTTTATTTATAAGCTCACAATTTCAGATGGAAAATGGACTACACCATGAATGGTTCCATCGTGATTGGTGATCGACCATGAGCTAAGAAATATTAAATCTAGAACTTTTAGAAAAGAAATTTCGTCGATTAAAAGGAATAATAATTTAGTAATTCATCTCTTCTATTAAAGGAATATCTATTAATTTTCTTTTGATGTTTTTGCTATATAAGATTGATCACAAAACTAAACTTCTTTATAAGAAAACTTTAATTACATTATATACAAACCAAAATAAATCAACTCTTTTCTAAGGAAATCAGTTTTTTCATCCTTTTTTTTTTACACAAACTATTAGATTAGAAATAAATCGAATGTTACAGACAAACTTTATGACTCTTTCTTGCAATGAAGTTTAACATTTTCCAAAAAATGCATTCACTGCACCACCACAAACTGTTATAAATAACTTGTAACCCCCCTGCTTCTACTAGAAGAGCAGAAAACTTCCGGAGTTGTTGCAGAAGAAATTTCCGAAATTGCGTCGCCGTCCGATTTCCTCGGATCCCAATTATGGCTCCCAAAAGGGAAACAACTTTTTGAGAGCAATTAGTAAATTGGAGCGTGTGTGCTCTTTTCTGCCTTCCTGTTTTCTTTTTCTTCTTCCATGTTTCCTTTCTTTTCTTTTCTTTTTTTTTTCTGTGTAAACTTCAAATGTAAAGAAAAAGAGCTTTCATCAGTTACATGTCGTACGGTTTAATTTTTCTTTTCTTTGTAATATTGTGTACTTTTTTTACCTTACCTTCGTTACTTTGTTTTCGAATATTTTTTTTCCGTTTCTGGTCTCCCGTGCAAGAAGTACCGTGAAATTGAATTCGGAAGTTTTTCTGATGTATTAAAAAAATATATGATTGCACAATTGTTATTTGTTCAATTTTAGTAAGAAAACATTTACCCGTTGTATACCAATTATTACGGTTAAACTAACATGGTGAAATGAGTATTCAAATAAGAAACATCTATATAATATTAATATTATTTTTGATCAAATTTCGTACTATTCATTTATTTGTTATTTATTGGCTTCAGTTATACCTTGGCGGCCAGATGGCCAATTAGCTAGTGCTCTGGTCTTTGGTACCACAGGCTTCAGGTTCTAATTCTGGCTGTGGCATGTATGTTTGTGAATGGTTCAGAATCCACGTTAAACTGTAGGTATCGGTCTGCTTAGCCCAAAGTGTACATAAAATGATCGTAGAGTAACCAAACAAACCAAATCAGTTATACCTTATAGCATTTTTTTGTCAAGTGAAGAATTTTGGCATTTCATTCTCAAGAGAGAGGAATGTATGTTCTTTGGCAGGTATGTAATAATAATCCATCACTCAAATTTTACAGCACACAAACAATTTGTGTAGTTATATTACATGCAATTAGAGTTTTGTACTAATGAGAACAACCTGCAGCTCAAATCTGATAGCAGATATTCAGTGTGTAATGAGACTCATGAAATTAGCGATTGTTTGTGCGACCTTCATAGGTCAAAGCAATTACAGATGGAATATGGACTACACCATGAGTTGTTCCATCGTGATTGGTGGTCGACTATGAGCTGACAAATTTCTACTCCAAAGAGGAATGAGGGAAGCTTATCCCCGCTTCTTGACGGAATTTTTTAAAGGAAGCTTTTTGGTGAAGCAAAATGAGTGTTCTGCAGTGAGGTGACCAGAAGTGTTGTTTTTCTTTTTTCCTCTGAAGTGACTGAATAGGTCGAAGTTGGGTGGCTTTTCTTAAAGCCTTGTGATAAATTAGGTCTGCAGCAGACCAGGCAATTAGATTCGATGTAGACTTGAGAACTCTGAAAAATCTCCGACTTTGGAGTGAGCTGCAATTGTGATTTAATCGTGCATTTGCGATCAAATTTTATTTTTAATTTTTCTTTTTGTATAATAAACCAGAGTTTTGAAGCCCTCTTCTTGAAGCCACTATAGGTCTAACATAGGCCTAGACGTTACAACTTAACATAAATATTTAAATTAATATTAACTGTCCAACGTTCATTAGTTTATTTAATAATTTTATTATTGTAGGAATTCATTTATAATTACTGTAAATAATTTATTCAAAACTCTTCGAAATATTATTTTAAGAGACATAATTGAATACATTATTTGTAGTGTTTAGTTTTGGTAAATTTTTTAAATTTTCAGTGATGGCATTATGCATTTTAGAAACTTACATCCTCAGTCTAAAATTGTTTATCTGTTTAAAAATTTACAAAGCACGAAAAAAAACTTTTTATATGTTTGGCACTTTGCATAACAAAGTTACTTTAAAAGCAACAGCGCAAGCCCATTATTTGCAACTTGGCTACCAAAGAAAAACTGCTCAATGTTCATTAGTATATTTAATAACTTTATTGTTATAGAAATTCATTTATAATTATTATAAATAATTGACTCAAAACGCTTCGAAAACTTATTCTACACAAGTAATATATAAAAAAAAATTATGTGAATTCCTACTTTTTTTTCACTCTATTGCAAAAAGTTCTTTATAAATAATTTTCATTCATTTTTTAAAGTTTATCTGGCGTCATCTATTGGTAGATATATGCAACTTAAATCTAAAAAAAAAAAAAAAACTGAAATTAATTAATTAAATATAATTACTGAATTAATATTTGAAAAAATTGTATTAACATCCAGTGTCATCCACTACAAGTTCAAAAAAATGTATTTGAACTTGAGTGCATGAATAAAAAGTATTTTAGGAACGATCGAAAATTTGAACAAGATATATATAGGGTGAGTGTGAGTTAATAGAAGAAATTGAAAAAAAAAAAAGACATCAAAATTGAATATGCTATTTGTAGTATTTAGTGTTGGTAAAATTTTAAAATTATCAGTGATGGCATTATGCATTCTCAAAGTTACTTCCCCTGTATAAAATTATTCATCAGTTTAAAAATGTACAAAGCACGAAAAAAATAATAAAAAAACTTGTTAAGTCTTTGGCACTTTGCATAACAAAGTTTCTCTAAAAGCAACAGCGCAAGCCCATTACTTGCAACTCGGCTACCAAAGAAAATTTCCAGCACAAAGCTGCAAGGCAGTGATGTAAAACAATTTGTTAGACAACTTATTGGATTAGACCTCACGTACATTAAATTAACCATGGACAAACCGAGATTAAGACAGTTCTCTGAAGAAGGACCAGAATGTTTCATGGAAGTCCGCCAGAACACAATGCTGGTTGAATAATTTATTTAAGAACTTACTCCTTGGGCAGCGAGTTCCAAGTTTCGACTATATTTGCGATTCTTATGGGCTTTATTACTACAGGACGCTAAGCGAAAAGGCTTTTCCTGAGATCCTGGTATGCTAGGAAAGTTAGGGAATTCCCCTTTTTAATATATGGGATTGAATTTAAAAGCTAGAACGAAGTAAAATTTTTTAAAAAATTTATTCAGTTGTTAAAAGAATTTTTACACTAGCTTTGTTGAATTATTAATTTAATTAAACGCATTTTCTCCAATTTTTACAAAGGAAATTATGTTTTAACCTTATTTAAAACAATTTTGATATTTTTTGCATTAAGAAGCTAGTTGGAAAATGAGCTTTCTATGTCATAAAAGTATTTAAATGCAGGGGGATTTAAATTGCAAGTATATTTCGTCAGAAGAATAGTAAAGAAGCTGATAGAGGAATAGAATAGATGAAAGAATAGTAAGAAGCTTATATTTCTTAATATTATTTTATATAATAAAATAGAAAGTTGGCTTTAATAAATTGAAGTAATAAATAATAATTAATAATAACAATTTATTAATTCATTTATTAATACAAAGAAAGTTGTTGCTGAGAAATGAATTAGAATTAAAAAATATTAGGGAATTATTGTTTCATGAGCAATTTTTTAATGTTATTTGAAATTTCTGGATACAAATTTCAATTATTTACGATAAGATATGAAGGGTAATCATTAGTAACTTTAATTCCAAATATAATTTTTTCATGATGTATTTTAATTCCGAAAACTGAAATTATTTTATAGTTGTTTTGTTGATGTTTGTATATGCTATTTAAATAAATAAATGTGTTTTTGGATTGGTATTTTAAGTCATTTCTGTGGCGAAATTTCTTAGAAACAATTTTAAATATCTGTAATTAACAGATAGAAATAACTAGCTCTAAATCACTGATACTTTTTAATGATAAAAATATATATAGAAACAAATATATATTTTTTTAATGGAAACTAGATTATAGAAAATATTTTTATAATTGGAATTCTATTGTAGAAAATATTTCTAGAATTCCCCAAAAATAATTTGTTTTTATGAAATTAGTTTATAAACTGACTTTCAGTCAACTCTTAATATTGTAGAATGAAAATAATTTCATAATTCAGATTTCCAAAAAAACGAATTGCGTTCAGAAAATCTATTATTCAAATAAAATTATATAAATTACGAAATAACCCATAACGAATTTCAAGTTATTTGGGACTTTCCTAAAACTTTCCGTGTTATAACTGATTTTAAATAATGAATTTAATTCCCTAAATTTACCATTAATATGAGATACACGCAGAAAAAATTCTGTATTTTTATGTATACTTAAAAATCTGTACAATCTCCAAATAAAAAAAATTGTTGGTATCTGTTTCTACAAAATGTAAGATTAATATGACAAGACTTAGAAAACAATGGAATTTTGAACTTTAGTATAAAAATAAACTAAAAAAAAAAAAAACCTGTCTCCATGTGAAGTAGGGGAAAAATACTGTAACTTTTTATGTTCAATAAGAAATATTTATTTTTTTTGTCCGTCACCGCAAAGCAGATACACAATTTTAAGCTTTCACATTTCGCCAATCATAAAAAGAGTTCTATTTCCGCAATTATGGAATTCTACAAATTTCGGTATAACATATAACAAATTTTAAGATATAGATTATATTTTTTTCCTAAATTTATCAATGTGAGTTACAGGTAGAAAAGCGTATACGTAGCGTATTTTCATGTATACTTTAAAATTCCTACTGGCTTCAAGTAAAAAAATTGTTGGTATCTATTTTCTACTATTTATTTTTTTCTAAATCTAAGATTAATAAGGCAAGATTTATAAAACAGCGGAATTTTAAACTTTAGTATAAAAAAATAAAATAAAATAAAAAAATTTCTGGATGTGAAGTAGGAAAGAAAACCGTAACTGTAACTTTTTATGTTCTATAAGAAATATTTATTTTTTTTGTCCTGTGGTCACCGCAAAGCAGATACAGAATTTTAAGCTTCCCCATTTCGTCAATCGTAAAGAGAGTTCGATTTCCGCAACTATCGAATTCAACAGTATGCGAACAGATGTTTGTCTTACCGAAATGCCTGGAAATAAAACTTTTTCACTTTTATTATCGCGTCGGTCTCCTGTTGTAATGTTATACGCGAACTAAAAGTTTTAGCTCCTGGCTTCTTGTTTCCGGAATCAGGATTGAAAAATAAAAAATAAAAAAAAAACAGGAGTAGGAAAAATTTATCCCAAATTCCTGTCACGCTCTTTTACAATTTTTCCTTCCACGTTTTATAATGTCATTTTTATTTATTTACTTTTTTTTTTCTTGTCGGAAATATTAGATGCTGCTGAAAAAACTCCAAAGAAAGAAATGGAAGAAAAAGAAGTTGTGAAAGAAAAAGAAAAAAAAAAAAAAAAGTGGGAAAAATCAATTTACAAACCGATTCAAAAGTGGAAAACAGAACAGGAAAAAAAAAAGAGAGGGTGTTGAGAGATAGGGGTGGTTCAAATTTTTTTCATTTAAAGAACGGAAAAGACTGAATTTCGTCCTTCAAAATATGTTCCCTCAGGTTTTTTATTCTCTCCTCTCCTTTTTTCTCATCTTTTTTGTATTTTTCTCCTCAGTTTTGTAAGAAGTTACAAATCACGGACACTTGCAAATGTTTTTGTTTGTTTTTGATTGAAGCAACAGTGATTGAATTTTTGCAATCTTCAATGCTGGTGTTAAAATGAATTTGAACAATCGTGAAAACTTGTTGTAGCTTCTTTCCTTCTATCTTTCTTTTTATTTTTATACATCCTTGAAAAATAACGCATTTAAATGACATTCGGGCAAGATGGTTCGACGCTTCTCATGAATATAGCGTGTCAATTTAATTAAATTTCACTCCTACGAGATTGCGTCGCCTTGAGGTATGGATTTCAAAAGTTTCATAAAAAGCTCTTCTACTAATAAAACACGAATATAAGAAAGCCTTCATTGTGGATGAAATTTAAAAGCTACTTCTAAGAACGGAGTCATATGGTGGTGTTTATAGTAAAAATCGTGGGAGGGCCGCCGCTATGATAAAAGAAGTTATTTTAATAAAACTTCTTCGGATAGCTTATTTCTTAGTTTTTTCTTTTGCTGAAGGTTTATTGAAGTGTGTGTCGCATAGGGTTTTTTCTGTTAGCGGCATTGTGACTTGCGGTTAAATTTCGAGTTTTTTCCCTATCTAATACTATACACTTAATTTACATTTTCTCCTTTGTGTATGGTTTGCGTAGGTTGATAAATACACGCAAAAAATGTTTTATGTTACATGAGTTTATTTTTTGTTAGAGAAGGGAAAGGCAATTACTAAAAGCACGAAGTAATTTTTCGTTTTCGAGGTATTACGCATAAATAAATATATAGGAAAGTTTTTTGTTGAAGTTTAATGGTAAACAAATTTTGAATACCAGAGATTCGTTAAGGAAGATTTTTAATGTGAATTGATACAGAATTTGATTCTGGTAGGGATTTAAATATGAATAATATTAGTTAAGAGTTATTTAATTTTTTTGGTGCCATGTATTTCACATAAATAATTTTAACTTTTTATCAATCGTACGACTGAGTTGAAAAGGCAGAATTGTTTCTTAGAAGATATTCTGAAAATAAGGGAATAAATAGCCTTCATTGGATCTTAAAAGGAAAAAAAGTCAAATAAAGATCTGCCAAATTAACATAACTAAACAAGAAATTAAAATGCTAAAATGTTAATGAACCTACAATTATAAGTGAATTTAATTAAAAATCAAATGCAATGTACGATTTATCAAATTAATATCACTGGAATTTATTATTTGAAAAACAAAATTTGAATTTTTTAAGCCAATTATTCTTTAATTAAGAATTATGAAAATGTTTTAATTATCCTTTTCATCTAACTTACTGAAAAAAACTATGTAGAAATTAAAATATCTACTATTTGCTACAGAATAAATCAAATGTTAACAGATTATGCAGAACCTAAAATATCTACTTTTATTGCGTTGTTCAACTGTTTGCTACATAATAAATCAACTGTTAAAAAATTATGCAGAACCTTAAATATCTACTTTTATTGCGATGTTCAACTATTTGTTACACGATAAATCAACTGTTAAATCATACTTTTTTAAAAGTATGCAGAACCTTAACTGCGATGTTCAACTGTTTGCCACAGAATAAATAAATTGTTAAACAATTAAGCTCATATTATTAGAAACAAAAAGAAAACTTCGATCATTTATTTATTGTTTAAAGTTTATTTTTAAAATATAAAATTGCACTAAAAAATACTTCCATCATTTATTTTTTAAGTCACAATTCTGACCTTCATTTCTGGCATTATACGAATAGTTCAGATAAACAGAATTTACAATGTATAGAAAAGTACAACAAAGCAATAACAACGTTCATCTTTTAGCTACTTCAAACTCGTTGACTTTTCAGGGCACCCATGCCATTAGAAATTCAAATGTATGCACCCATTTCCCACCCGATTAGATGACACATTGAGTTATCTATCTCGTGGCTGAAACTTAAATGTGCCATGACTCTCCCACCGCTATCTTCCCCAAGAAAGTATAACAACGTCTCGAAACAGGCCGTGGCTTCAGTTAGTTTGAAGGTTATCTTTCGAGAACTCGCTACACACACACACCAGGAAGAATTCAGTTAACGGAATTTTTCATTAATCCACATACTTTTACCCGGAAATTCCTGGCGATCCCATTTGGGGACAGTGTTCCTGCCCAGGTAGTGGCAGAGAGAGAGAAAAGTGGCCCGGGAAAATTTTTGGGGAGGAATGTGTGAAAAGTAATCTTCCTCCTCGATACCCAGGATTTGTTATTACGATGTATAACTTCATCAGCTCCAAGCAATGGATAATGTGTCAATTAGAGCGTTAAGAGATAATTTGCTTCCGCTTTCGCGATTCTTCGTTGGTACTTTTTTTTTCTTGATGGTGTTAGCTTTTCGCTTATATGGCCATATTTGCGATGTGCTTTGATGCGAGGAAAGGGATTTTCTTCGCTGTTTTGAATAGTGAAAAAAGAAAGTTTTTCATGGTACACGATTATCAATCAAAAGTTATGTTATTTGTTTATTATGTTACATTTTATAGAGGTGGGAGAATCTATTATGGAGAATCTAAAATATCTACTTCTAACTCAATTATTTGAGCTATGTTTGCCACATAATAAATGCAGAACCTGAAATATCTACTTTTGTTGCAATGTCCAGCTTTTTGTCTCGTAATAAATCAACTGGTATAAAATTATGCAGAATCTAAAATATCTACTATATGTCACATAATAAATCAACTGTTAAAAAATTTTTCAGAACCTAAAATGTTTATTATTTGACACATGATAAATCAACTGTTAAAAAAATTATGCAGATCCTAAAATATCTTTTATTGCGATGCGCAACTATTTTCAACAAAATAAACCAACTGTTATACATACCACTGAACACCACATTATAAATAAATCATTTATTTTTTTTATTCACAATTCTGTCCTTCATTCATTCCGGACTTACACCAATAACTCTGATAAGCAGAGTTTACAATGTATAGAAAAGTACAACAAAGCAATAATATATAATCAATAACAACATTCATCTTTTAGCTTCTTTTTCAAACTCGTTGACTTTTCAAGACACCCGCGCCATTAGAAATTCAAATGTATGCACCCATTTCCCGCCCGATTACATGACACATTGCGTTATCTATCTCCTGGCTGAAACTTAAATGTTCCATGACTCTCCCGCCGCTATCTTCCTCGAGAAAAGTATGACAGCGTCTCGAAACAGGCCATGGCTTCAGTTTAGTTTGAAGGCTATCTTTCGAGAACTCGCTACACACACCCATAAGAATTCAGTTACGGAATTTTTCATTAATCCACATACTTTTACCCGGAAATTCCTGGCGATCCCATTTGGGGACAGTGTTCCTGCCCAGATAGTGGCAGAGAGAGAGAAAAGTGGCCCGGGAAAACTTTTGGGTGGAATGTGTGAAAAGTAATCTCCCCCCTCGATACCCGGGATTTGTTATTAAGATGTATAACTTCATCAGCTTCGGCAATGGATAATGTGTCAATTAGAGCGTTAAGAGATAATTTGCTTTCGCGATTCTCATTGGCGCTTATTTTTTTCTTGATGGTTTTGGCCTTTCGCTTATGGGACGAAATTTGCGATGTGCGCTCATGTGAGGAAAGTGATTTTTTTTATTGTTGTGAATAATGAAAAAAGAAATTTTTCTTGGTACACGATTATTAAATCAAAAGTTATGTTATTTGTTTATTATGTTACATTTTGTAGAGATGGGAGAACTTATGGAGAATCTAAAATATCTACTTCTAACTCATTTATTTAAGCTATGTTCAACTATTTGCTACATAATAAATTAACAGTTAAGAAATTATGGAATACCTAAAATACGTACTTTTATTGCGATGTTCAACTATTCGCCACAGAATAAATCAACTGTTAAAATAATTAAGCTTATGTTATTACAAACAATGAGAATTCAAATTCGAATAACTATTCATAGCTTCATAATTAATTATTTATAAAATATAGAATTGCAATAAAAATGACTTCTAAGATTTAAGTTTTTAAGCTCAATTCTGACCTTTATTCATTCGCATTATACGAAAACTGTGATAAGCAGAGTTTATAATGTATCGAAAAGTACAACAAAGCAAAAACAACTTTCATCTTTTAGCTTCTTCTTCAGACTCGTTGACTTTTCAGGGCACCCGTGCCATTAGAAATTTAAATTTATGCACCCATTTCCCTCCCGATTACATGACACATTGCGTTAACTATCTCCCGACTGAAACTTAAATGTTCCATGACACAGCCCCAAGAAAGTATGACACGTCTCGAAACAGGCCGTGGCTTCAGTTTAGTTTGAAGGTTATCTTTCGAGAACTCGCGCTACGCACACACCCAGAAGAATTCAGTTCGGGGATTTTTCATTAATCCACATACTTTTCCCCGGAAATTCCTGGCGATCCCATTTGGGGACAATGTTTCTGCACAGATAGTGGCAGAGAGAGAGAGAGAAAAGTGGCCCGGGGAAATTTTTGGGAGGAATGTGTGAAAAGTAATCTTCCCCCTCGATACCCAGGATTTGTTATTAAGATGTATAGCTTCATCAGCAGCTCCGGCAATGGATAAGGTCAATTAGAGCGTTAAGAGATAATTTGCTTCCGCTTTCGCGATTCTCGTTGGCTTTTTTTTTTTTTTTTTTCTTGATGGTTTTGGCCTTTAGCTTATGTGATGAAATTTGCGATGTGCTTTGATGTGAGAAAAGTGATTTTCTTCGTTATTTTGAATAATGAAAAAAGAAAGAAGTGTTTTTGTGATACACGATTATTAAATCAAAAGTTATGTTATTTCTTTATTATTATGTTACATTTTGTAGAGATATAAGAACTTACGGAGAATCTAAAATATCTACTTCTAACTCAATTATTTAAGTTATTTTCAACTATTTGCCACATTATAAATCAACTGCTATAAAATTATGGAGAACCTAATATCTACTTTTTATTCAATTATTTTAACTATGTTCAACAATTTTCCACATAATAAATCAACTGTTAAAAAATGTAGCCGTACTATTAGAAATAACGAAAAGAAAAAAGCGATTAACTCTTTATAGCTTAATAATGAATGAAAAAATAATGAAAAAAAAAAAGAAGTTTTTCATGGTACATTATTATTAAGTCAATAATTATGTTATTTGTTTACTGTGTAACAGCTTATCAATTTGTGCCTCCCATAAGGGAGGAACAAGTTGATAATTCTTTTTTAATTTTGTATTCAGATATCATGAATTTGATATTTAAAATTTCTTAAAAATTTTAAACTTTCCTGATTATTATTAATAATCATAATTCTTAATATCATAAACTGCATAGAATTGTTGATTTTATAAATGTTGGCAACTCCTATGTTTGTAGTGGTTTTTAATCCCCATTAAACTTTTAAGTCCCGGTCTGTTTAGTCCGCGTGTGCACAAAATGGCCGTAGAGTGATAAACCAAACCAAACCAAACCTATATATGTTTTTTTCCATATATCTTATATGTTATGAAATTATTTTAAAATTTTTAACAATTTAGATTAAAATTTATACTTTAAAAAATTACTGTATTTTACATAACATGTCTTTATTTAAAATCTGTCGTTGTTGTTGTCGTATCCCCTGAAGAGTACACGAAAATCAAATATCGGGTGCTCCCGAATAATATTGGCTATGCTGATTTGTCTGCTCGCAGCATAAACCCTCTTCCGAGGGATGGTCCAGACAATGCATGGCGGCTGCAACAGCTGGGCAATCAAAGACATGAGGAGATGTAAGCTTGGCATCAGTTGCCACATTTTTTGTATTTTCAAAATTTGTGAACGGGGAAATACTGTTAATTATGATGGGTCAAGTTATGTAACAATTATTTGGGAACACTGTTCCTACCGAGATAGTGAAAATGTTTGGGAGGAATGTGTGAAAAGTAATCTTCCCCCTCGATACCCGGGATGTGTTATTAAGATGTATAACATCATCAGCTCCGGCAATGGATAATGTGTCAATTAGAGCGTTAAGAGATAATTTGCTTCCGCTTTCGCGATTCTCGTTGGCGCTTTTTTTTCTTTTTGATGGTTCTGGCCTTTCTCTTATGTGGCGAAATTTGCGATGTGCGCTCATGTGAGGAAAGTGATTTTGTTTATTGTTGTGGATAATGAATAAAAGAAGAAAAAAGAAGTTTTTCTTGGTACACGATTATTAAATCAAAAAATATGTTATTTGTTTATTGTGTTACATTTTGTAAGCTTACGGGAGAAACAAATTGATTATCATTTTAGTTTTGTATTCAGATATGATGAGTTTAATTTTTAAAATTCTTTAAAAATGTTAAGTTTGATTTCCTGATTATTATGATTGGTCATAGTTTGAATGGTCCTAGTTCTTAATTATTGAATTTATAAATGTTATTAACTTTTATATTTGTTCAGGTTTGAATCCTGGCGACGGCATGTATGCTTGTGAGTGGTTCAGAATCCACGTTAAACTGTAGGTTCTGGCCTGATTAGCCTAAAGTAGGCACAAAATGACCGTAGAGCGACAACTCAAACCAAATCTTCAATGGCGTGATAGCACCATGATGGGCCAAGGCCTTCTGCCTACCGGTAGTTTCCAAAACATGAGATATTATTTTCTTTTTTTTACGGGGTAGGTTTATTAGCCCTACGCCAACAGTCTTTATTTTATTGGGACCTACGGCTTAAAGTGTATTCCGAACCACTTCAAGCATCCATGGCACCGCCGAGACTTGAACTCAAAGCTTATGGTACCGTGCGACAAAACGCTATTTCTCGGCCATCAGGCACCAAATATATAACATATAATTTAGGAATTCATTAAAAATACATTGTTAAAAAAGACATTCCTAATTTAATGAAAAAAAAATTGATGATTTTTTTTAGAATCGCGAGTATGACCTAAAAGACGCAATAAATGTCCATACAAGAATAAAATGATGCACATTAGCAGTGGCGCATTAAGTCCAAAAACAATCCGAAACAATCTTTACTACCTAAGTGTTAAAAATTCTTAACGAATGTTCTTAAATTTTCTTCGGGCAATTAGCAGACTTAATCACGGCATTTCAGAAAATCCCAATAGTTTAGTTTCAGAAATCCATCTCAAATTGCAAAGAGAAACTTTACGCGTGACATTTTTTCTGTTCTTTTTTAATGCCATTAGTCGCTTAAAAATAAATTTCAACCAGAGAAAAAGATAATGTACAAAAAGTAAAAAAAGCACGTGCATCGTTAAACACAATTGAAGCAATGCACGTTATCTGCGATTAGCCGCAGTCGTAAAATATTTAATGTGCACCGATTAGGTTTTAAGAAACAAAATTACTAAAAGTGCAAAAAAATGTGGTTAAAGTATCGTATTTAAGAATGAATGGTTCTTAAAGAAACATTATTTGACTGCCGTGCTAGAAAGAAGCTAAAAAAAATTTGCTTAATGAGAAAAAAAAAAATTGCAAAATTACTCGAGTTGGTTTTACATAATAGATAAATCAAAAACTGAATGACTGATATCAGCAAACATTAAAGACAGAATTTGTTACAGCTTTTCATTCGAATAAAAATGAATACAGAATTCACTATTTTATTTATTTATTTTTTGAAAAAAGAGAAGGATTACTTTTAAGAAAAAAAACTGTTATTTTTTTGTCTTAGAATAATGGGAAAACAATGAAAAAATAAATAAATGTAATTGTTTAAGAATGATTTAAAAAACAGATGAAAAAAATTAATTTTAAACAAGTAGAAATTAATTTATAAATCAGTAGTCATACTTTATCTGATAACAATTTAAAATGTTAAATATAGAAAACTTGAATGCTATTTATGTTTTATAAAATTAATTCCAGAATGAAGAAATGTGAATTAAAATATAAATCAATGCAATTGAAGTAACACATTTGTTTTATTATTATAACCATGCTTCCTTTAACGCAGCATGTTTCCTCCTAAGCACTGCAAGAGCGTCCCCTGTGGCGTTCGGGAGAAATGCCCTGTAGGCGTCGTGACTCTCACCTTAGAGGCAGTACAGCACAATTACGCGCTTCTGTTGAGAGGTTTGGTTTGTCACTCTATGGTCATTTTGTACACGCTTTATGCTAAGTAGACGGGCACCTACAGTTTAAAGTGTATTTCTAACTACTACAAACATAAATAGCACCACCGGGACTCGAACCGTGGCTTCTGGTACCGATCACCAGAGCGCTAGACACTCGGCCACCAGGCCCCAAATATATCATACAAAATTTTATAAATTCATTAAAAATATATGTTTAGAAAAGACATTTCTAATTTAACGAATAAAATTTGATGATATTTTAGGATAGCGAATACGACGTAAAAAACGCAATAAATATCTATATAAGAATAAAATGATACACATTAGCAGCATAAAAAAAACGGTGGGTGCATTAAGTCCAAAAACAATCCGAAGCAATCTTTACTACCTAAATTAGTGTTAAACATTCTTAACGAATGTTCTTAAATTTTCTTCGGGCAATTAGCAGACTTAATCACAGCATTTCAGAAAATCCCAATAGTTTAGTTTCAGAAATCCATCTCAAATTGCAAAGAGAAACTTTACACGTGACATTTTTTTCTCTCCTTTTTAATGCCATTAGTCGCGTAAAAATAAATTTCAGCCAGAGAAAAAGATAATGTACAAAAAAGTAAAAAAAGCACGTGCATCGTTAAACACAATTGAAGCAATGCACGTTCTCTGCGATTAGCCCCAGTCGTAAAATATTTAATGTGCACCGATTAGGTTTTAAGAAACAAAATTACTAAAAGTGCAAAAAAATGTGGATAAAGTATCGTATTTAAGAATGAATGGTTCTTAAAGAAACATTAGTTGACTGTCGTGCTAGAAAGAAGCTAAAAAAAATTTGCTTAATGAGAAAAAAAAAATTGCAAAATTACTCGACTTGGTTTTACATAATAGATAAATCAATAACTGAATGAACATTAAAAATAGAATTTGTTACAGCTTCATTCGAATAAAAATGAATACACAATTCACTATTTTATTTATTTATTTTTTGAAAAAAAGAGAAGAATTACTTTTAGGAAAACATTTTTAAGAAAAAAAAAACTGTTATTTTTTGTCTTAAAATAATGTTAAAGCAATGAAAAAATAAATAAATTTATTTGTTTAAGAATGATTTAAAAAAAAAAAAAAAAAAAAAAAATTTCAAACAAGAAGAAATTAATTTATAAATCAGTAGTCTTACTTTATCTGATAACAATTTAAAATGTTAAATATATAAATCTTGAACACTCTTTTTGTTTTATAAAATTAATTCCAGAATGAAGAAATGGGAATTGAAATATAAATCAATATAATTTAAGTAACACGTTTATTTATTATTATATACATGGTTCCTCCGACGCAACCATGCACTGCAAAAGCGCCCCCTGTGGCGTTCGGGAGAAATGCTCAATAGGTCTCGAGACTCTCACACAAGAGGAGGTGGTCTGGTGGCCAAGTGGCTAGCTCTCTGGCACTTGTTACCACAAGCTTCAGGTTCGATTCCTGGCGGTGGCATGGATGCTTGCAAGTGGTTCGGAAACCGCTTTAAACTGTAGGTCCCGGTTGTTGCTCTCTACCAAGTAGAATAAAAAACAACATTAATTTAGTTCTATTTTATTTGATGAAGTGCCAAAGCTTTCTTGTAGATTGTGATTTTAGGTTTCCGAAGAACAGCAATATGCTCAAATTTAGCCAAAGGAATCATGCGTGTGCTGGGTTAAGAGCAAAAGAAAAATAATAAATAAATAAAAATAAAAATTAAAAAAAATATATGCCCATCGCAATGTTCTTTGGTTTGGGTTCTCCTCTCCATAAAAGAGTTTTATTATATTTTTTTTTAACATGAAAAAAGAAATCTGAAATTAATGAGGAAATATAAAACCTGATTTAAGTTATTTTATCATTAGAATACATTCTCTAAATTCTGCAATTTTCTGATTAATATTTTAAAAACATGAAATGCCAAATTCGAGCTCACATTTTATTAAACAATTAATAAAAGTTCTTATAAATAAGTTTATTGTTGTAGATTTGTTTTTTTTAAAATAACTTTTTATAGACATGTTGTATGTAACACACACATGATAATTTTTATAAGGGCATATGTCAGGCCCAAATGGTTCACAAGTCACCATTCACTCAGTGGCAGTTAAAAAAAATCTCTTTAAATCGCCTTTTCCTCCAATTTCGTACCGATTTCCGATGGAAAAATCCCAGATGCGTGGCAGCAAATAGAAACGTGGGTTGTTTTTCCATTCCCTTCTTTTAAGATCCGTGTGCCGCTCTATCACATCGAGACTATTTTCCATTTTACGAATTTCCGACTCTTGGAAAAGAATGCAATCTCCGGAATAGGTTTGACACAACCCCTGTCACCGCACGGGAAAGAAGAAGAAGGAACGGTAAAGAATAGAACAACAATTTATTGTTTATCCGAATTTCCACATTACTGCTATTCGATTTTATTTGTCGGAATAGAAGCAAAGATTGGGAAAGAAAAGTAATGCCCCGGCTCTGGAATGGAGTCTGATCTTCCAATTCAATCTACATTCTTGGTGTAGTAATTTTATTAAGAATTATTTTGTCATTTCGTCATGCATAAATAAATGTTCATTTTTATGCATGGCGAAATGGCAAAATAATTTTAATAAATAAATGTTCATTTATTTATTTATATAAAAGGCTACGGAATCAAACTTTCATTAATTGTTTAATAAAATGTTCGTGCGAATTAGGCATTTCTTGTTCTCAAAAATATGAATCAGAAAATTGCTTAGAGAATGTACTTCTATTGATAAAAAAAACTTAAATCAGGTTTTATATTACCTAATCAACTTCAGATTTCTTGTTTTCATATTTTTTTATTACTAAATAAGGTTTTATATTTCTTGATCGATTTCAAATTTCTTGTTTTTTTATTTTTTTATTATCATTGCTCAGATAATGTACTTCTAATGATAAATTTATTTAAATCAGATTTTATATTTCTGATTGATTTCAGATTTCTTTTTTCATATTTTTTTTATTACCATTGATTAGAGAATATGCGTCTAATTATAATATAACTTAAATCAGGTTTTATATTTACTGATCAATTTTCAGGTTTCTAGTTTTCATATTTTCTTATTACCATTGCTTAGAAAATGTACTTCGAATCATAAAATAACTTAAATTAAATTTTATATTTCTGATCAATTACAGATTATTTATTTTCATATTATTTCATTACCATTACTTAAAGAATGTATTTCTAATAATGAAATAACTTAAATCAGGTTTTAAATATCTTGATCAATTTCATATTTCTTTTTTTATATATTTGTTTATTAACATTGCGTAGAGAATGTACTCCTAATAATAAAATAACCTAAATTAGGTTTTATACTTTCTAATCAACTTCAAATTTCATGTTTTTTTTTTTTATTCATATTTGTTTATTAACATTGCGTAGAGACTGTACTTCTAATGATAAAATAACCTAAATCAGGTTTTATATTTCCTATTCAATTTCAGATTTCTTGTTTTCATATATTTTTATTACTCTTAATTAATGCTAAAGACGTTCAGATAGATTCTGTTTGCAAAAAATGATATCAATAAATGCCTGGATAAAAATGTTTCGTTTTCTTGTGGCTTACAGAAGAGTTTTTGTTATTGCTAGCTTGTTTGCAAACAATAAACTGCTGCATTCTCATTATGCAAATTTTTTTTTGCAAATCTCGAAAATTACAACACAAAAGAATGTCATATCTCGAAAGATGTGCACTTTTACTAAGGATGAAAAATTTCAGTTCTTTTGTGTCTAAATTTCTAGAGAGAAAAAAAACCACTCGCATTATCTTACTGTAAATTTCTTTTTATGGAACCAATTTTCTCGCGTCTTAACCACCTTGCCGTAAACTGCGGGAATTTTTAATTGGGGAAAGAAACATCAAAGACATGTGGAAAAAAAAACTCAGAAGTTTGGACTCTAATTAAAAAGTAGCTTAGTTCTTTCACTATAAATTAATCACGTGTTAAATCAGCTGGGTTTTTTTCCCACTTCTTTTCGTTTTAAGAAACTTCACACTGTTTATTTAAGTCCGAGTCAACATCATGTCAAATGCTGGTTTTTTTTTTAGCACACCCTTTAAACTATTAAGATGAAAGTTTATGAGTTTTTTTTTTCCTTAAAAGTTTCCCCTCTCTTGAGTGTTTTTAATGAAGTTCGTAACAATATACAATTGTTTTCCAGCCCAAAGGGAAATTACAGGGATTTTGATACGTTTTTGTTTTGTTTTGTTTTTTTCCTCGCTACTAATTTGCTAGATGCTCGTCTTTTCTTTTAATTGTAGATTTAAAAACAGATAGGGTGTTAAAAAACGAGGCACTTCCGTGTATTTTCACTTGAGATTATTACGTCAAAAGTTATTGCTTTACTTACGTTTGAGATAAAAAAAAGTTTTTTTTTTTTTTTTAAGTTTGATTTTTAAAAGAAAATGTGAGAAAAAAACTGCAAAAATGGCAGAAAAAGGTAAGATAAGTACCTCTTCTTAAGATTAAAATATAAAATCCCGAATGAAAATATAAAATCCGACTTCGATGGGTGTTAGTAAAATTATTTGTTGGGAATATTTAAGATTTTAAGTGCCATTAGACAGCTAGATTTCTGCATCAAATTAGGGAACTTACCAAGCCTTAAGTACTGCTATAAATAAGAGCATGACATTCGTTTTACCGTAGAATACGTTTCCTGGTGTAACTTACAATAATAACAAGTAATATAAAAAAAAATTAAAGTCAATTTCTACTTTTTTTCACTATATTGCAGAAAGTCCTTTATAAATAAAATTGAAATTTTCTTGTTACATTTGGGGCCACCTATTGGTAGATGTATACAACTTAAGTCTAAAAAAAACTAAAATTAATTTATTAAATTTAATTAATGAATTAATATTTGAAAAAACTGTATTAACGTCAAGTGTCATCCACTAAAAGTTAAAAAAATGTATTTGAACTTGAGTAGAGGAATAAAAAGTATTTTATTAACGATTAAAAATTTGATCAAGATATATATAGCGAGTGTGTGAGCTAATAGAAGGAATCAAAAAATGTAAGATAAGTACCTCTGTTCAACGAAATGAAAATATAAAATCCGACTTCGATGGGTGTTAGTGAAATTATTTGTTGAAAATATCTAAGTTTTTAAGTGCCATTAGACAGCTAGATTTCTGCATCAAATTAGGGAACGTTCTAAACTGTAAGCACTGTTATAAATTAGATCATGACATTCGTTTTACCGTAGAATATGTTTTCTGGTATAAATGACAAAAATAAAATAAATAATAAAACAGCAAAATAATAATAATAATAATATCTGCTCGGTAAATTTCAACTTATCATGTGTGAACATTCGAGAACGGATGAATTACCTCAGTAATATATAATTGTTTAATAATGCAAGAGATATATGAAGCAATCGATTGGAATACCACAAGAACATCCAAATTCAACAGCCACACAAATAGATAAAGAACTTCATGAAGAATAAATTGTTCAAGAATCTCTAAAAGAACATAAAGTAAGATAAATGTAGTCGTAAAAGAAGAATGTAGTATTCCAAATTTTCCAAGAAGCGTGATCATATTCAATAGCCAAAAGAATATATAAATTTTGAAAATTCCAGCCAAAAATGAAGAATAACTTCTAATATAACTAACTTCTTTGAACTGTTTATAACACTTCTAAATATTTCTTTCCGATATAGGGATGCTCACCGAATGCCTTCTGCAACATTCTATACGTTTTCGCAAACAAAATTTAACGCAAGTTCTTGCTCAATTAGTTCAAACATTTCAAAAATCGCCGGAATCTGTTTTAGGGTCTCACAAAGTCACTTATGACATCAAATTTCACACAGATATCAAGGACAGTGCCAGCAACCTAAAAAAGAAAAAAAAAATTGAAATTCCATAAGCCGCGGGAATTTTAAATTGAAAATTGGTCTTACTTTTTGGACAGAATGGAAGAATTGAAATGTATGGTAAAATAGTCAGTTGACTGTGATATCGTAACTAAACCTTTTATGTAAAAGCAACGAAACAAAAGTATACGAATTTCTTGAAAGGCTTTTTACACCTTTTATACAAACCCTTTTAAATAAATGAAAGATTTTTGATATATCATGCTTTGAATTCGAAAAGTGCTGAATAAAAGTTGATATCAATAAAATTTTTATACTCTTTTTTCTAAAAATACAAATTGTTTTATAGTATTATTTTCAGGAAAAAAAAGTTAATCAAATTGCATTTATTAAATTAAGTATTATTTTTCATTTAGTATTGAAAAATTAAATATTTCGTTTTTAAGTTAATTGAATATGCATAGTTTTAATTAATGAAATAATTTAGAAAACAATTTAAATTCGTATTGTAACTGAAAATTTTATTAATCCTTATTAAAATTCTTATTGTAATTAAAAGATTTAATTAAAAAAATTGAAATTGAAATTTTTAATTAATAATAAGCATACTGTAAATATTAAAAAAATAAAATAATTAATTAATTCTCAAAACAGATAATGAAAAGATAAAATAAATTGAATTTATTAAAATTTTTTATTATTATGTAATATTTTCGTTGTACTAAATTCATTTAAATTCTAATTTAGGTGGATAATTACATTAAAAAATCGTGCATTAACAAATACAGTAAAAAACTATAGATTGGATAATTAAACATTAAATTCCACTAATTTTAAATCAATTAATTAAATTAAACATTAAACTGCAGTATTTTGATTCATTAGTCTGTTAACAAAGCATCTTAAATATTAAATGATAAAAATAAAATTCTAAAAATTTATTCCGCCATTGAATTTATATATACAATAAATTTTTATAACACGTATCTATCTATATCTCTTTGTTCTTATAAATTGTTAAAATATTTAACTCATTATAGTTGCATATTTTTTTTTTCTTATTTTCATTGAAACAAGACTGAAACTTAATTTCCTCCATCAATTCATTTAAAATAAAGTTTAACTTTTTTTAGGAAAGTCGACATCAAAAAATTTCCCTCTTGTCAGCAAATACGATTCTTTTTCCCCTGGAATCAACAAGAAAATTAATTAAATACCGTTTGTAAATGATTAACACATTAAGTTAATTTTGTGAACAGACAAAAGAAGAAAAAAAAGAGTAAATCGGCCATCTTCTTTTCTTTGCATTTATTACCACAATGACATTGAAAGTATTGATTTCATTTTGTTATTTAACGTGTATTTCATCATTTTGGAACAGAAAAAGAACTAGAAATTCGCTTCAGTAATTAGTTTGGTTTTTTTTTTCCCTTTTTGATTCATTAAATATAATCTTAATTAGAAAATTTTCATCTATAAGAAATCTCAAATAAGTTTCGTAATTCTATACGATCTCTTTTAATTGAACAAAAGTAGTAATTATATTGAGCAAATATCATTTGCAACATAATTTATTAAGCAATGCTTGCATTTAAAGTGAATAGCTTTTAATTTTCTAATTCTGTTTTTAATTTTGAATATTAATTGATGAAAGTTTGACGCTAGTGTTTTTCTTAATTATATGTTTCGTTAGAAAATGAAATTATAAATTTAAATAAATAATAACATACTGTCATCAATAAATTATATGAGTTTTTCTAAAAATTCTTATAATTTTAATCATAATTAATAATATTAATTAATAACTTTAATGATAATTTAATTTTTCTGTCGACTTTTCTAATAATTTCTATCAAATTTAAATTAATTAATTAAATTGAACATTAAATTGCAGGCTTTTGATTCAACCGTGTGTTAAAAATTTATCTTCAATTTTAAATGATAAAAATAAAATTTATTCCACCATTGATTTTATATATACAATAAATTTTTATTATACGTATCTATATCTGTTTGTTCTTATAAATTGTAAGAATATTTAACTCATTATAATTGCATATTTTTTTTTTCTTATTTTCATTAAAACAAGACAAACTTAATTTCCTCCATCAATTCATTTAAAACAAAACTTAACTTTTTTCACAAGTTGACATCAAAAAATTTCCCTCTTGTTAGCAAATACGATTCTTTTCCCCTAGAATCAACAAGAAATGTAAGTAAATACCGTTTGTAAATGATTAATACATTAAGTTAATTTTGTGAACAGACAAAAGAAAAAAAAATAAATCGGCCATCTTCTTTTCTTTTCCCTTATTACCACAATGACATTGAAAGTATTGATTTCATTTTGGTATTTAACATGTAGTTCATCATTTTGGAACAAAAAAAAAACAAAAAAAAAAAGAATTAGAAAGTCGCTTCAGTAATTAGTTTGGTTTTTTTTCTTCCTTTTTGATTCATTAAATATAATCTTAATTGGAACATTTTCATTTATAAGAAATCTCAAATAAGTTTCGTAATTCTATACGATCTCTTTTAATTGAACAAAAGTAGTGTTTATGTTCGGAAAATATCATTTGCAACATAATTTATTACTTAAGATTACTTTATTAAGCAATACTTGCTTTTAAAGTAATAGCTTTTAATTTTCAAATTCTGTTTTTAATTTGCATGGTTTTATGCATGGTTTTAATTAAGAAAAAAATTTAAATTCGTATTGTAATTGAAAATCTTATTAATCCATATTAAAATTTTTATTGTAATTAAAATATTTAATTAAATATGCTTAAATGGAAATTTTTTATGAACATTAAGTATACTGTAAAATTTAAATAATCTAGTAACTAAAATATGCCTTAAAAAGCTAATGAAAATATAAAGTAAATTTAATTTAATAAATATTTTTATTAATATTCATTTTTAGATGTAATATTCCAATTATACTAAATTCATTTAAATTCTAATTTAGATGGTTAATTACATTAAAAAATCGTGCGTTAGCAAATACAGTGAAAAAAATATAGATTGGATAATTAAACATTAAATTCTATTAATTTTAAATTAAATAATTAAATTAAACATTAAATTACAGTCTTTTGATTCATTCGTCTATTAAAAATGTCTCTACAGTTTTTAACGATAAAAATAAAATTCTAAAAATTTATTTCACCATCGAGTTTATATATATATATTAAATGTTTATTATACGTATCGATATCTGTGTTTCTATTCTTATAAATTTTAAAAATATTTAACTAATTATAATTGTATAATTTTTTTTCTTTTATTTTCATTGAAACAAGAAAACTTAAGTTTTATTTTAAATGAATTGATGGAGAAAATTAACTTATTTTTACAAATAAGAAAGACGACATCAAAAAATTTCCCTCTTGTCAGCAAATACGATTCTTTTTCCCCTAGAATCAACAAGAAAAGTCATTAAATACCGTTTGTAAAAGATTAATACATTAAGTTAATTTTGTGAACAGACAAAAAAAGAAGAAAAAAAAATTAAATCGGCCATCTTCTTTTCTTTTCACTTATTACCACAATGACATTGAAAGTATTGATTTCATTTTGGTATTTAACATGTATTTCATCATTTTGGGAATAAAAAAGAACGTGAAATTCACTTCAGTAATTAGTTTGGTTTTTTGCTTCCTTTTGGATTCATTAAATATAATCTTAATTGGAACATTTTCATCTATAAGAAATCTCAAATAAGTTTCTTAATTCTATACGGTCTCTTTTAATTGAACAAAAGTAGTGCTTACGTTGAGCAAATATCATTTGCAAGATAATTTATTAAACAATACTTGAATTTAAAGTGAATGGCTTTCAATTTTCTAATTTTTTTTTAAATTTTTAATATTAATTGAGGAAATTTTGATGCTGGTGTTTTTCTTAATTATTTGTTTCGTCAGGAAATCCAATTATAAACTTAAATAAATAATAATATGCTTTCATCATTAAATTCTATGAATGTTTCTAAAAATTCTGTTAATTTTAATAATAATTAATAATAATAAGTAGTAGTGTTAATGATAATTGAATCCTATATTTAAAAACAAATTTTTTTAAATATATTTTATGCTATATATGTTGGATATGTTTGTATATGTTTTTTGTTTATATGTTAAATTTGATTTTCTCAATTATTTGTTTCGCTAAGAAATCAAATTATAAACGTAAGTAAATAATAATATACTTTCATCAATAAATTATATGGATTGTTTTTTAAATTTCTGATATTTTTAATCTTAATCAATAATAATAATAAATAATAATTTTAATGATAATTTAATTTTTCTGACGATTTTTCTAACAATTTGATAATTTTTTCTGATATTTTTCATTTTTCTGAAAATGCTATATTTTTAAAAAAATTTTTGTTAAATATATTTAAAACTATTTTAAACCAAAGTATATAAACAAAAAAAACATACAAAAAAGTATATGTTAAATTTGTTTTTCTTAATTATTTCTTCTTTAAGAAATCAAATTATTATCTTATATAAATAACAATATACTTTCATCAATAAGTTCTATGCTTTTCTAAAATTCTGATAATCTTTTTAACAAATTCATAATTTTTTCTAAGAATTTTAATTTTTCTAAAAATCCTATTTTTTTAAACATATGTATATAAAAAGATAAATATTGCTATGATTTTAAAGTTACTTATCATTGAAGAATGAATTCAGAAAATTACATTTCGTAATAAATAAAAAATATTTTATTTCTAAAGTTTTTAAAGCATTTTAGCACTCTAATAACTTCACTCAATCTGGTCATAGATATTTTAATATTTCCTATTTTAATTATATTTTTCCAGCTTTAAAATTAAGAGGTTATTATTGAAACAGGAAATATTAAGTATCTATGACGAGATTGAGATATAATACATATTGTGTATTATATCTCAGATTAATCTTATATTATTACATTATACACATTATGTAATTATGATAATAATTGTTTACAATATGCATTTTATATATTCATATTTTAGGCTAAACATTTTATTTCTCCAACTTTAAAATTATGAGGTTGTTGTGTTTAGCCTAAAATATGAATATTTAAAATGTATATTGAAAACATTTATTATCTTAATTACTTAATGTGTATGATATTGACTAATAATAAATTTTTTAATGGTAAGATTTTCACATATATATCCGAATCAAAATAATTCAGTTGCTTTGAAGAATTTAAAAATTATTTTAATATTTTTATGGGAAAATTATTTCGGATTTTAGAATGTCCATACGTTTGAATATTAAATTATAATATAACAAATTGGTTTAACATCTTTTTACTCTATTCTTTTTGGTCTGTATTTGGCATGAAAATAAAGTGAATAAAAACTATTTTAATTCCACCTCAACGCCAAAGGGAGAAAAATAGTTTTAAGCTTAGTCAAATTTCTAGTGCCCTATGAAATACGAAACGCGAATAATTTATTTTCAACTTCGAATGCTGCCATCTTGAAATCTGCCAACATTTTGCAATCTTAGGAACATTAAATATTTCACATTTTACAGATGCATCGCTGGCGTTTCCGACAGAATAAGGTTATTCGTTAATGTCATGAATAATTTTATTCCGGTTTAGCGACTTGTTTGCTCGCAGAAACTGACATTTTATTAGAGAAATTTCATGCAAAGTAATTTTCTTCCTCCGAAATTTTGTGGTAATTTTGTTTCCTTTCTATTTCAGAACCACAAAGCTGTAGCGCCTGTAATCAACCAGACACTTATGAAAATATCATTGACAATTATTGTAGAGCTGATTTTGGTGAGTTTAAATAATAATTTTTAAAAGTTATTTATTTAATTATATGTTTAAAATGAATGTATTTTGATGTGTTCAACCATATGTAATTCATATCAGTTATAAGTAATGTTTAATTATGCCTATTTATCTCTTAATTTATAAAATGACATTTAACTTTAACCTATTTAATTGCCTAAATTAAACGCAAATTATAATTAATTTGTGACGTTAAGCTAAAAGCATTCAACTAAAAAATTTGTATTGCATTACACATATTTTTTTTGTTTGAAATCAGGATTTTTTAAAGAAAATTATCAAAAATTATTTATTAAATTGCCTGGATAATGTCAATTTTAGTAGATTTAAAATTAATGTATAAAAATTTAGCCACCATATGAGTAATCATGTTAGTATGTTGTAAAGTTATCATTATAATAATATATATATTATTTAATTCCGTTTTTCTTGAAAAATAATTATTTTCAAGTAACAGAATAATTTGTTTAGAATTTAGTTTGATGAATTTCGAATACTTATTAAAATATTATGCATTGTAGTAATAAGTAAATATAATGAAATAGTGTTTAACTTTGGATAAAATTGAGTGTAATTTTTTATTTTATTTTTAGGAATGTGATTTAAAAAATAAATAATCTTCTAATTAATTTACTTTATATTTGTCATACGACTTTTCATTTTCATAATCATTTTGTACTAGTTAATTTTTGTAGACTTACTATTTCGCTGAATTTTAATTAGATAATTAAAATTTTTTATTTTTGTAATTAATGTTTAAAAAGCAATCAATGTTTAAAAGCAATCTATTTTAAGGTAATTAAAGAGTGGACCTATCTTTAATTATATTTTTCGGATTTTTGTACATTAGGTGCCTATTTATCCGATTTTCAAAATTTCTGTCAATTTTTTTATGTCACTCATATTTAGGAATGTACGTTACACCACAATATACCCATAATTCACAGTGATTTGAATTCAGATTTTCGAAATATCCTAGATTCTTAGCCATGTATTGTAAAATATGGCAAACTAATAGCGAATTCTAAATTGGCATAGAGTTGTTATTGAAAACAAATTGCATAAATTTCTCCGAAAACAATAAAAGTACAACATCGTATACTAAAAATTTTAATTTATACGATTATTAGTTTCGTGGTATTTATTTTGTGTTAGCAGCTAGTATAAATTCATAATTACTGACAAAAATAATGAAATTTAAATATTTAAACAGCAAAGAAGGTTTTAGGTTAAATTAGGTTAGTTAATTTTAATATAAGGTTAATTAATAATAAAGTTAGTTTATTCATTTAATAAGGTGTCTATTCGTCCGTGTTTCAAAATTTTGTTTAAATTCTTTTATGGAACCCACATTTAGGAGTACATGTTACAAAACCGTGATTTGAATTCAGATTTTTGAAATACTCTAGATACTTAACCATGTATTCTAAAATATAGCTAAGGAATGGTGAATTCTAAATTGACACAAATTTGTTATTTAAAACAAATAGCATAAAT